>NC_051167.1:187671369-188256369 GCF_013339725.1 Rhipicephalus microplus
ACGCGCTTCGCCGCTTGTCAGTTGTTGATCGAAGGCCGACGCTCCCTTCACCGCTATCAGTCCGAGACTGCTATCTGTGCGAGACTGCTGCTGTAATGGACTTCCTTTTACCGGGCACAGGTTCGCCCAAATAAACAGTTAAATTCCAACACAAAGTCTCCTGTCTTCGGCCACATCACGACCCCATGACAATATCTCCCGATGCCCAAAGTAATCTAAGCCTCAGGCGTGACTAGTTCTATATGATCTTCCAAGAGCATGCGCTATGCTGTGAAGAGTCCTACGCAGTGTGGGCATTTGCGCGAAAGACTTCATGTGTACAAAAACCCCTTGTCTTATGCCACAGTACCTTGCCCTCATACCTCCCACTCCATAATTCGCTTCTTTTTGTCCTTAGCATGTTAAGGGTTATCAGGCTAAACACACGCTGCCCAGGCCTACCTCTCCTCCTCTCTATTCTCTTAAATAAATATTACCTGATTCCGGGTCTTCCACGTGTATATTAAAAGAAACGTAAATAGTGAAAACGGCGCTGGTGGCATACTTTAAAAAGACATTACCATCATCATCCCTTAAAGAGGCATTGTCCGCCTTGCATTGGGCATCAATGAGAACTGTAGGTAACGACAGGAATGCAAGTGCGCGTCGCGCCTCGTTGCACGCGGGCGTTAGGAATGCCGTGGTCACCATCCACAACCGTGATTTCGCACCAAGGCTTCAGAGGACGCGACATGCATGGTAGCTTTCTCGGCGGGAAAAAAAAGAGTCAACATGACCTAATACCACTTCGAGGTGGTGGTGAGGGAAGTAGGCTAGAAGGCAGGGTTGCGTATAGTTTGAGATGGGCTACCTAAATCATAGAGCTCGGATGTAAGGTAGCATTGTTGAGGTTGTCGCAGGATTACAAAGATTGCGGCTTTTCCACTCCTTTCATACAAAATAAGCAAACTTTTTACGTATTCAATAAGAAAATGATATCCGCTGATGTTATAGACACTTGTTTGCTGTTTGCCTGCCTAACACTCTCGAGAATACGTACTTTATTTAAACAGGTCATAAAACTTACGTTATAATATTTGTATTGTGTGCGCTATGTCTATGACTACGACTACACACACACACACACACACATATATATATATATATATATATAATATATATATATATATATATATATATAAGAAAGAAGTGTACACTTAAGGGATCGTTTTTACGTGCTTTGTGCTTTTGACACAATAATAATGAGCTCTAACAGACAATAATGCCAAAGAATGTATAGGGGAAGTTATTACACCAATTCTAATCTAAATGTGAATGAAGAAAGAAAAGTGGGTGAAAACATAACTTGCCGTGAGGATGAACCGAACCTGCGACCTTCGAACAACGTGTTCGATGCTCTACCACTGAGCTACCATGACCGCTATTCCACCAGCCACGTTTTTGGGTTTATATGTGAATATAAACATGGAAGTGTCAGTCAGCACCACCTGTAGCCATGGAGGCGAGTGTGGTACACTCATTATGAGCCTGGTTGGCGTCACGTAGCACGTGAACTTACTACGAGCTGGCAGCTGACCAATATTCCCTCGTATACAACCTAACGGCACAAAGTCTGCAGTACGAGACCCTCGTTAACGAATAAGGAAAGAAGTGTATACTTAGGGGCTCATTTTTTGTGTTTTTCACACAATATCAATTAGATGTAACAGACAATAACACCCAGAAATTTAGGGTAAAGTTATTAGACAAATTGTAATGTAAATGTGAATGAAGAAAGAAAAGTGGGTGAAAACATAACTTGCCGTGAGCAGGAACCGAAACTGCAACCTTACACGCACGCACGCACACACACACACACACGCACACACACACACACACAACACACACACACACACACAACACACACACACACATATATATATATATTATATATATATATATATATATATATATATATATATATATATATATATATATATATATTGTTGAACGCACACTTGCCCGGCCAAAGCCAACAGAACCACCTATTCTGCGGTTTATGTCTTCGCTCCGAACTCCAACGAAAAGGAACCATGATCATGGTATGTTCAAGTGAAAACGGTAAAGTGCTTAAAATGTGCTTAAACTGATTTCCTTCCTTTTCGAAGCGGCCAAGCTGGCTGCCACTCAGAGATTGGCTGAATGAGTTACAAAAGGCATCATGTGCGAGACGTGCTAGATTTTCGTGTTGTGCAGACAGTGGGTAGTGACGAACAGAAGCGGGCAGATGAGATATTTCACTGGAGATGTCTGTCATACAATGGTGTATGAGCCAACATACAGGTGAAGAAATTTCTTCCAAGGCCTTTTACGCTCAAACAGGAGCGCATAGTAAAACCGCGTAGCTAGGATCAAAGGCCACGTGGCATCGTTTGCTATTACAGTGGCGTTTTCTATCCTGTTGGGCCGCTACCGTGTTTCTGCAGATCAGGGGAAAAAACATCACAGCATATTCACGGAGTGCATGATGATGAGTGGGTTGAAGCACCGGTCAGTTCCTTTCCGCTTCCGTCCGTGCGTTCCTTTTTGCTTCCGTCCATTTGTGCGACCGTCCGTGCATCCGTTCGAGCATTCGTTCATCTGTGCATCCATATGTCCGCTCATGCGTCCATGCAATCGTCCGTCCACGCGATCGTCCGTGCGCCCATCTCTCTTTCCGTTCATGCATGCTTCCGTTCGTCCGTGCATCTATCCATCCGCCCACCCATCTAGTGGACACCTTGAGTACCGCCATTTCGCACCTTTCATCATGTATTCATCATATAGAATTACTGCCATTCAGTGGACATTCCGAGAACTAAACGAGAGGTGGCACGGCCAGACTAGAAAATAAGGGTGTGCACACTTTCTTACGGTCTGGGCTTTGTTCCTAGTTGCACCTTTCAACGCCTCAGATTCAAGGCACTGCGGCCAAACCCTCGCTAAAACTTGCAAAAACGAATAAGGTTACGCCCAGTGAGTTTAACGTGGCAACCCTTTTTGGTCAGATAGTGCTCAAAGTGCGTCCTTCTGATACTAATTTTGTTTAGTAAGCATTAAATTCAAGGTGAATTTTATTGAGATTAAGGCCCGATACTCGCCTCAGCAGGTTATTTCATCAGAAACAACTCTCTTTTTGTTTATGAATAATGTGCGCGGTTTTCCTCCTCGATTCAAATGAGTGTGCGCGTGCAGCTCCTTCAGTTCGGCCCTGTAGGTGGCTACCTACTAGACACACTACTACTTTTACTTACATCGCGGACACACGGCCCACGGCTTAGAGAACTTCGCCCCTAAATGTATGTTGCTTCAAAGACGGAGGAGGCAGCCCCGCCGCGGTGGTCTAGTGGCTAAGGTACTCGGCTGCTGACCCGCAGGGCGCGGGTTCAAATTCCGGCTGCGGCGGCTGCATTTGCGATGGAGGCGGAAATGTTGTAGGCCCGTGTGCTCAGATTTGGGTGCACGTTAAAGAACCCCAGGTGGTCTAAATTTCCGGAGCCCTCTACTACGGCGTCTCTCATAATCATATAGTGGTTTTGGGACGTTGAACCCCACATATCAATCAAAGGGGACTTTAATGCAAAGGTAGGGAAGAAGCAGGCTGGAGACCAGGCAGTAGGAGATTATGGCATCGGTACTAGAAACGCCAGAGGAGAGCTACTAGTAGAATTCGCGGAACGCAATAATTTACGGATTTTGAATACCTTCTACCGAAAACGAGAAAACCGCAAGTGGACATAGAGGAGCCCTAATGGCGAAAATAACAACGAAATAGACTTTATAATGAGTGCACACACTGGAATCGTGCATGATGTGGAAGTGATTGGCAAGGTACGATCCAGTGACCATAGAATGGTACGGTCTCGAATTCACCTAGAGTTGAAGAAGGAACGACAGAAACTGATACGCAAGAAGCCAATCAATCAGCTAGCAGTGAGAGGGAAGGTACAGGAATTCAGAGTGTCGCTGCAGAACAGGTACTCGGCTCTTAGTGAGGAAACCAACCTTAGCGTAGATACAATGAATGATAATCTGACGAGTATCATTACGGAGTGTGCAGTGGAAGTTGGAGGCAGGGTAGTAAGACAGGACCCTGGCAAGCTTTCCCAGGAAACGAAGAACCTAATTAAGAAGCGTCAAATCATGAAAGTGTCAAGTACAACAGACAAAATAGAACTGGCAGAGCTTTCGAAGTTGATTAATAGACGTAAGGTATGCGATGTAAGAAGGTATAACATGGAGAGAATTGAACATGCTCTGAAAAACGGAAGAAGTGTCAAAGCATTGAAGAGGAAACTTGGGATAGGCAAAAGTCGGATGTATGCACTAAGAGACAAAGAAGGCAAAATAACTACCATATGGATAGGATAGTTAAAATAGCGGAGGAGTTTTATAGAGATCTGTACAGTAGCCGAGACAACCACGACCTTAATACTATAAGAACTAGCAGTAACCCAGATTACACCCCACCAGTAATGATAGAAGAAATCAGAAAAGCTTTGGAGAGCATGCAAAGAGGCAAAGCTGCTGGTGAGGATTAGGTAACATCAGATCTGCTGAAAGATGGAGGACAGATTGTGTTAGAAAAACTAGCCACCCTGTTTACGAGGTGTCTCCTGACGGGAAGAGTACCAGAGTCTTGGAAGAACGCTAACATCAACTTAATACATAAGAAAGGAGATGACAAGGACTTGAAGAATTACAGGCCGATCAGCTTGCTCTCTGTAGTATACAAGCTATTTACAAATGTAATTGCTAACAAAGTAAAGAAAACATTAGAATTCAATCAACCAAAGGAACAAGCAGGATTTCGAACAGGCTACTCAACAATTGACCACATTCATACTATCAATCAGGTAATAGAGAAATGCTCAGAGTATAACCAACCACTCTACATAGCCTTCATGATTACGAGAAGGCGTTTGATTCAGTTGAAATATCAGCCGTCATGCAAGCATTGCGGAATCAGGGCGTAGATAAAGTATATATAAACATTCTGGAAGAAATCTACAGGGGATCAACTGCTACCATAGTGCTTCATAAAGAAAGCAACAGAATACCAATCAAGAAGGGTGTAAGGCAGGGGGACACAATTTCCCCAATGCTATTTACCGCGTGCTTACAGGAGGTTTTCAGAAGCCTAGAATGGGAACAGTTAGGGATAAGAGTCAATGGAGAATACCTTAGTAACCTGCGCTTCGCCGATGACATTGCATTGCTGAGTAACTCAGGGGACGAATTGCAACTCATGATTACGGAGTTAGACAAGGAGAGCAGAAAGGTGGGTCTTAAAATTAATCTGCAGAAAACGAAAGTAATGTACAACAACCTCGGCAAGGAGCAGCGCTTCAAGATAGGTAATAGTGCACTTGAAGTTGTAGAAGACTATGTCTACTTAGGGCAGGTAATAACCGCAGAGCTTAACCACGAGATTGAAGTAACTAGAAGAATAAGAATGGGGTGGAGCACATTCGGCAAGCACTCTCAAATTATGACAGGTAGATTGCCACTATCCCTCAAGAGGAAGGTATATAACAGCTGTATCTTGCCGGTACTTAGATACGGAGCAGAAACCTGGAGACTTACAAAGAGGGTTCAGCTTAAATTGAGGACGACACAGCGAGCTATGGAAAGAAAAATGGTAGGTGTAACCTTAAGAGACAAGAAGAGAGCAGAGTGGATTAGGGAACAAACGGGGGTTAAGAATATCATAGCTGAAATCAAGAAGAAGAAATGGACATGGGCAGGGCATGTAGCGCGTAGACAGGATAACCGCTGGTCATTAAGGGTAACTGACTGGATTCCCAGAGAAGGGAAGCGGGTTAGGGGGAGACAGAAGATTAGGTGGGCAGATGAGATTAAGAAGTTTGCGGGTATAAATTGGCAGCAGCAAGCACAGGACCAGGTTAACTGGCGGAACATGGGAGAGGCCTTTGTCCTGCAGTGGACGTAATCAGGCTGATGATGGTGATGATGATGATGATGATCAATCAAAGACGGAGGAGGCAGACCATCCATACACGAGGAAAATAGAGCTCTGGCCAGTTGATCGTTGTATCATAGTATTGTAGGCGAAGGGGACAAACGGTAAAATGTTATCGCAAGTTTTCTGGTCATGACATAAATACATCAATATCATGTCAGAGAGTGTTCGGTGGAAGCACTCAGTAAGACTATTCGTCTGCGGATGGGATGTAAAAGTGGCTTTATGCGTTGTATTATACGCCTGCCGGACTTATTCGGTGGCCTTGGAAATGAAGGCTTTGTCACGGTCGCTCAAAAAAAAAAACGCGAGGAACTCCATGGTGCAAGACGACGGAGTGCAAGAAAGGTCGGCGATTTCTGTGGTGGAAGCAGAACAAAGAGGCGCAGTCTCGGCACATCTTGTTCAATGGTCAACTGCAGTGACAATCCAACGGTGACGGGAAGACGTCAGTGGCAAATGACTATACACGTCTAATCCGACAAATTCAAAAGGCGTTGTGGGACAGGGAAGAGGCTGAAGGTGACCAGCGGGAGAGGTTTAGGGTCGCTTACGATGCTGACACGGCGCGCACGAGCTGACGTGCTTAGCTATCATTGTGGATAAGCCAGGCTAGAAGCAGCGTGTCTTAATGCTGTCGTAGGTTTTGTTGAAGCCAAGAGGAACGGCAGCAATACCATCGCAAACTATTCCGAAACTCGAAGACGAAGGCAGCTTAGAAGAACGGGCATCCACTTGTTACTGGTGGCATGGTTAAAAAATTAATGGAGCCTTATGTTTCGCCGTTAAAAGTTGAATGTGATGGCAAAATCCGGCCCCTAGTGCGCCCTTCAACCGCTAGGGGCATACTTATTATTATGTTTTGTTACACACACACACACACACACACCACACACACACACACACACCACACACACACACACACACACACACACACACACACACACACACTGGCATACTTATTAATATGTTTTGTTACACACGCACACACACACACGGGCATACCTATTAATATGTTTTGTTACACACACACACACACACACACACACACACACCACACACACACACACACACACACACACACACACACACACAACACACACACACACACACGCGCGCGCGCGCGACGCACGCACGCACGCAAGCAAGCAAGCGCGACGTATTTATAGCAATGGTACAGGTTTTCGATCTATTTAAGAGCACTTTCATAACAACTTCATGAAAATATTGTACAGTGATACAGTCACATGGTCCTGTATTATGAACTGTGCGCAGGCGTGACACTTGTATTCGTAAATGGTCACATTCTGTCGTCCGTCTTGCGTTATATAGTTAGTTATCTGGTAATTGTTCGACTTGTTCTTCTGGAGACCTCTCTCGGCGAACCGCAACAAGCATCGCCTTATGGTCGGTGAAAAGGCAATAGTAGTACTTCACTTCTTTAATAGTGTCGGGAGAATAAAAAGCTAGCTCTATGCAGTTGTTGTGGTTTGTTAAAATGGCATTTCCTTGAAGGGGCATAAAGAGTCTCAAAATGCCTCACAGATGGCAGCATATTATTTAGCGTTTGCCGTTCGCTCGATCAGCGCCTCTGGAAAGGCATGAAATGTTTTCCGCTAGATGGACGTAGTAGTCCATTTTTAGAGCTTTTCGAAAGTTCCTGCGTGATTTTAGCGGCAATGACTGCACTATTTCACCCTTTTTTGACGTAGTTTGATGACCTCCCAAATTTCATTGAAAATTGCCGAATGGGCTCGTTTTTGTCGTGACACCTGTTGAACAAAATGCGTTAAGGAGACTCCTTCCAGTACATGGAATTTCTGTTGTGTTTTTGCCGAAGCAGCTGCAAGTATTATGGTGGCTGTGTGGTAGGACACCTGCTTGCCGCGCGAACGGTCCGGGTTTGATCCTGAATGGGGTCGAAAATTTGTTCTTTAATTTATTTGCTTCCTTCTCAATTTTTCGCTTACAACCAACGGTGCCGAGGCCGATGGCGGAATTTCTATGACATGACCTCTCTAACGCTATCGCATTAATACGGCGATAGAGTACACTATCGTGAAAACAAAACTGTCGAAACTGGCACCGCAAGTAGCTGTTGGGTAGTTTAGTGACACCGCGAAGGTGATCAATGAAAGCCCGACAGTAGGAATCTGCCAGTGGCAGTGAACGCACATCAGAGCTCGAAGATAGTTGAATTGGGTTCAGCGAGGCGAACGGTACGTATTGTGAGGCAGACCGGGCGTCAGAGCCATTCAAAGTCAATGCGGAGGACGTATTGTCAAGAGTGAGTGAAAGTGGGCATCGGGACAACACGTCGGCATCACAATAGTAGAATTATACGTCCTGGTAAAGTCATTCTGTTGCAAGCACAGTATGCAGCACCCTAGACGTCCTAACATATTCTTCACTGATGAAAGACAACAGAATGCGTCACAATCAGTGACGATGGTGATGGGCCGACCGTAGAGATAGAGGCGGAAATTTTGTATCAATCAGACGACAGCCACGCACTCCTGCTCCGTGATCATGTGGTTCCGCTTAGCTGTTGACAGAATCCCGCTAGTGTAGGCCACAACCTTTTCTTTAGAGGCGGGCTGATGCTGTATAAGGACTGCTGCAATGCCTTGCGCGCTGAGTCAGCGTGAAGTATATAGTGGGCGCTCTCTCGTCAAAGTGACGCAGCACTGGTACGGAAGTCTGGCGTTCTTTCCGAATTTTAAACGCGGACTCGCAGTTGTTGGACCATAAAAAAGGAGCACCAGCGGCACATAACTGACTCGGTGGAGCCGCTATGGTTGCAAAGTTGCGTATAAAGCGACTAAAGTAGCATGCGAGACCCAGAGAGCTTCTCGATGTCTTTTCGGTGGATGGTCGAGGGAACTGTAGCACTGCTGTGATCATGTAAGACTCTGGTTGGATACCTTCAATGAAAATGACCTGAGCGAGCACTTCGATACTTTTCTGGCAAATGTACACTTTTGTATTTATCTGAAGGCCAGCCTTAAAAAAACACTGAAGTACCTTATCTAATCGTTGAAGAAGTTGAGTAAAGATAGATAAAAAACAGCGATGTCATCTAAGTAACAGAGGCAGGTCTTCCACTTTAGGTCTCTAATAGCACCATCAATCATGCGCTCAAACGTAGCTGGAGCATTGTACCAGCCGAATGGCATTGCAATAAATTCATAAAGGCCATCCGACGTAGCAAAGGCAGTTTTTTCTTGGTCAACCTCGTTCATGGGGATTTTTCGGTAGCCTGAATGTAGGCCAAGGCTCGAAAATTATTTCGTCCTTCGGAGTCTGTCTAAGGCGTTATAAATTCGAAGCATAGGATAGACGTCCTTGTAAGTGATCTTATGTAACGCTCGGTAGTCAACGCAAAAACTAACAGAGCCGTCCTTTTAGTAAAAAACTAAAACGACCAGAAATGCAAAAACTCGAAGGGGGCCGTAATATATTTCGCGAAAGGTTCACTTTCACTTCTTCTTACATAACATTTCGTGCTGGCTGTGAAAGACAATATGGCCAACGGCGTATCACACGAGAACCGTCGGTTTCATTGCGGTGCACAGCTACGGAAGTCAGACTGAGTGATGTGGCACAGCTGTCGAAGCATGCTTCGTGCTTAGCTGAACGGGCCAGTAGCACTGCGACTATTCAGGTGTAAGGTCTCAACCATCGACCACGCGAAAAGAAAAAAAAAACAATTGCACCCACCTTTTCGAAGGGAATCATGAGGAAATTCTAGTGCATTGCGCAGCTTCTATAACTGCATTTTGCACGGGAGAACCCACGTTGGAGGAATAATGTTTTCTTTCTTTTTTCGTACATCGCACAGTAAACAGGGCCTTTCACCGCACGTGGCGTTTTTCTGTCGCGAGAAACGCGGAATGCGCTTCCATCTCTATAGCAGCAAGCAGGCACAGTTAAAAACGCAACAAACGCGTCTAATGCGCAATCCACTGAGGCGGTGGCAAGTCACTTTCAAGTCAAGGAGGGGGTTCCGATTGCCGGGGGCGAGGATAAGCGCACCCGGCCGCAGCTGTTGCTGACAGTTGCCGACGCCGAAGTGTGACATAGTGGAGGCTCCGCTTGCGGGGCGCCCGCGCCCACAGCTGTTGCTACGGGAGAGGGCGGTGGACAGATCCCGACAGACGCCTGGCATAGGCCGACTAAGAAATGCACTCGCATTTAAACGAACATGAACCTGAAGCTGGTACTGGTTATGAAGACGGGCAGAGTGCCGCAATGGAAGGCAATGAAGAGGTGTCAATCGTCGTCCCCGTCATTCCCCAGGGGAACAGGATAAATTTTCCAGTTGTGTTATATCACGCAGAAGAGCGCTGCCCCAGAAACATCAGAGTGGGAAAGAGCCGTCAAGACTTGCCCATGAAGTGCTACAAAAAGAAGGCGCTACTAGTGCTTCAGCATCGGCTACTTGGGTAGATGAGACTGCTAACACGTGTTCGTGACCAGGGCGCAGGACACAGTCTTCAATAGTGACCATGCTGGAGATCGAGGGTCGGTCAGTCGGTCGGTCGGTCGGTCGGTCGGTCGGTCGGTCGGTCGGTCGGTCGGTCGGTCGGTCGGTCGGTCGGTCGGTCGGTCGGTCGGTCGGTCGGTCGGTCGGTCGGTCGGTCGGTCGGTCGGTCGGTCGGTCGGTCGGTCGGTCGGTCGGTCGGTCGGTCGGTCGGTCGGTCGGTCGGTCGGTCGGTCGGTCGGTCGGTCGGTCGGTCGGTCGGTCAGTCAGTCAGTCAGTCAGTCAGTCAGTCAGTCAGTCAGTCAGTCAGTCAGTCAGTCAGTCAGTCAGTCAGTCAGTCAGTCAGTCAGTCAGTCAGTCAGTCAGTCGAGGAAGTTTATTTGTCCTGAGAAGACGAGAATGATCCCGTCATGGGGTACCGTCTGGGGGCCCCACCAACGATGGCGCTGGAAGGTTCAGGCTCTCCGCGACTTCGCGGGCTCTTTGAACAGCCCTTAGCTTCTGGTCCTTTGGAGAGCTAGTGATAAGCTGGAACCAGTCTTCCTCAGTGGCGGGACACCCCGAGCCCCCGCACAAGTCGTGACGCTGCCACAGCATGTGCTGAAGGGTGCACCTCGGATTACCACAGCGCGGACAACGTGGGTCTATTTCTTCTATGAATTTTGACCAAATAAACGGAGATAGATTGTAACGTTCGCAGGGTGATTGCCTGTAGCTTGTTTATGTGTGGGTGTGGAAGTGGAAACTTCCAACATCGCAGTTGATAGTGCTTACCGTTAAAAGTGAAAAAAAAGGGTCCTGATAGTTCGTCGGCGTTTAGGGTGGTTTCGTGAGCATCACTGCCCACGTGAACAGGGAACCAAATTATATGATTTTTGCCTGCCCAAGATGCAGCAGAGAGAACGTGAGTGGCTTCTCTGCACACGGAGCCTTTGATAAATGCTCTAGTGGCGGCTCGCGACTCCGTGTAAATGGTAGAACGATTCATAGTGACCATGGTGATGGCCACTGCCACTTGTTCGGCTTTGTCAGCGTCCGAATTTTGAGCGTAAGTGATGTCAGCAGCTCTCCCTGTAACGAAGTACCTGCTGAAACAAAGGGATTGGAAGATGCGTATCGCGCTGCGTCAACGAAGGCGACACTGCCCTCAATAGTAGCCGCTGTTCGAAGAATGACTCTGGCCCTTGCTTTGCGTTTGCCGTAGTTGTATTGGGGCTGCATGTTTCTAGGTATCTGAGATACAGTATACATTTCCCTGAATTTGATAGGGAGCACGCACTCTCTCTGTCTGGCGATGGGAGACCGCATGCCAATATGCCCTAGTAACTGTCTGACAGCCTCCATCGAATTCAGTCTTGCAACTTGGGCGACCTGTTATGCCTCTACTATTTCTCTAAAGGTGTTGTGGACACCCAGTGCCAATACATGTTATGCACTGGTGCTCTGTGGGAGACCCAGTACATTTTTTTATGCTCTTGCGAATTATTGATTCTAATCTAGCTTCATCCCTTCTGCTACAATTGTGGGTCAGGGCAATGTGGTTGATGTAGCTTAATAGGAAGGCGTGAAAGAGTCTACGGAGGTTCTCCTCGGATGACCCCCCTAGTTTGTTAGCCACCCTCATGATTAATTTAGTCATGGAATGGGCTTTGGCTGCAATGCATTCTAACGTGTAGGCGTTACAGCCTTTCTCTTCCAGGAACGTACCGAGGATTCTAACTTCTAGCCGAGGATTCTAGCCGACAAGTATAGTCCTGCCTTGTGAAGAAAATCTTAGACAACCCTGATCGCTGTATGGAATCGCTTTTCAATTTTGCCATCAATACTCTCTCGCACCAGGCAGGGACGTAGTCGACGTACAAAACGTGACCGAGACATTCAATCTCGGCCAGACTGTAGGAAAGTGCTCTCATCGATAAGTTAAATAAAAATGGGGATAACCCTGGCCCTCGTAGAGTGCCTCAGGGTTCAAGATCATACGTCTTAGAGCCGAGAGATCTTAGGCGAACGGTAGCTTTTCTATTACAAAAAATGAGCTGATGTGGTTGTAAAAATGTTGTCCTAGATCTGCTTATTTAATAAAATAAAGTATCTGAGAGTGTTTGACCTCGTCAAAAGTCTTTTCCAGGTCAAGTGTCAGAACAGCTCTGGTATCTCTGGACACCCTGCCAATGATCTTGAGTTTTAAAAGCAACATTGCAGCCTGCTTGGACATGAACTGCCTGAATTCAATCAGATTGAATGAAAGGAAATTTCTTTTCTCAGCATATTTAGTGGCCCGCTTGAGGATAACGCATTCGGCGACCTTCCCCACACATGAAGTGAGAGATGTCGGCATGAGCGTGTCAAGCTCCAGTGGTTTCCCCGGCTTCGGGATGAGGATAACGGTCGCGTCGCACCACTCTATTGGAACCTCGCCGGTCTCCCATACCTCGTTGATTTTATAGGTTAGAAGCTCGATATCCTCGTCAGGCGAATTCTTTAAGAGTTTGTTACTGATGCCATCGGGACCCGGAGCTGATCTGCCGCTGAACTAATATAGAACCTCTCGTACCTCTGCGCACGTGAAGGGGGAACCACGAGGGTCCGTTCCGTTCTCTGGCACAGCATGCAGGGGGGTAGTCATTGTGTGAGGCGGATTCTGTGCAAAGATATCTCGAGGCGCACTCATCGATAATTTGTGTCTTTGTAAGACCAGAGATCTTTAGGTCGTGGATAAGTCTGTCAGTTATGAGGTGCTGATTGACTTTGGATTGTTTTTCTCCCAGTAGATGTTTGAGGAGGTTCCACTTCGCACCACTCCTCATTAGCCTGTCAACGGCATTGCATACTTCGTCCTATTTCTGTCGAGCTAGCGTTTTACTATACAAATCAATCTGCCTATAAGGTGAAGTATTTTTTTTTCGTCGGCGTTGGTTTAGTTTCTGCGTTTTCCATTGAGCCTAAAGTGCGCTTTTAGCTTCCAGCAGGTGGGCTAATCGACTGTGCATGCGCTCTATCTATCTTTTTGTATGCCATTCCTTTGTGGAAGCAGCAACGTATTCTTTGAGACGAGTGATTGATTCGTTCGAGTTGTTTTATTCTCGTGTTGCTAACTTTCTAATATCTCTAAAAAGGTCTCAGTCTGTGAAGTGAAATTTTCTGAGCGGTGGTTACGAGATTCTTATCGCGAGCTATGTAGTGATCACTTCTAAGATTCTCTTGTAAGTTGGTCCATACGGGTTCCTCTGCATTCCTAACCAAGGTCAAGAACCACTGCTGTTCCAGGACTAAAAGCTCTTCACGGATGATGGTGCGGATAAACGCTTTTAAATCAGAGGGAGGCATAAGGCGAGGATCGCTATCTTGTTGAAGGTGGGGATATCGCAACAGGTAAAAGTGTCAGCTTGTCGAAATGTTCTTTTCAACCGTTGTTAGATTGCTAACAGCTCAGACGTTGAATTTAATCGGGTTGACTACTTCAGGGATGTGGCGAACGCGCTCAGTCTCCGTCATGTTGCTTTTCGCACGGTGACAAAGGGCCGAGACATCCTCAATATACAAAATGTAAGTGTCGATGCAAATTGAAGACGCAGAGCCAGCTTTCGTTTGGCGGTTTCGGAACAATACAATGAGCATTAAAAGATTTGTCGCATCTTGGTGGCAAACCTCGACCAATCGACGAAGTCAGCTTCGTGATTACAATACAATGTTTTGGCCAGGCAGGTAAGATAGAATGGGAGATAGCTCAATTTCTCTGCTTCGGCTAACCGATTGAGTTAACCCACACGGTTGTAAATGTGGGGCCAATCCTAAACATCATCACCGCAGAGACCCGCAAACATATTGGTGGTTCGCGCTGAAGGCTGGTGACAGTGAATGAAGTGTGGGTAGCTGCCAGCATTGGAGCTCCAGGTGGAAAACAAACTATGAGGACGTCGGGATCTTGACCCACCTCTACCACTCTGATAGGCGCAGCTGGGTATCGCCAATATATATATATTATATATATATATATATATATATATATATATATATATATATATATATATATATATATATATATATATATATATATATATATAATAATATATATATATATATATTCAACAGTACGGGCTTACCCGATTCTCCAGAGGCACGAGCAGACGTAATGCATCTTACTGATGACGACGTTGTCCTCTCTCCTAGGTCATGCACGCTTGATTCTGTGGCCGCCACTGTCCAGTTTGACGCCGAAGGAGTTGCAGACCAAATAAGCTCGCTTCACTTCACCCACGGTATTTCTGTCACACGAGGTATCATCAGAGTTGCTGCTGGACGCATGGACCTACTGCTGACCAATTGTAGCACTGAGCGCCGGCACCTTCCAAAAGGCATGGCTGTCGCTTACTTCAACGATGCCATAAATGCCGAAGGCTGCTTGGGGGAGGTCTATGAGGCGCTGAAACTCGATTCAGCGCCTGTTCTGGACCTTAGCATTAATTTGCCGAAAGACGAGTGACACAGACTTTTAGAGCTATTGGCCGAATACCAAGACTGCTTTTCGACGACATCAAGAGTCAGCCACAGGCCTCTAACCAAGCATCAGATAATTAGCGAAGAAGCGGTGAGACTTGTTCACCAGAACCCTTATCACGTGGCTCCAAAAGAACGCGAAGCAACACAACAGCAGGTAGACAGATTGCTTGAAGATGACGTCATTCTGCCTTCACAGAGCCCCTGGGCTTCACCTGTTGTCCTCTTTGAGAAAGAGGACGGAAGCCTGCACTTCTGTGTGAATTACCGGAAGCTAAATCAGGTGACCCACAAAGACGTATATCCACTACCTCGAATAGATGACTCGCTCGACAGACTTCGACATGCTCGATACTTTTCTTCAATGAACTTGCGCAGTGGATGTTGTCAAATTGAGGTGAAGCCGAGAGACCACGAGAAGACCGCTTTTGTGGCACCAGATAGGTTATATGAATTTAAGGTCTTGCCATTTGGTTTGTGCTCAGCGCCTGCTACCTTTCAAAGACTCATGGATACCGTGCTCTCCGGGTTGAAGTGGAAAACCTGCTTAGTATATCTGGACGAGTTCATAGTGTTCTCCGCAACGTTTGACGAGCACCTTGAAAGGCTTGGAGTGATGTTACGATCCGTTGTTTCCCTCAGTATCAGGTAGTCATCCACGGAGGCACGATGGAGGAAACAACGAAAGGCTAACGCATCTGTCTTTTCGCTCATCAGTTCGCCGTGGTCGCGGCCGGTGCGTCGGTGTTTGGCCTTCCGGACGACTTTCCGCCCTTGGGAGGCATTTGCGAGGGCGCGCCTGCCATGGATCCGCGCCTGTTGGAAACAACTTGCGTGAACCCGTCCGAGTACATTGAACGCCCCCTGGAATATCACCGATGCGCAGCCGCGACGACAACGTCAAATTCAGAAACGATATTACCGAGCATGCAGCAGTATCTCTTCGGTGGGCATGAAGGCACGATGGAAGAAACAACGAAAGGCTTACGCATCTGTCTTTGCGCTCTGCAGGTTGGTTGGTTTTCCAAATTACCCTCTGGCAGCTTCCGATCAGATGATCCTTTCCTTATCGTGCTTCCGTGCCCTGAAGCAGTTCGCGAGTGTGCAGTGCATCTTCTGCGCCTCCTGCTCCTGGGAGGTGACATCGAAACAAATCCTGGTCCTAAGACTAAAACTCACGAAGAGAATCTTAATTCAGTTTTTGATAGTGTGCAACGTATTGAAGCTAACAATGTGAGTCTTCTCGAATCCGTGAACCAGGTTTTTTGCCTACGTGCCAAATTAAAGAAAGGTTTCGAATCTCTGTCGCAAAGAGTAGGCGAGCTCGAGAACAAACTTCAGTCAATGTCAACACAGCACTCTTCCGCGAATGAAGAAAACATTTCCAAGATGCAAGTAATAATCAATCAATTACAGTCAAAGGTGACAGGGAGCAATTCCGTGCTTGGCCCCACGCATGAGAAAGAGCTTTCGAGAATTCAATACAAAATAGATGACTTGGAAAACCGCTCTCGCCGGTCTAACTTACTATTTTACGGAGTCGCCGATACTGATGGTTCCGAGGCGTGGGAGGCCTCTGAGAGAATCGTAAAAGGGCTCTGTTCAAGCCATTTTGACATATCTGTTAGGTGTATTTCTAGAACTCACCACCTGGATTGGTTTTCAGCGGACAAGAAGCGTCCAATCATTGCAAAATTTTTTAATGAGAAAGAAGTCGAATCCATTTTGAGCAAGGGCTTCAAACTGAAAAACACAACACTAAGCGTAGCACGAGACTATTCTGAGGCCTTGCGCGACAAAAGGCGCAAACTACTGCAGCTTTCAAAGAGCTTAAAAAAGGACGGTGACCATATTCGTCTCGTTTCCAATAAGTTGTTAGTTAACGATGACGTTTACTTGTGAGACACAGAGTCGAACAGTGCTAAACAACTTTCAAGTCGCAACAACACTTGACGCATCTCAAATGTCCATCCCCCTGTCTTCTCGTATCGCCAACCAGCACCTTTATATCAGCCATCTGAAGCAAACAAATCGTCAACTAGTTCCCTTGATCACGTACACGGCTTTCATTTTCCTTACAACCAAGCCAGAAGTACCCACAGTAAACGGAACAAAAAAAGCTCATCCCAAACCTCAGCAGTGGAGGCTTTGACAAATAAGACATCACACAAAATAACTTTTGCAAATGTGAATGCGCGCAGCATCATGAACAAACTAGATGAATTAGAATTGTTGCTTATCGGCCTCAAACCCGTCTTCTTGGCCGTTACTGAAACGTGGCTAACAAGTAATATCGAAGATGCTGAGCTAAGAGCTCCAAACTACGCGATCATACGCAAAGATAGACCAACACGAGGTGGCGGCGTAGCTGTCTTTAAAATTAAAAGAATCCCCTTCACATTACTTTCGGACGTTGAAGGCGTAGAGGCTGTATTTTGCAAACTTAAATTCACAACCCACGTTATCGTTTTCGGGTGTGCATACCGCGCCCCTTCATCGAACCTTGAGTGTATGGACGCCGTGTGCACGAATATGCGGCGTCACGCATCTAATGCCAGAGTTATTCTAGTGGGGGACTTTAATCTGCCTGACTTCAACTGGGAATCAATGCAGTACCACAGCGCCTGCTCAGAAATAATTCACGATTTAATTCTTTCTTTAAACATTTCACAAATAGTGACGCATCCTACTCGTGTACAGGGACACAACTCGAGTGTGCTGGACTTAATCTTTCTCACTGATAACTTTCCGGTACATGAAGCAAAGATAGAACTGCTAGACGGCATTTCAGACCATAATATAACTTCTTGTAGGATACCTATAAAGGACAGTAAAACGCTTGCATACGCAGAGGAAACATTTCCAGACTTTTGTAATGACGATGACGTAGCAATACATAACTTACTGTTCGACGAATTTCCATCATTTCAAGAATTAGCTTCTGACTCCACTACAACTATGGAAATGTTGTGGCATAAATTCAAAGAAATTGTTCTTTATTGCTTACAAAACCACGTTTCATCAGAGAAAAAGAAGACCAGAAAGATGAATCCATGGGTCACACGTGTCGTTATACATGCTAAAAGAAAGATGAAGCGTTTGAGAAAAATATAAAAGAGAAATCGAATATTTATAGCCGACAAAATCTAAGCGCAGGTATAACTGACATAAAAAATAAAATACAGGCAGCCAAGTCTAATTATTGTGAAAAAAAAAAACTCTACCTCGGTTCATAAAAAGTTCCCCAACAAAATTTTGGTAATACATGAATCCTAAGGTCCATAAAATGACCGTCGATGCGCCTGAAGAAAAGGCCTATTCCGCAAACGTATTAAATAGCTATTGTGCAATCAATTTTCACAGTTGACGACGGAAAACGCCTCACATAGAAATTAGAGACGAGAAATCTATTAAGCGATTATTCGTTTCAGAAAAGGGAGTTTTCAACTTACTATTGAAGTTGGATGGCGAAAAATGTTCCGGACCAGACAACATACCTAACGCATTTTTTAAAAGATATGCCAAATGAATAACAAAATACCTGTGCCTTCTTTTTAATCGATCATTGTCGTTGCGTACCCTACCAAAGGAATGGAAAATATCAAAAGTGATTCCTATACATAAGTCCGGAAATAAAAACGAACCTTCCAGTTATCGGCCCATCTCATAAACACGTACGGTTGGTAAACTGCTCGAACACATAATCCTAAAGCACATAACAAAACACATAGAAGAACACAAAATACTGTCCCCTTTTCAACACGGCTTCCGCCACGGCATGTCTACTGTAACACAACTTATTGACATGGTCCATGACGTCTCATTAAGCATCAATTGCCAAAAACAAATTGATCCTATTCTGCTAGAATTTTCGAAAGCATTTGATCGAGTGTCGCACAGTAAACTCATCTTGAAAATCCAACTTATTCTAGGCAAGGGCCAAATTGTTGATTGGATTACTAACTTTCTAACAGACAGGTCACAGTTCGTGGAATTAAACCATGTCCAATCTTCAATCGTACCGGTGACCTCTGGCGTACCGCAAGGCAGTGTTTTGGCACCGGTATTATTCCTAATTTTCGTGAACGATCTTCCTTCATCTGTAAATGTTGGATGCAGATTATTTGCAAAAGACTGCATCCTGTACAAAGAATTCCACTCACACGATTACCATATTACCTTAAATACAGCGCTAGACGCAGTTTCAGCCTAGTGCAGTGATTGGCAAATGAACATCAACGAAAAAAAGTCCGCGCTCTTATCTATAACTAGAAAAAAAAATCCATCCAATTTCAATTACGTCATCACTTCAGCTACCCTTTCTAAAGTCACGAAACATAAATATCTAGGGGTCATTCTGTCCCATGACCTACCGTGTTACGCTGATATTCATTACATCACATCATCTGCACTGAAAAGACTGTTATTTATAAAAAGGCGATTACAGCAAGCACCACCACACACAAAGTTACTTGCCTACAATACACTTATACGACCCATCCTGGAGTACGCAAACACTGCATGGTTCCCGTACACAAAAAAAAAACTAACCAGCAAGCTCGAAGGTGTTCAACGAAAAGCGCTTAGGGTCATCTTTAACAAATTTAACCGAACAGATTCACCTACGGAGCTGCTTAAAAAGGCTGGACTACTAACCATAAAAAACCGGGCGATATTGGCGCGCTTAAAGCTGATGTACCAACTGTTACATGGTCAACTAAACATAGACAAGTCCCGCTACATAAAGCTATCCACAGCTAGAACTACCCGCCACAAATACTCTCATACCCTTGCCCCTTACAGATTTCACACAGATGCCTTCAAGTTCTCGTTCTTCTCGCTTGCGATCAGAGAATGGAATAACCTGTCCCCTCCATTACCAGTAGCACATCCTTAGCCACTTTCACAAAACTAGTAGAAAGCGACTTGATAGCCTCGCAAATATAATAGGGTGCTATGTGATCTTTCTTGTTGTTTAAGTAAAGTGCCAATATGATTGTACTTTGACAAATGTGCGTATATGTTTTCTTTTTTGTTGTTGTTTTGTTAATTTTTTCTTATTATTTTCCCCTTTCTATTGACTGTACTGAATCACTGCCTTAGATTGTCTACCTGTTATAATCTCTCCAAGATTGACAGTATGTATAAATAAATGAATAAATAAATAAATAAATAAATAAATAAATGAAAAAGAGCTGCCGTAAATGCGGTTTCTCTGTCTGCGATCACGACGATGGATGCACCTTGCCTCAGTACAATCTTCTCGATAAAAAAGCTGGCCACCCCTACTGCTGATATATATATATATATATATATATATATATATATATATATATATATATGTATATATATATATATATATATATATATATATATATATATATATATATATATATATATATATATTATTTATTTATTTATTTATTTATTATTATTTATTTACAGATACTGCAATCACCTTTGGTGATTTTAGCAGGGTGGTACAGGAAGTTAGTCATGAACAAATGGCAAGTACAATGTCATATAATATATACAGGTTATACAATGTCTATAGGGCAAATACAAACTTCAACAGGCAATATCATACAATAAAAAATAGAAGACTACAATTATACAAGCATGTACAGTGGTATGTAATACGATTCAACAATTCAACTGGTTAGTGCACTTTCTAATTTCGAGGAAAACAATGCCAATGAGGGTGCTGAAACAATTGCATTAGTTAGTTTGTTCCACTCGACTATGGTGCGAGGAAAAAATGAATACTTAAAGCAATTATTGTGTGTGGGAAAGGGGGTTATGGTGAGGTCATGTCTCTGCCTGGTAGAGTAGCCAGAAGAAAAAGAAAAAATATCGACTATGTCTACTTGATATTGGCCGTTAATTAGTTGGTACAGAAACTTAAGCCTTAAGTTACGGTATCTTAATGATAAAGGTGAAAGTTGAGCTCTGCTTAATAGGTCAGTAACGGAAGTCCTCGAAAAATTATTGTAGACAAAACGAACTGCTCTTTTTTGCACTTTTTCTAATTTGTTAATGTTATTCTTAGTAAAAGGATCCATATAATAGCGGCGTAATCTAATATTGGTAAAACAATTGATTTGTACGCTAAAAGGCGGACAGAAGGAGTGGATAGTTTGAGAGCACGACATAGAAAAAACAGTTTGTAAGTTGCATTGGCCGTTACATGTGTAATGTGTTTGTTCCAGCAGAGATCATTCGATATGAAAAGCCCCAAGTACTTATAATTAGTGACTTCAGTCAAAAAGGTGTTGTTAGCATTGTATCTGAAATGCAAAGGTTTTTTCTTGTGTGTAATTCGCATAAAAACAGTTTTATCAAAGTTAATGACCATCTGCCATTCCTCGCACCAGGAGGCTACTTTTTGAAATGCCTGATTTAACAGAAGTTGGTCGGATGTGCTACAATTATACAAGCATGTACAGTGGTATGTAATCGAGAGCAACAAGAATATATATATATATATATATATATATATATATATATATATATATATATATATATATATATATATATATATATATATATATATATATACATATATATAATAGTTGTATATTTATCAGGGATGCCGACAAGGTCGCAACAGCGCTTCACAAAAAAGAGGTACAGAAGAAGTTATTAAAGAGTGTCCATTGATGCTCATGGCAGTAACGAAAATCACATGTTTGACGAACTGTTGTCACACTCTACCTAAATAAATATAATTATTTAAAGATGCACTATTTGAAGCTATATCAGGAATCAGAAATCAGTTAGTACTTAGAATTAGTATGCCGAGCATACATACCATCTTTAGATGAAACTCTCGGATTGCTGAATAGGTCACACATCTGACCATCCGTAAATATAACGGGATCTGTGTTCGTTTCATCTAAGGGAAAAAAAACGTAGTTTGCCAATATAGGTGCATGTAGGTCACTTAAAATGCACAGGTTAACGGGAAGGCGACCATGCACTAAAAAGGAGGAGAGTGATTCGAGAAATGAAAGGTTTTGCAGGGGTCTTGGCGTAATATTTTCAGCATCCCCACTATTTTGCAGTCCTACACCCTAAAAATTTGAACCCCTGTCTCCTACAATTATGGCAAATGGTGTAAGTAATTATTTCAATTGCAAGAAAAAAGTTGCTAAACGATACCTTTGTCTGCGTTGTCACAATAGAAGATTACTGAGCGTTTCTTTCAAAGAAAGGTAACTTAATCACTGGCTCCTTTTACTGCTTCTACTGCATGCTGAAAGCTGTATATCTTCGTAAAATGGGTGGCGAAGGCTCAGCCGTGTTCACTACTAAAGGTAGGCGCGTTTTAAATTGTCTTGTGTTACCAGCCTCTGCCAGACTTGAGATAATCGGCATCGGAAGACTCCAAGATTAAAAGACACTGCGCGACTGCTAAAGACGAATTTGGTGTCGCATAGTGAAAATGTAAAATTCCTGTGTCAGAGAGAGTTATATTTGTGTTGAATTTCATCTTTCAACCGCCTTGGAGCATTGATAGCGTGGCCGCGTCCTCTCGTCAACCATTGCGACCAAAAAAATGTGGCACTGCACGTTCACAAAAAGCGTCCTTGCGAAAATAATAACACCACTCTCATTTGAAACAAGATAGTTACAGAAAACGCGAACAATTTCTCTAAGCGTCGACTTTATCAAAAAGAAATGCTAAAAAATCCCAGCACATATCGACGGTGTGAATAATGGTTGGCGGGGGGAAGCGTTCGTGAGTCCGTACGTGCTTCCGCCCGTCCATTCGTTCTTGCTTCCGTCCGTCCATGCGTCCATCCGTGTATCCGTCCATCTGTGTGACCATTGGTGCGTCTGTCCGTCCGTCCGTCCGTCCATCTAGTGAACACTCCACGTAGCACCAACTCACATCTTTTCATAATGTATTTATTATATACACGTACGATCATACAGCGCCCATTCTAAGGACCACTCTCTCGGGTATGTGCCTCCTGTGGTTACTATGATAACGGGTCGATCGGGTGACGCCATAAGGAGCTTCGCCCCTCAAGAACTGTTGCCATGAACCCTATTTTGAAGTGTTCGAGAAATCTGGAGAAATTTTTTTCGAGGTTTGGTGTCGGTTCACTATTCCAATATGTTAACGCTGCCATACAGTCACCCCTTGAGGAAGAGACAAATCATCCCGAAACGTCGGGCTCTCTGCAAACTTGGCTTCAGCCATTTCTACCTTTTAACTGTTATACCCAGCAGATTCCTGTCGGAATGTTTGCATTTATTACACAAATACACGTATTGCATTGTAAACCACGCTTTCTTGTCACCCTCAATGTCATCAAGCACTACCTGCATGCATGTCTTCCAGATTCACAGACTCACGAAATTAGGAACGCAGAATTGCAAAAAAAACTGCAAGTTGGGCCATGGTGTATGGTGTAAAAATAATTGCGCACATTGTGATGAACTTCTAGTGTCAGTTGTTTATTTTGAACTTGGATACAGTGCGACACTAGACAAGGACCCAGATGATCTAAATGTACAACATAGCGCTGGGTTTTTCTTTCCTTATGTCCTTGTTTAGCGTTGCGGTGTTCAAGACGGACAACCAAAACCTGGAATTCGTCACATAGTGCGACATTACTATTTTACACCTACGCTTTTATACTAATATTAACTCGTGAAAAACGAACAGTGAGGATTTGCTAGCAAAACAAATGTTTGCTATGGTTCATACGTGTACTTTTTAACCAAAATCAAGAATACCGACCATTTCAACAACTTGGTAGAATTAAACAACGTCCATTCTTGCATGGTTGCAGACGGTGATAAATATTGAACGCTTAATAAAATCAGCACCGTAGTGAGAATGAAACATTGTGATGTAGAGAAAATCAGCGCAGTAATATGGTTGAGTTAGCACCAACAATAAAGGTGCTTTCTCTGTCGGCTGCAGCCTAGAGTAAGTGCAGTGTAGCATAGTAAGCTCTGATGCATTTTATAGGCAAGTAACCATTACACCCCTCTACTACTGTGCATACACACGCTGGTTAAGAAAGCATTGAAATAACGCAATAATTCTCCTCCTTACCTTTACGATATTCGTACTGAAGGGCATTTTTGATAGTATAATTAAGCGCGCGCACCGTTTTTACTTCTTCACCTTTATCGTGCTTCCTGAAAAGTATAAAGCAAAAATTAACGAAGGAAATGCAATAATATGGTCACTGGTGTTTCACGCTGTGACACCACAATATGATGATATGTGTCGTAGAGGAGAGCTCAGTAAATTCTCACCACTTGGGGTTCTTTAGCATGTGCCTAAATCTAAGTACACTCGTCTGAAGCATATTACTTTCATTGAAATTTAGCCAACGAGTGTAGAAGCTTAAGCTATATATAGTTGGTTTGGCTCACATGATTGTGCATATAACTGTGTGCAAACATACGGAAAAAAATATTTTTCTACCAGATATATATATATATATATGTATATATATATATATATATATTGCACCCTGCGACCGCATGTGAAAACTGAGCTGTGCAACAACAAATATTTTTGGGTCGTTCTTTTTGTTTCTATATAATATAAGCGTTTCTTATATAACTTCGGCGACTTTGAGAGTATCAATCAATCAATCAATCAATCAATCAATCAATCGGTCGGTCGGTCGGTCGGTCGGTCGGTCGGTCGGTCGGTCGGTCGGTCGGTCGGTCGGTCGGTCGGTCGGTCGGTCGGTCGGTCGGTCGGTCGGTCGGTCGGTCGGTCGGTCGGTCGGTCGGTCGGTCGGTCGGTCGGTCGGTCGGTCGGTCGGTCGGTCGGTCGGTCGGTCGGTCGGTCGGTCGGTCGGTCAATCGGTCGGCCGGCCGGCCGGCCAGCCAGCCAGCCAGTCAGCCAGCCAGCCAGCCAGCCAGCCAGCCAGCCAGCCAGCCAGCCAGCCAGTCAGTCAGTCAGTCTGTCTGTCTGTCTGTCTGTCTGTCTGTCTGTCTGTCTGTCTGTCTGTCTGTCTGTCTGTCTGTCTGTCTGTCTGTCTGTCTATCTATCTATCTATCTATCTATCTATCTATCTATCTATCTATCTATCTATCTATCTATCTATCTATCTATCTATCTATCTATCTATCTATCTATCTATCTATCTATCTATCTATCTATCTACGACATTTAGCTCTGCTGGCCGTTTCAATAATGGTATCGATACCAAAGTTGGTATTGCGTAACATGACTCTATGAAGAACATATTGAACTAGTCATAACATGAAAATCATGATATGTATATCACGAATGTCATGATTTACATTAAACGCTCCTGGAGCTTTTGTGGTGGTTTCGTTCACAAGACATGTTGCACACTGGCATGGAATGGCATAATTGCATGGCGAATACAAGCGGCATAACCTAATATAAAAATCATGACATGCGTATCATGTAACGACATGACTACATGCCCCGCTCATGATGCGCTCGCGGCCTTTTCGCTAGCTTCACTTATACCAAATTTGGTATTGCGGGACGTGAATGAATGACGAAGGTATGATACTGCTGCAAACATGCTAAACATGAGATGCCTGTCATGTAACAACATTACTACATGCTACGCTCACGATGCACCCGTGGCTGTTTCGCTAGGTTTACATGTACCAAACTTGGTATTACGCGACGAGAACAGACGACATAGGTAAATGGCACATCCAAACATCATGATCACGACTTGCGTGTCATGTAACAACATGACTACATGTCACACTGATGATGCTGGCCGCAATTTTGCTTGTGACATGTAATCTTTCTCTGATCATTTTGCGTTACATGCTCTCCAATATGTATATCATCTTTCGTTTGCCGATATGCCGGGCCTAGTAATCCAAACCACTGTCTGGCTTTGATAGGCTTGTTATTCGTGTCGTTCTGCAGTGCACCGACGACATCCATTCGTGACACACCACCTGGCAACGCAACTCCCAGTGATGCTTATAAAATTGTCTTGGCACCGCTTGAGGGACTCTCCTAATTTCTGCAGCCTGTGCTAATGGTGACGTGTGTTCTCTGACAATTTACCTTTCTTATTGGCGAAGTGTGGAGTGCACGCCAAACTATTCAGGTTTTCGTGACAGCATAATGCCAGTTATTTGATATGTAAAATGTAGGTGTGCATGCTTGCGTGTGTGCGCGTGTGAGTGTTTGCGTGCTCAATAGAAAACGGTTGCTTTGTGCTAATTTATGACATGTAAATCGTGTCGAAAAAATTGCTACGGTGAATACTGTGTATGTTGAAAACGTAACAAAGCAAAGATATATAATTATATTGCCGCTCGTATGTGCCAGTGGTGAGGACAACGAAGCAGCGCGAGTGTCCTTGGCCGAGGGCAAAAGACGAAGAAGTCGTTGCAGTCTGTTTCCTGCAACCCCACTGGAGTCAGTCCAGAAAGCTCGAAGTCTTAATTACTAAATTTCGATGTCGTGTCCCCCCCGCCCCTTAACCTGTATCTACACAGAGCTGGTCAGACAACATCACCACTCTGCGCATTCTGCGGAGAAATGGAATCACTAGATCATTATTTTTTGTATTGTCGCCGCTACGAGATACTTAGAAAAAGGTTACTAGTTATGCCATTTCGGAAAATAGGCCTTAGATTGACGGCGGAAACGGCGCTAAGCTTTGGCGCTTCAGCTTTGGGACATTGCCACAGGGATGCTTTCAATGCCGTTTGCGATTATATTCAGTAGACCAAGCGTATACCTTTGTGATCTTCAATCAAAAAATTATTTATTACTCCCCAGGGCAGAGTAAAGTAAACGAAGCTTAGTGGTATACATAACACCTCAAATCTCGAAATTGCTCAACTTGATTTTTTTTCTCGTTTGCTCTTTTTATGTTGTTTTTATTTTTACATTAGTCTTATTATAATACCAATTCATTACACATAGTTAAAATGATCACAGAAAAACTGCACTACACTTTCTTGGCCCCTAAGTGGGTATGAGCCAACCTCCCAGGGAAACAAAACAAAACAAAACTGTTTCCTGCGATCGATAAATCGTATTTGTTTGAGGCGCTTTGTGTGCTCGTCAATCTCGTGTCGTCACACTGGTGGAGGTCCTGGGTACGTCTTCATGCTTGGCACCCCTTCGCGGACCCAACATTCAAGCCCGGAATCACTACCACCCGTCGACACACCAGTCCACCGTTCCAGCCGCCGTCTGCGAGGCCTAGCTCCCGAGCTCAATCCCTTTCCAGAAACTGCCAGCAATCGCTTGCCTCCTTCAACCACCATGGCCACTGCAGCTACATCGCACATGACACTTCAGAATCTCATGATTCCTGACTGCTTTCATGGTGAGACCTATGAAGATGCACAAGACTGGCTGGACCAGTTCGAACGCTGCGCGAAGTACAACCAGTGGGCCACCCCAGAAGACAAGCTCGCGAATGTGTACTTCCTAAAAGACAACGCCCAGACGTGGTATATCAACAGGGAAAGAAGCATGGCTACGTGGGACGAATTCCGCAACCAGCTGACTGACACCTTTAGTAGTCTTGACAGAAAGGAGAATGCGCAACGTCTCTTGGAAGCTCGAATTCAAAAACCAAACGAGAGCGTCGCAATGTTCGCCGAGGACATGACTCGTCTTTTCAGCAGGGCGGATACCGAGATGCCGGAAGACAGGAAGCTGCGGTATCTAATGCGAGACGTGAAGGAGCAACTGTTTGCTGCGCTTGTGAGAAATCCACCAACAACAGTAGCTGAGTTCACGAAAGAAGCCACAGCTATTGAACGGGCCCTACAGCAACGATACCGCCAGCAGAACCAGGTCAATGTTCGAGCATGTAGCCCTGTTACGACTGCGGCGAGCCTCTGCGACAACGACAGGCCTCTGCGGGAAGTCATCCGGGAGATTTTGAGGGAGGAGCTTCGGCAGCTTGGTTTAATTCCAGCAACTGAACCGACGCCGGCATTGTCTTTTGTCGCTGATGTTGTCCGGGATGAGGTCCGCCAGGCTCTCTCTTCATCCAGCTATAATGGAGTGCGACGACATTTTACTTATGCTGATGCAGTCCGACGCCCCGTCGTCATGCCTTCAGCAAAGCAGACTCTAATGACTGGACCACCACCAACCCTGCAAACACAGCCACTGTCAGCACCGACCACTTTCGCAACCTCACCGATTCCTCCGACAAGACGAAAGCCGTATAACCAACATGCCCCACAACGTGGCCCCACAACGTGGCCCCACAACGTGGCCCAGTAGTGAGTCTCCACTTGCCTACCAGCGTCGGAAAACCGATTTGTGGCGTACCGCTGACCACCGACCGGTATGCTTTCATTGTGGCGAAGCTGGGCACGTCTACAGAGTTTGCCATTATCGCGACGCTCAGTACTCGAGATTTGCTCGCCACCTAGATTACATTGCGTACGACGATCAACGCATGTTACACTACGCTCCTGTGAACACACCGCCGCAGAATTCAGTAATGCCCAGATTACGTTCTCCATGTCCTGTGCGGCCCAGTTCACCTAATCGTCGCAGTTTTGCCGACGTCACCAGGGGCAGGTCCCCTAGCCCACGACGGGGAAACTAGACGCAGCGACCTCGGGGGGTGGGGCTGCCAATATTCGAAATTCCGAACAGCCCCCATTGCAGACAAATGACAGCTCGAAGCCATCGATAACGAAGAAGACGACAGCAACGACTAATTCGACGAATGAGACAACTGCCGACGTAACCGACGTTATCAGCGCTGACCTCGTCGTTCACATTGATGGCCACCAAGTGACGGCTCTTGTGGACACTGGCTCTCACTTTTCTATAATGAGCCTACAGCTAGCCGAAAGACTAAGGAAGGTGAAAATGCCATGGCAGGGACCCAATATAATAACTGCAGGAGGTCAGTTGATGACACCGGTTGGAAAGTGCACGGCCCGACTCTGCATTGCTGGTTCCACCTTTGTCGCCACCCTCGTCATTCTCCACGAGTGCTGTAAACAGCTCATATTGGGAATGGATTTCTTGTGCGAATATGGGGCTGTGATTGAAATCCGTGACAGAAGCGTAACGTTCACTGTAAGCTCGGAGACTGCTACAGATAAGGAACACCAGCCACCTCGCTTCCGTATTGCCAATGACGACGTCATACTGCCGCCACGAAGTTGTTCTCTCGTATCCGTGCACTGTCACAAATTACAAAATGGTACTGGCATCTCTGAACACATCAAGGAGCTCGCATTCACTAGCGGCATTTCTGTTGCCAGGGCTGTCATCACTGTTATTGACGGATGCGCTGAACTGCTATTGACAAATTTCAGCAGAGAACGCCGACACATAGTTAAAGGCACGGCTATTGCCTATTTTGACGAACTCTCGCAAACAGAAGATTGTCATTTAGTGGAGGAAGCAGCAGCGTCTACTATCACTACACCAACACATGTCGACGTTGGTCCAGTGTTATCTCCCATTTAGCGAGACCGCCTTCTCACGTTGATCGAGAAGTTCCACGGCTGCTTCTCATCCACATCAAAACGGCACTGACGAAACAACGCATCATCACGGATTCCGATGCCAGACCCATCCGGCAAAATCCTTATCGAGTCGCCCCAAAGGAGCGTGAGTCAATTCAAAAACAGGCGGAAATGATGCTAGAGGATGGTGTTATTCGGCCATCTAACAGTCCTTGGGCATCACCTGTAGTACTTGTCAAAAAGAAGGACGGTAGCTTGCGTTTCTGCGTCGACTACCGTAATCTTAATCAGATCACAAAGAAGGACGTCTACCCTCTGCCGCGTATTGATGATTCATTGGATAGACTACGAAACGCACGCTACTTTTTCGTCTATGGACTTAAAAAGTGGCTACTGGCAAATTGAAGTGGATGAGAGAGACCGTGAGAAGACCGCCTTTGTTACGCCCGACGGGCTTTATGAATTTTGGGTTCTTCCTTTCGATTTGTGTTCGGCGCCAGCAACATTCCAGCGTCTCATGGACACAGTTCTGTCGGGACTTAAGGGGCAAACCTGCTTGGTGTACCTCGAAGACGTGATTGTCTTTTCGGCGACTTTCGAAGAACACTTACGAAGGCTCGAAGCAGTTTTTGAAGCAATACGCTTGGCCGGTCTTACTCTAAAACAAAAAAAGTGCCACTTCCGCTTCCACGAACTTCAATTCCTCGGTCACGTCGTGAGCAGCCAAGGGATCCGACCTGACCCGAATAAAATTGCCGCCGTGGCAAACTTTCCGACGCCATCAGACAAAAAATCAGTGCGACGTTTTTTAGGACTCTGTGCCTATTACCGGCGGTTTATTGCTAATTTTTCGCGCATCGCATGGCCATTGACACAGCTTACTCGGGAACATACCCCCTTCAGATGGGACGAAGACCAACAGCAGGCATTTCACGAGCTTCGTCAGCGAATGCAAACACCTCCCGTGCTGGCCCACTTCGATGAAGACGCGCCGACAATACTTCATACAGACGCTAGTAATGTGGGTCTTGGAGATGTGCTCGTACAGTCGAAGGACAACAACGAAAACGTGATCACCTACGCCAGCAGGACGCTGTCCCGAGCTGAAGCTAATTACACTACGACGGAAAAAGAATGTCTTGTAATGGTATGGGCAGAGTTGAAGTTTCGTCCTTATTTGTACGGCCGCCCATTCACCGTTATCAGCGATCACCACTCTCTCTGTTGGTTAGTCCACTTGAAAGATCCGTCTGGCCGCCTTGCACGATGGAGTCTTCGGCTCCAAGAATTTGACTTCACTGTTGCCTACAAGTCGGGAAAACGACACGCCGATGCCGACTGTCTTTCTCGGTCTCCTGTTGAGACGGCATCCCCGGACAACGACGATGACAACACGGTCTTTCTTGGAATTGTGGACACTGCCGCCTTTTCTGAACAGCAGCGTGGCGATGCTGAGCTGCTACCACTTATAGATTACCTACAAGGGCGAGCGAATAGCGTTCCGAAGTTATTTCGAGAGGGCTGCCGTCGTACTGCTTGCGAAGTGACGTTCTTTATAAGAGGAACTTTTCACCGACCGGCAGCAGCTACTTGCTCGTCGTTCCTTCTTCGCTTCGCCTTGAGGTACTGCAAGCCTGTCACGACGAACCTACCGCTGGTCACTTGGGTTACGCAAGAACATTGGTGAGGATAAGGCAGAACTATTACTGGCCAAGACTTGCCGAAGTTGTCAAAACCCACGTGCAGGCATGTCTAGATTGCCAGCACCGCAAGCCACCATCCATCAAACCAGCTGGCCTGCTGCAGCCTGTCCGAGCGCCGGCGACACCGTTTGCACAAATTGACATAGATTTTCTGGGCCCCTTCCCAAAGTCTGCCACTGGAAACAGGTGGAAAATCGTCGTCACGGATTACCTGACCCGATACGCGGAGACAGGCGCTCTGCCACGGGCAACGGCAGCTGAATCGGCGCAATTTTCCATCGAAGCCATCGTCTTAAGACACGGTGTTCCCGCAATAGTCATCACCGACAGAGGTACTGCGTTCATGGCCGAGCTTTTGGACACCATTTTCCGACTAAGTGGTACAGCTCACAGGAAGACAACGGCGTATCATCCCCAGACCAACGGGCTCACCGAACGCCTCAACAAGACCCTGGCTGACAGGATAAGCATGTACGTAGATGTAGAGCACAAGAACTGGGACATCATTTTGACCCTACGTCACGTTCGCGTACAACACGGCTCCTCAAGAGACCACTCGGAAGACACCCTTTAGTCTCCTTTACGGACGCGAGGTTACAACAACGTTAGACGCAATGCGCCCTCATGAAAATGATGGCAATGAGACGGACGCCGAAGAGTTTACCCAGCTAGCAGAAGAAACCAGACAACTTGCCAGGTTGCGAATCACCAAACAGCAAGACGACGATGCCAAGTATTACAACCCTACGGCACAGACCCGTCATACACAACGTGGACGACAAAGTATGGGTCTGGACACCTGTTCGTCAGCGTGGGCTCTCCGAAAAGCTGTTGCGAAGATACTTCGGACCCTACAAGGTTCTGCGACGCATTAGGGACGTCAACTACGAGGTTGTTCCGGACGGCGTGCAGTGTTCAAAGCGCCGCAGACATTCACCAGAAATTGTCCACGTGCTTCGGATGAAGCCCTGCTTTCATTGACTAACTGTGCAGTTTTGGTTTCGCCTTGCGTCTCAAACGTTTAACATCGGGACGATGTTTTTTTAAATGGGGAATAATGCCTCGCGTATGTGCCAGTGGTGAGGATAACGAAGCAGCGCGAGTGTCGTTGGCCGAGGGCAAAAGACGAAGAAGTCGTTGCAGTCTGTTTCCTGCAATCGATAAATCGTATTTGTTTGAGGCGCTTTGTGTGCTCGTCAATCTCGCATCGTCACAATATAATCATCAGACAAACGCCGCGATAAAATGCTGACTTAGAGGCACAGATGTCCTAACGTGTGAACTACATTGCGAACTTTGCCTGCGTAAAAGTGTTTTGAAGCGAAAGATTTATGAGCCTGATCAAATGATCGCCTTCGAAAATTCTACATGCGCACAGAAACTCTCGCGATGCATGAAAAATGAACTCAAAAAATCACCGCATATCCACGTAGTGAATCATAAGTGGGGCGAAGCTTCCGTCTACCTGTCCGTGTTTCCAACCGTCCGAGCATACGTCAGTTCGCCCGTCCGTCCATTCGTGCACGCTTCCATCCCTCCGCCCATTCGTGCTTCCGTCAGTCTGTCAGAGCGTCCGTGCTTCTGTCCGTATGTCCGTGAGTACGTCAGTTCATCTCGTAACTCATCCGTGCCAGCTTTCGTTCATTCACCCGTCCGTCTGTCCACGGATGCTTCCGTCCATCCGTCCATACGTGCTTCTGTCCATGCTTCTGTCCTTCTGTCCGTCTATGCTTCCGCCAGTTTGCATGCGCTTATGTCCATCTGTCTAACTGTCCATCCACTCTTCCGGCCATGCGGTCATTCGTCTGTCTGTCCGTCCATGTGGTCGCCTGTCTGTCTGTCCGCCCGTGCTTCCGTACATCCGTGCATCTGTCTGTCCGCGCTTCAGTCCGTGCTTCCGTTCATGCGCTGTCCTGGGATCAAATCCCGGCGGCGGCGGCGGCTGCATTTTAGATGTTGTTGGTGGTGAAAAACATTTACTAAAACTATTTCCATTTGAAGGAGAGGGACGACCTTATGGGCCGACCCTTTGCAAGCTCTAGGAGGAGTCCCTAGTCCGGGACCCCTGTGGCTTCTGCGGCGACACGCGCCCTGGCCACGAGGGCTTTATGGCCCGCCAAGGCCAAGCAGCCGAGCAGGGCAGCCTCCCAGCTCTTTCGGGTAGGGGGTGTAGGGGAAGTGATTGGGGAGACCGCCGGGTTAGAAGGACATGCCTACACTATGTGAAAAGTATCCGCAAGCGGATGGGCACAGTGCGGGCATTCCCGGAGTAGGCCGGATTGAAGTGCTTAAGTATAGCCGGGCACAATACTGTGTTGGTGTAAAGGCGCAAGAGCTAGCGCTCGTCAGACTTAGTCTGGCCCGGCGCTGGGGGTGGAAATCGGAGCCTGTTTGATTTGTACATCACTGTAACTTCGCGAAAGGAGGTTACCGGATTAGGTTCTGGATCATCAGGCTATGAAGGGCGAAGCGGGTCCCGGAAATCAAACGTGCGGGCCGAGGCATCGGCAGCCTCGTTACCACTTAGTCCTGCGTGAGCTGGAGTCCAGATGACGAAACGTGTATTCGGGCGGTCCATGTAATTACAGCGCTTAAGGATTCGAGCAGCCCGAACGGTGATACGACCTTTAGCAAGATTCTAACACGCGCTCCGCGAATCAATAATAATAAACCGAGATGCGGGGTCCACTGTGGCGAGAGCTATGGCGACTTCCTCCGCATGAGTGATGTCCATGGCTCGAAATGTGAGCCCTTGGACAGGCACGCTTTGATGGACTACGGCTGCCGTGTACCACCCCCCATTGTGAGGGCCGGACGCGTCCTTATAGAAGACTCCAAGATGGGACTCATAGCGTCCCTGCAAAGCTGTAACCCGCGCAGTTCGCCTGCTTTCGTGAGTCCCTCTAGCTATGTTTTGGGGCAGAGGTGGGATAACCAATGCTCCACGCCAGTCCTCTGGGATCGTGGTCCGCTCCTCTGCATTGTAGGTGTAAAAGATATGGAGGCGGCGTAAGAGACATCTCCCAGTGTGCGACTTGGAAAGCCGCAGGTACTGGTTGTTGAGATCGGCCTCTTTGAGTTCCCCGTACGTGTTGGTCATGCCCAGCTCTCCAAGACGTTGGTTAGACGTCGTGATCGGGAGGTCTAGGGCGCGCTTTTATATTTTTCGGAGAATGCTGTCCAGTGTGATCTTATTGCATTTGCGCAAACGTAGGTAGGTTGTCGAATAAAGAATTCGACTGTTCACAAAAGCATTGGCGAGGCGTAGAGCATCGCGGCATCTGAGACCCTCTCGCTAGTTCGAGACTCAGCGGACCATGTGGCCCACCTGAACCCCGACCATACGTAATTTTCCGAGGGCGGTATCAACTTTCCTGCTCTTATCTATAAAGAGCCCTCAGACGCGGATTTCTTCGCGTTCCGGGATAGGCCCGGTGCGCAGGGAAAGTACGATTTGAGTCGTGTCTTTTGGTTTAGGGCGAAGATGCACGTACTCCGATTTCATGGGGGAGCATACGAGGCCGCAGCGATGGGCGTAGTCATCCATGACCAATGCTGCTTGCTGCAGGCTGGCCTCAATGCTGCCAAGAGAGCCATGTGTTGCCCACAGCGTGATAACGTCGGCATACAGAGTGTGCCGTACATCGGGGATATCTTTCAGCAGTGGGGGGAGATGAGGCATAACGAGATTGAACAGAAGGGGAGAGAGGACCACTCGATGTTGTGTTCCTCGAGTACCTAGAAGGTAGGGACCGTGCTCTTTCTCTTCAATGCGGTGGTACGTCTGCCATTCCATTAAGAACTGACGGATGTACCTGAAAGCATTACGCCCAGCCTGTTTGAGACAGGTGGGTAAGAATTATTTTGTGGGTAACGTTATCAAATGCTCCCTTGAAATCGAAGGCGAGGACTACCTTGTCGTCACTGGGATGTTCTACCGGCTCAATAACGTCACAGTGGAATTGCAGGAGATTGTCCTGAGCTGAGCAATGTAGACGGAAGCCGTACATAGTGTCGGCAAAGGTTCGACGGGCCTCGAGGTAGTCGGAAAGCCTATCGCTGACCATTGTTTCTATCAGCTTCCCCACACACGAGGTTAAGAAAATGGGTCGGAGACTTTCGATATTTATTGACTTGCCTGGTTGGGAATAAAAGATACCAGGGTCGTTTTCCAATCAATCGGGAGCGGTTCGCATCCCTCCCAAATTCGATTGAAGTAGTCCAGGAGGTGAACGTATGCCAGGCCTGCGAGGTTGGCTAAAAGCTTAACCATCACTCGGTCCCAACCCGGCGCTGTTTCTCGCTTCATTTTGGACAGGGCCGCTTTCAGATCACGGAGTTGAAAGCAACGATCCAAGTCTGCGTTCTCTGAGCCTGCATATGAGTAAGCCGGTCCGATGGGGTCCTGTTGGCCCCAGAGATATTTATCCCTAAGAGCCTGTGCTAATTTATCCGCGTCACCCGCGTAGGCGTGGAGCACGCATTGAAGATGCTTTTGCGTTTCTGTGCGGGTTTGGGTGGGGTCGACGAGGGCCCTGAAAAAACACCACGTGTTGTGGTTTGAAATTTGCTTAGCAGCATTGTTACAGCGCTCTACCCAATTGGAGTCAGCGAGGTCGGCCGCGTACTCGGCTGCCTCTTGGCTGAGGGCTGCGATGCGGATTTTGAGCTGACGATTATGCTTCTGTCGGCGCCATCGGCGGACGAGGCTATGCCGAGCCTCCCAGAGACGGATGAGATGGTTATCTACCGCCGGCGTGGCCTCTGAGAGCTTAACCATCTGCTCAGTTTGGCGAAGCGACGTCACAAGGTGCTGAGCCCAAGTGGCGTAGCCTTGTTGCGCTATGGAAGCCGGAGTCGTGTACACTGAACGGAACTTCGTCCAGTCCGGAAATTTCGCATGTTGGCGAGGACGCATAAGGGGATACGTCCGAATGGTAGTGAGGAGAATACAGTGGTCACTGCTGAGAGTTTCCTCCGTGTTGAGTCAGTCTACATGCCTGATATGCTTGGTAAGTGTAAGGTCAGGACATGTGCCTCGACTTACAGAGTTACCAATGTGGGTTGGGTGTGCAGAGTCGGTTTGGATGGTGAGGCCCAGGGTAGAAATAAGCTCTGCCAACTTTATACCACGCCATTCTTCCTTATGGTAATCCCAGGGGGGACTAGGGGCGTTAAAGTCACCTACAATGATTAGCAGTTCCCTGCCTGCCACTGCAAGGGCTTTGCTAAAACAGCATTATAAGTTACGTTACGGTGTTTGGGCCAACTGTAGATGTTGAAGATCTGTAGGGACGCGTTCTGCTTTCTAAGCGGGAGGATAGTCACCATAACATACGAGTAAAGCGGATCACAGTCGAGATCTACCTGGTTCGTGGTGTAATCTCGATGCATGCAGAAGGCGCTTTGCGCATCTCTTTGATACACAGTATAATTTGTGAGGGCAGCATGCTCGCCCGGCTTCTGAAGGGCCACTACCGCAGGCAAATGTGGATAGGTTTCTAAATCGAGCTGGAGAGCAGCCCGCTTAGTGCGTGGGTTAAATCCCTGGCAATTCCACTGTAGGATTGTAACAAGATCTGAATTAGCGCGGTCGCCGCGCGATCTAGGGCCGTTGCTAGCCATTGTTGGAGCGTACTTTAAGGGGAGGGGGGGGGGGTCCACGAGAGCAAAGGGGCTCACCGGGGCTCTGCTGCTCAATCCAGTGCTCACTTCAGAGGTCGCAGTCGAACTGTTAGACTGCTCGTCTACCGCAGCCACCTGGGAAAGGGGCCAGGATGCTTGAGAGTTAGACACCCGCTTAAGCTTAGACCGGCGGCTGTTAAGAGCATGTTGTGGCAACTGGGTAACTCTCATGCCCGGGATGCAGTTGAAAACGGTTTGAAGGGTGGCAACCACTCTATCCTCAATGGTGGTCACTATGGACGCCATCCTGGTCTCTAAGCTGCTAAGACGTGCCTCCATCGGTGCGAAGAGCACCGCGTCGTCCCCATGTTGAGAGGGGGCACTATCCATCGCCTCCAGCGCCTGCCCAGAGGGTGTCGGAGTAGGTAAGAAGGAGCGGTTCGCAAGCGCCTCCACTGCCTGCGTTAACGAGGCAACTTGGGCCTGTAACTCGCGGAATTCAAGTGTTTACTATATATATAGTTACATATATTCATGGCACAGTGGTCCAACCCTCGCTAAACCTTGCAATAATCAAGGAGGTTACAGCCGGCGAGTTTAACGTGATAACCCTTTCTGGTAAGATAGTGCTCCAAGTGCGTCCTTCTGATACTAGTTTTTTTAGTATTCATCAAATTCAAGGCGAATTTTATTGAAGAGAAAGTAAAAAATTCTCGTCTCTGTAAGTTATTTTATCAGAAACAACTATCTTTTTATGTATGAATAAAACGAACGGGTTTTCTCCTTGGTTGAAAAGGGTGCGCGTGTGCCGCTCTTCTAGTCCGGCCATGGAGGTAGCTACCTACTACTAATACTTTTACATATATCGTGGACGCACGGCGCACGGCTTAGGAAGCTTCGCCCCCCGAAGAAAGTGAGAAAGGACAGTTCCCATCTACCTAGCTATGTGTTGCGCTTCATGAACACAAGCTGCTCAAGCTTGAAACGCCGGACGCAAGATCCTGTGTGGTTGCGCATTATGGTAATGCTTCTCTTTCCGACAACACGCGTGCAGCGTCACCAACCGGGACTCCCCCTCTCCCTTGACCAGAGCGAACGTGGGTTTAGTTAAGGCGCGTGGGTATTTTTCAAAGACAGTCTTTCTTGGGGGCCTTCGACGGAAAAATTTTGGTCTGCCTGCTCATTTGCCTGTTTGTCCGTTCTTAACGATACCTCAAGCGGCACCTAACGGCCGACCCCATCCGCAGCACCCACCAATATTGCTCGCGGTTTAGCGTTCATATTTGTGCATTTGTAAATTAAAAAGCAATTATTGTGCATATCTGAGGTGCTATAACAACATGTCGATGTTTTGTATGTCTGCCTTTAGGCTAAAGAGGCACACACAAGTAACTCTAAAGACTGTAGCGTTTATCGCCCTGCGCTGACAATGCGACGCGATGCTCAAAAAGGCAAGTGTTCCCAACGCTTTGCAACGACAAGACGGTGGTTGCGCCTGCGTGTCGCTTTGCGTTCTACACCTTATCACCTCCGAGACAGGCGCGCATCATTCTCCGCGGCCGCGCGCGAATTCGTTTTTGAAGATAACTGTGCGCTCGTTCGCCTCCACTACTCGCTCTAGGCACTCTACCGCAGTGCCTCCAGAATACCATTAACCGATTTTCTTGCGCAGAACACCAAATAAACGTTTTGTTAACTCTCTCCAGACGCAAGAATATCGTCTTTCGACGCCATTTGCAGTGTAGCATGCAGATTCGGGGCCAATATTTTTTTCCCGAACCGTGGCCGTGGTTACGTGGGCTTTCCTGCTTCACGCGGCTTCTGGAACCAATGCTTTCAAAAGTTTATTCTCTCCCTCGGTCTGTACAGTGGGAAAGTGCTCACAGTTCATCGCGTACGACTGTGCGCTGCACTGACCAAGACACCCTCGCCGGCACAGTTTTGGGTGGAGGCGCTGATGTGTCTTGACAAAAAAAAAGGGGGGGGGTGGTATGGCAAAAGTAGAGGGAAGGGGAGTAATACGAAGTGAGATTACCAAGAACAAAACAACGCGCCAGCATTATTACACATCAAAACTTAGAGAAGCGTGTCTTAGAACATACGTCCGAGTTGGCAGACGTTGGCAGATTGATTGAAATGGGATGTTTAATGTCCCAAAACCACCATATGATTATGAGAGACGCTGTAGTGGAGGGCTCCAGAAATTTCGACTATCTGGGGTTTTTTAGCGTGCACCCAAATCTGAGCACACGGTTCTACAACATTTCCGCTTTCATCGGAAATGCAGCCGCCGACGCTGGGATTCGAACCCGTGACCTGTGGGTAAGCAAGACGTTGGAAGAAGCTAGCACAAATACGTGAAGGGTGGAAATACAGGAGATGGCTGAGGACTGTAAGTAGGGTGCTGCCCAAGGCAAAAAAAAAATCACAAGACGGGAAAGGAGAAAAAGGAGAGGGGGCATGCTGCTGGTGTAGTTTCACTCCACCGCGGTTACGCGGAAAATAGAGACAAGGTTCAAAGGAGCACAGTCAATATAAGGACAAAGTTGTAGTAGGTGCGTTGCTTAAAAACGTATTCGGCTTGTAATCAGCCAAGCCATTTGAAAAATGTTGCTTTGTTGTGAAATTAGAGGCTCTTAATTACTAATTTTTTAATTTTGCAAAACACAACATAGAAGAAAATGCGCTTTTTTCTCACAAAGACCTAATTATATTCCCATTCCATTCCGAGCAAAAGGAGCTTCATTCTATTCCCATTCCATTCCTCAAAGCATTGTCTCCCTTCTATTTCCATTCCATTCAATGGTCGCAAAAATCTGAAATAAATCCGGAATCATTCCAAATCCGGAATGGCAACTCCGCAACACTGGATGACACGCATCTCAAGATTATCATGCTTGCACTAGTCACATACCTACGTCTTCCACTCACGTCCAATAATACCAAGTTTGGTATACGTCTAGCTAACAAACGGCCGTGAGTGCATCATGAGTGTATGATGCGCATCACATGATTATCATGTTTGCAGGAGTCAGATACCTTTGCCATTCATTTATGTCACGTAACAAAGAATTTGTTATAAGTGAAGCTAGCGAAACAGGCGGGAACGCATCTTAAGTGTGGCAGCTATAGTAATGTTCTTACGTGACACGCACCTCATGATTATCATGTTTGCACCAGCCATATATCTTCGTCATGGATCCATTCAAGTGCTGTAATACGAAATTTGGTATATGCCAAGCTGGAAAAACGACCGCGAGCGCACCAGGAGCGTGGCATGTAGTCATCACCTACACGACATGCATGTGATGATTTACACGTAAGGGTGTCTCACTTTTGTTCAACATGGTGTAATGACATACCATACTAGTTTTGCAACTTGTCATGTGAACGAAACCACTGAAAAATCAGCAAGGCAATAAAATGTAACTCATGCAATTTATGACATGCATGCCATGATTTTTATTTTATCAATAGTTTGATTCTTGATTTGATTGGATTCTTTATTTCAGCATTCATTTACAACAAATGCTAGGACAGGAGCAAAAAGCCGCTATCAAAGCGGCTTGACGAAGGCCCCTGCCCATGAGTCACTTATGAATCACATGAGTCACTTATGCTCGCCACTACGTCATGTTATGCCATACCAATTCCGGTTTCGATACCATGATCGAAATGGCCAAAGAGAGAAAGAGAGAGAGATAGATAGGTAGAAATAAATAGGAAAGGCAGAGAGGTTAACCAGGCTTGGATCGGTTGGTTACCCTACACTTGGGGTGGGGGAAAGCGGTAATAATAGAAAGGAAAGAGATAGAAAAGAAGAGAAGTAAAAGAGAAAGATGAATAGTCAGCTCGAAATTACACAGCACGGTCTCACACTGTTCTTTCACAAGCGGTCGTGAAGTCTGGTGGTCCTTGAGAAGCACAAGAGGGCTTTCGTGGCTTTGCGCGTATGGGAAACATTCGCCCAAAGTCCCAGGATATTCTTTTCTGTAAGTGGCTGTGAATCCAGCGTAAAGGTTGCATGCCGAACTTCTCGCCATTCTAAGGAGAGCTAAAAATTGTAGGCGGATATATATATATATATATATATATATATATATATATATATATATATATATATATATATTGTAATATTCTATTGGACGTTATATTCTTCATCTGTCAATAACCGTCATCAACCTTCGCTTCGGCCTCTTCATCATCGGCACCATCTCGCTGTTGCTCGATTAAAGCGTCAGCTGAACCATGGTATTTCAAGTGGTGAAAGGTGCTTCCTGATCTCTTCGACCTGCCCCGCCATGGTGGTCTAGTGGCTAAGGTACTCGGCTGCTGACCCGCAGGTCGCGGGTTCGAATCCCGGCTGCGGCGGCTGCATTTCCGATGGAGGCGGAAATGTTGTAGGCCCGTGTGCTCAGATTTGGGTGCACGTTAAAGAACCCCAGGTGGTCAAAATTTCCGGAGCCCTCCACTACGGCGTCTCTCATAATCATATGGTGGTTTTGGGACGTTAAACCCCACAAAGCAATCAATCTCTTCAACCTCTCTCCATTCAAAGCAAGCCCCTGGAGCTCCGTTCGGGACGTCGCTTACGCCAGCAGAGCACCATGGCGCAAGAGGAAGCCCAACCGAACCAACCGACGGCCCAACCACCCGCTTCCAACCCCAGCCCGGCCAACAACCCCCCTCGGGAGCCTCCAATCTTCTCCGGTCTGCCTGGCAAAGATGTCGAAGACTGGCTGGACAACTATGATCGCGTAGGTGTCTACAACAACTGGAACGAGGCATCGAAATTATCACGCATCCAGTTTTACGTCTCTCAGGTTGCCAAGACGTGGTTCCTAAATCATGAGTGCGGCTTCCGCAATTGGTCTTCCTTCAAAGACCAGCTCCGACGCATTTTTGGCACACCGACCGTCCGTTCAGAAGTTTTTCGGAAGAAAGTGGCAGAACTCGTTCAGCATTGTGGTGAGTCCTACACTTCTTATATCGAGGATGTGCTTGCACTTTGCCGTCGTATCGATGACACCATGCCCGAAGCTGATCGTCTAGGACACCTTCTGAATGGTATTGGACCTGCCACTTTCAACGCCCTTGCCGCACACAACCCTTCGATGGTTTCTGACGTCGTCTCTGTAGGCCAGCGGCTTGATACCTTGCAGTCAATCCGCCTGTGACCCGACTTCTCTGGAACTCTCTGGCAAACAATATGGAGCTCCGATCCGTCATTCGAGCCCTAAGTCGTGAGGAATTACAAGCCTACAGTGTACCTCCTTTTAAAAACGTTCCCTCTCCACCTGTCTCTAGCGATCTGCGTGGCATTATTAGGGAAGAAATGTCAGCATTTCAAATCACCCACCATGCTCCACCTTGCCCCCAACCCGCTTCGTACGCACAGATTGCTTCAATGAATCCCTCGCCGTCTCAAGTATCACCACCTGTGCCTGATCACGACCATCTCACCGCTCTAGTCACCCGTCCACCGAACCCTACCTACCATTCTCCCTGGCGAGCCCCACGGCCTCTTTGCTACTACTGTGGAATTCGAGGACACATTTCCTGGTTTTGTCGATGTCGGCAGCAAGATGAACATCGTGGTTATACCGCTTTTGAACGAGACGACACATGTGCCCGAGGATACTACCGTTGTGCTGACAGTACTTCCAACCACTGATTCCCGTCTCCTGTGCACATTTCCAACACGACCGACAATACACGTGCCTCCCGACCACGTTCCCCTTCGCCACTCTGACGCTCTGTTTCAGAACTTCGGCCTGTCTCGCAATTGCCTACCCAGGGATCGGAAAACTAAACAGTGCACTTTTTGGAGGGAAAACTGCATCGCGGCGAAATGATCCAAGTCTTCCTGAACGACCGTCAAACATGTTATTGGTGACTGTGCAAGGTGTGCGGGTGTTGGCTTTGTTGCACACGGGAGCATCTATTTCAGGTATGCGGGCCGACTTATGTTCTCGATTGCGGAAAGTGAAGACGCCCTACCTTCTATCATCCTTGATTGGGGCCAATGAAGCAATAATTAAACCATCTACCCAATGTACAGCACGTGTCTTCATTGATAGTATTTGTCATCCCGTCACCTTCCCTGTCTTAATTTCGTGCGCTCATGAACTAGATTTAGGTTGGGACTTTCTCTCATCAGCATCTGCAGTAATTTCTTGCCATCAACGTGTAGTCCAGATGACCGAGACTGATCACTGCCGCGGACGCGTCGACGAGAAACCACTGCGTTTTTTCACAGCATTCGATTCCATATTGCTCCCGGGTCAGGAGAAACTCACCACCATCACTTTTTCGAATATTGCCAATGGTGACGTCCTTATCACTCCTTCCAGCGACTGTCTAGCTCGCGGTGACGTATTCCTCTCTAGCGCTTCAAAGACATTGCTGTGATAATCCTTGGCCTGAACCTTACCCCGGAGCCTGTCCTCCTACTCCAAAATTCTGCAGTGTCGTGTTATGTGGATACCCAACCGGTATCTTTGGTCTCCCTTGACGCCTTGCCAGCTCATTCACAACAGGGCCAGCCTGTAACTTCCTCTTCCTTTTCTGCCGGGACAAATCCTGACCTTTCTGTTTCTCATCGTGAGGCGTTTCTAGATCTGCTAATGAAACATCAGGCCTTCTTCGACGCCAATGCTCCGTCACTAGACAGACCACAGTTGCGCATCTTCGCATCAACACTGAAGATGAGACTGTTGTACGCCGTCGTCACTACCGAGTCTCCTTGGCCGACGCCAAATCATCAAGGAGAACGTGACCGGTATGCTAAAGAGAAACATCATACGACCCTCTACCAGTTCTCTGTCATCCCCCGTCGTGTTGGTACAACAGAAGGATGTAACAGTACGATTTTGTGTTGATTACCGCGCACTAAACAAGATTACCCGAAAGGGTGTATATCCGATGCCCCGTAGAGATGATGCACTTGACTCATTGCAAGGCGCCCAATACTTCTCCACCATTGACCTTCGGTCCGGATATAGGCAGATTTCAATGGACGAAGGAGACAAAGAAAAGAGCGCCTTTTCTACGCCAGATAGTCTTTACGAGTTTAACGTAATGCTATTCGGCCTATGAAATGCTCTCGGCACATTCGAAAGGATGATCGACACTGTTCTTCGTGGCCTCAAGTGGAAAACTTGTCTATGCTACCTTGATGAAATCGTCGTGTTTTCTTCCACTTTGCTGAAAATACACGATAATATCGTCGTGTTTTCTTCTACTGCTGATTATCTGCAACGCCTAGATCAAGTTCTCACATGTCTTTCCAACGCTGGACTTAAACGAAACCCAAAGAAGTGCCACTTCACCAATACAGCTATAAAAGTTCTCGGACATATCGTTCGTAAAGATTGCATCCAGCCCAATCCGGACAAAATTTCCGCGGTCCTCAATTTTCCGCGCCCCTTTCATTCCAAAGAACTACGCAGTTTCCTCGGGCTCAAATCGTACTTTCGCCAATTCATTCGCAACTTTGCCACAATTGCCGCTCCTCTCCACAAGCTCCTTGCTAGTACCGGTTCCTTCGATTTGAATGATCAATGTGAAGCCTAATTTCTAGAACTCAAGCCCTCACTGACATCCCTACTAGTGCTTTGTTATTTTGATGACAAGGCACCCACGTTATTACACACTGACGCTAGTGGAGTAGGAATCGGCGCCGTACTCCTCCAGCGTGACCATGCCTTTCGCGAGAAAGTTGTCGCGTATGCAAGCCCCACTCTGACCTCTGCAGAGAAGAGGTACTTGATAACTGAACAATAGTGGTTGGCCGTTGTCTGGTTCACCCAAAAAATTTGTTTGTACCTACATGGTCGACATTTTACTGTTGTGACAGACCACCATGCTCTTTGCTGGTTGTGCATGATCAAAAACTTGTCGGGGTGACTTGGTCACTGGATTCTCCGGTTACAATCATATGACTTTGACGTCATCTACAAGACCAGAAGACAACACCAAAATGCCGACGCTTTGTCACGATGCCCTTTGCCGCAGTCTTCAGCACACGTCACATCCCCTTGTCAAATTGGCTATGCGGAGAACGTCTCGTCGATATCATTCATTTCTTCCCTACCTCCATTCACTCATCCGTCAGTACTTAACTCTCACCAGCGAGCCGATTCTTATTGCACTGACCTCATCGATCGGCTTACCGGTGCCTCATCTTCCCCAAATGCCAGGCTCCGGAAACAACTCCGGCTATTCAAATTGAAGGACGATGTGCTCTATCGATACATTTTCCACCCTAGAGGTCATCGATGGGTTCCCGTAGTACCACGCGCGCTACGCACTGAAGTTCTGCGTGCATCACACGACGACCCGACGTCGGGCCCTTTGGGTTACTACAAAACCTACGAGCGCATCCGCAGTAGATTCTTCTGGCCAGGTCTTTCCACGACGAGAGCTAAGTATATTGCCTCGTGCGCACTTTGCCAACACCGCAAGCGGCCCACTACTGCTCCATTCGAGACCCTACAACCACTTCCTTGCCCAGCAGAGCCGTTCTCTATCATTGGGATTGACCTCTTCGGGCCCCTCCCAACTACATCAGACCGCAAGAGAAGGATCGTCACCGCGGTAGATCACTTGACCCGGTACGCTGAGACGGCCTCGATCACTTCAGGAACTGCTTCCGAAGTAGCAACTTTCTTCTTGAATGCTATTTACCTACGTCAAGGAGCCCCCCGTGTTCTTTTGAGCGACCGGGGCAAGACATTTCTTTCAAGAACGCTCAGTGAAGTTCTTGAAGCATCAAAAACAGTTCATAAAACAACATCTAGCTATCACCCACAAACCAATCGCTTAACGGAAAGATTTCATCGCACGTTGTGGGACATGCTGTCCATGTATATCCGACCGGACCATCGCAACTGGGATTCCATTCTTCCCTTTGTCACGTATGCATATAACACGTCAGTTCAATGAACCACAGGCTATTCTCCATTTTTTCTAGTAGACGGACGCCAACTGACATCACCACTCGACGTTTCATTCTTTTTTGGCCCCATCAACGCTTCACCATTTATTTGTGACCAGTTTCTGTCCCGTGTTACTCAATGCCGTCGTCTTGCCCGCGTAAACACTGAAGCTAGCCAAGAAGACCGCAAACATCGTTACGATGCCACTCATCGCGTCGTCCTCTACCCCTGGCGACGATGTACTTCTGTGGTCTTCTGCACGAACGCCTGGCATATGCGAGAAGCTTGAGTCGCGCTCTTTTGGCCCCTACAAAGTTGTCGAACAGACCTCACCGGTAAACTACCATATCTTACCAGAGGATCGCTAGGTGGCGTAGAGGAGCGCGGACGCGAAAACGTCAGCTCCCGCTTTTTTAAATGTTTTCGGTCGTTTCTTTGCTCCAAGATCACTTGGCTTTGTGCTTATTCGAACAAGCAAGCTCTGCGGTTTTAGTGGAGACGCCATTTTTTTGTGGTGAGTGAACTCTTAGACATATTTTCGGACTTTTACAAGTTGCGACGCGGCGAGCGTCCCCGCTAACCTTAACCACACCTAGGGTTGGCGAGGAGTACGGCCGTTACATGTAGCCAAGGGCTCGGCCAGACGCGGCAGCTACTGGATGAACCTCCGTACGTCACAGCCGACAACCAGGCACTGAAAATGCCTTCCACCATAACTGTGGAGAGAATGGAAGTAAGCGCGGAGATCTTCGACGGACCAGGATGGGCCACCGCCATGGGACGCCGAAGACAGACGACTCCGCCGAACGAGGAGCTGGCCGCTGGGACGGTCGAGCACAACAACCAGCCGAAACACCGCAGTGGCTTCGAAAAAGTCAATCGGCACTACACCGTGTGGTATCCGCTTCCAGGCTAACCAGCCTACCCAAGGACCAGATCAGGGTAATTATGAGACCCAGGGGAGGATTGGACGTAGCCAGGGTCGTCTTCGTGCTGCTGGCGAGAGCCATCATCATGGCTGGCCAGATCACCGACGAACCACCACGGGAGGACACGCTCTCCTCCAACAATATGCAAAAGGTCATTGTTATTTCTACGCCACACGAAATTAATTCTACTTCGTACGTGAACGTGCAGAAACTGCACACAAACCAAGGCTCGTTCGAAGTTGCCGCATACGTGGCCGCGCCCGATAATACATGCAAGGGCGTCATCAAAAACGTTGACCTCTCCCTTGACGACGCAACGCTCAAACGCCTGATTGTGCACGACCGAAATCCCACTGCCATTGAGGCAAGGCGCATTAAAAAGACCAAAGTCGTCGCAATCCTCTTTGACGGGTTGCGCGTTCCGAGCACAGTGATGTGCGGAACCGCCATGGTTCCCTGCTCGCTCTACCAGCGACAAGTCGATGTTTGCAGAACGTGCGGAAGAGTCGTCCATCGCGCCGATGTTGGCCGGCCCACGAACGCAACGAGCAAGACATGTCGCAGCTGCGGTGAAACGCTACAAGAAGACGGCGTGCATCTCTGCTAGCCGAAATGCAAGCTTTGCGATGGCAATCACCCCACCGGAGATCGCGAATGCAAAAGACGCTTCCACATTCCATACATAGTGAGAAGGAGAAGAAGACATAGGTAGAAATCAAGAGTGGCAAGCACAACAATGTCAAGACGCACCAACATCTGTCACATTCAAGGAACCGTGCCAGGACGGGAGAACGCCTCGAGCGTCCATCCCCGTTCTCCATCCAGGGGGAGATCCCGATCCAGAGGGCGTTCCCGATACAGAAGGCGTTTTCGATCCAGAGGCCGTTCTCGTTCCGGAGGGTGCCCCTCGACCCTGTCGGGATCCGACAACCACCTGTAATCTCGGGAGTGCTCTAGATCCCGATCGAGAACGAGACCAACAGCCAGGCAGCAGTAGCAGCAGCAGCCGCACAATGGCTTCTGGGCCAGCAGGGTTGCAGGTGAACCACGAAACACAAGTAGCCAGACCAAAGGTAAGGCACAACCAGAGCATGCTCCTAATTCTCGTATTGTAGCGCTTGAACAAGAAAACAGGCTCAAGAAGGAGCTTGAAGAGCTCCGGGCCTCAATAGCTAGAATAGAGAGCTGCCACGGAATTGACCTGTCGAGCTCACCAGCACCACCAACAACACGCTCACAACCAACGATCCACCACACACACAAACGCAAAGCCGTTGACAGCGACAGCGACACGACGGAAGAGATCGAGATGGTCTCGATCAATAAAGAAGCCCCACTGACAAATGTCGAGTCCGCGACAACTAAGCTCAACGACAAAATTGATACGTTGGCGCATATGCTAGCCAAGTTTATGGAAATCTTTAAGACTTACACTGACAAAGCTAACCAGAGGTTCGCGAGCCTGGAGAAGATGGCAGCCAACCCACATGTGGCAAATGCTCCTCCAAACTTAAGCGCGGACAAACCAGCGGCTACGGCAAGCGTGCCGAGCATAACTTCTAGAGCCAAAGTCCGACCAGTCAAAGCACGCAATCTCGCGGAAATAACGAGCCGCCACGCACACAAGCTACCAAACCAAAATGACCGCTGACCGTAACGAGATTAAGATCTGGCAGTGGAACTATAACTCACTTCAGAAACACAAAACAGCACTAACACAACCATTGCTAGCCTGTAAAAAAGCCGCATATAATATTGCTACAGGAATGTGGAGAAAGCAAAACTGCTAAAAGCATTGGCATACAGGGGTACAGGGTAGCCAGGCCGACCCTGCACACCGAGCAGAACAAGACGCGAGGAGTGGTTACCTTCATCCGGAAGGGCATAATGTTCGCCGAAAGGGACACCCCCGTATACAAAAAAGGCCTAGAAACGGTTCTGGTGGAAATCTTACCACACAGGGCTGTTAAAAGAAGCATCTTTATGCTCAATGTTTACAGTCCTCCATCAGATAAGAAAAGAGATTTCAACAAACTGCGTACCTTGGCGGTAAAAATGGCGGATGACAATCCGCTCATAGTAGCGGGCGATTTTACCGCAAGGAGCACCGAATGGGGATACTTAAGAAGCAAAGGCAAAGGCACCAAGTTAGCAGAAAGCGCGACTGCGCTGCACCTGCAACTGATAAACAATCTTGCCCTCCCTTCAAGAAGAGGTGATTCGGTACAGCGGGACACAATGCCGGACATAACCGTCACCAAAAACGTCAAAGCTACCTGGGAGAACCTCGCCGAAGACCTAGGTAGTGACCACTGCATTCTGAAAATTACCATTGAGAACGAGGCGAAAGCGCTAAGAAAATTCAAAATGACAGACTGGGACCAGTTCCGTATAATACGGGAGCAGAAGGGCAGTAGAGAACTATCATAGGAAGCCCTCTTAAATGAATTAGAAATGGCACGGAATGAGGCCACCAAAGAAGTCGAGACTGACAAATCCATCCAGGTCATGGACTCTCACCTGACCAGTTTGCTGCAGAAAAAGCATGACCTAAAAGAAGCGTGGCTTAAAAAACAAGCTCAACAGACACTTACGCACAAAAATCGTGGACCTTGGCCGCCAAATTGAATCTCACGCCAAAATGCTCTGCGCCCAGCAGTGGAACAACACATGTGACGAAGCAGATGACAAAATGAGGAAGGGAAGCAAATGAGGGCTGCTCGAACACCTTATGGCGGAGAGTGACAAACCCAGCAGAGGTGGCACCCAGCTGCAAATTGAACGATTGGTGCACAAGCACGCCCAGGATAGTGGTAGATACCAAGCTCTGCTCAAAACGCTAGGCCAAAAATATCTCCCACAGAAAAGCAAAGCAGTAGCCTGGGAAAACAAAATCCCGCATATGGAGGTCGAGCGCAAGAAAAGCTAAATGAACCATTCAGCGAAGCTGAAATACGGTTCGCTCTACAGCAACTGAATAGCAGATCGGCGCCAGGGCCAGATGGCATCGAGAATAAACTGCTATGGAATCTAGACGATAAGGCAATTATAATCATTACTAAGAAGATAAATAAGGCATGGAAAACGGGTACCATGCCAAAACAATGGCGTAGTGCCAAAGTTTCGCTCATCCCGAAACCTGGAAAACCACTGAGCATCGATACTTTAAGGCCCATAGGACTCACATCTTGCGTTGGAAAAGTAGCTGAGCATGCAATACTCAACCGTAACACGGGCCACATTGAGAGCGATGGGCTCTTTCGACACAACAATATTGGCTTCCACAGGGCACTGTCCACACAGGACACCATGTTGATGTTAAGAGAACACATATGTTACGGGCTCCTCCACACGCCCAAAGCCATATTAGCCCTGGACCTCGCCAAGGCCTTTGACACTGTAAAAAATGAACACATACTGGGTGAAATATCGCACATGAAACTAGGCGAGAAATTCTGCAACTACCATAAAGGCTTTCTGGGGAACCGAACTGCCACCATACGCATAAGAGAGCAATGCGGTGAACCCGAACGACTCAGAAATATCGGCACTCCAAAAAGGTCTGTGCTCTCGCCTTTGATCTTTAATGTGGCGATGCACAGGTTGTGGGAGAAGCTCGCTCAAATCTCATCCGTGCACCATGCCACATACGCGGATGATATTACCTTATGGTTCCATGCGGCCACTCATATGGTGCCTTGGAAGGAATCCTTCAACTAGCACTGACTACAACTGAAGAATTTCTTAAGCCAACTGGACTCGCACTCTGCCCAACTAAATCTACTCTAACGCTTTTTCACCCTCGACGATGTTCGGGCGAAGAGGAGCAGCAAGTATCGCTCAAAGCTAAGAACAACCAAACAATACCACAAGTATATACGGTCAAGGTACTAGGACTAACGTAAAACGCCAAGGAGGGCCACAACAAGGAAGCAGTCAAGCGCCTTGAAAAAAGCACGAACAATTTTTCAAGAGGCATTGCCAGAATCACCAACAAAAGAGCAGGCCTCCTAGAAGACTACATCATGAAGGTGTATCACGCCTTTCTCGTAAGTCACGTAGCATACGCGTTCCCGTTTCTGAAACTTACAAAGGCTGAAATCAAAAAGATCGACTCTATGCTCCGCAAGTGACTGAAAACGGCACTCGGCTTGCCCAATAGCACGAGCAACGAGAAACTCGAGCAACTTGGTCTGCAAAACACAACAGATGAAATTTTTGAGGCTCAGAGAGTGGCACAGATCACACGCCTGTCGTTGACGCAGGCCGGCCATCTCATCCTATCAGACGCAGGCACTTGCCCAATTTTTCAACCAGAGAAAAGAACGCAACTTGGTAATGACGTGAGGAAACACACTAGGGTTCAGCCAATCCCCCGCAACGTTCACCCAACGTGCAACAAAGGGCAAAGGAAGGACAGAGTGAGGGCGCTCATAAACAAGGCAAAAAACAACACGCACGCGCTATTCGTAGATGCCGCCCGCTACTATGGTAGGGAGGCGTTTGCCATAGCGGTCGTTGATATAGATGGAAACCTCATAAATGCGGCAACCGTCCAAACAAGCCATGTCCATGAAGCAGAGGAAATGGCGATCACGCTAGCCTTGCAAAACTGCCAAGCCTACTCCACAACATACACAGACTTTAGGACGGCGTCCGCCTCGGTAGCGCAGTAGGCAGCACGTCAGTCTCATAATCTAAGACGGTGGCATGAACGTTCGCGGCTGGCCTAGTAGCTTAAAACAATAGAAAACTCACCGTCAACCAAATAAGAGAGTACGAGAGCAAAGAAACCCTTGTTAAGGAAGAGAAAGCTCAAATCTACGTATCCTGGTTCCCAGCCCACATGGGACAGTTACCGGGACTCGACCACTGCAATCCCAATGAAGAGGTCAACCGCCTGGCGCGTGAGCTCACACGCCGGGCCGAGGACAACAACCCCTCGATGAGGGAGTGGTATGAGAATCTCTGCAGCCAGGACAAAACACTCACATACCACGAGATCACTTCACATTGCCGGGGACGAAGACGTGTCTTCCCAGCACCACACCCAAATTTTAACAATGCACAAGTTCTAACTCTAAGAAGATTGCAAACACGTACGTACATAACACCATCCACCTTACACAGAGTCGACTCCGACACACCACCCACATGCTCCCTTTGCAGCCATCCCTATTGCAATTTCGAACACATGCTCTGGCTGTTCCCTACTCATAGCGCAGCAAAACTGAATGCCCAAGAAGATTGGCAGGAAGCCCTCAAGAGCAATCAATACAAGCAGCAACTACAGGCGGTCCAGAGGAACCGGGACATCGCTACAAGCCTTCGGCTGCCAGCGCCATTCTGGGTGGAGCCTCCAGGTTGAATTAATGGTCGGAATGGCCCTTTCTCAGCCTCCTTAGGATATGTTTAAATAAAGTCAATCTCTCTCTCTCACCGTATCACACCTGTTCATGCCCCCACTGACCAACGCTGCCACGGGACAGAGATTGTGCACGTTTCGTGTCTCAAGCCCTATCGTATACGTTCCACAGCGTAATTCATGGCCAGGCTGGCTGCTTCCATCGACGGGGGAAATTAGTGTAAGAATTCATTGGACTTCATCTTCCTCACCTGTCAATAACCATTATCAGTCTTCGCTTCGGCCTCTTCATCATCGGCGCCATCTTGCTGTTGCATGAATAAAGCGTCAGCTGAACCGCAGTATTTAAATATAGATAGATAGATAGATAAATAGATATATTGACGCGTGTCTACATGTGGACGATAACGGTGATGGGGCATTTAGTGGGCACGAGGTAGTGGGCCTCTAGCTTCTCTCGAGGCTGAAAAAGACGATCTTGTGACTGAGCTGTCGAGGACACGTTGCTTTCGTCATCCCAAGGTGTATCTGTGTTTTATTCGCGTTGTACCGCGACAATGGTGGAGGTGCTGGGCCGCAACCCTGTCTGATGCTCCACACGCCCGCTGGGAGCCGCTCATCAAGTCCAAACTCATTGTCACCTGTAGAAACACCGGTGCATCGCTCCAGTCGACGGTTGCGAGGCCTCGCGCCTGAGCTGACTCACTCACCGGAACCTGCTAGGCACCGCACAGCTCAACCAATGGCCAACGCAAGCTCGCAACAGGTGCCCCAAGGCAGCTTTCCGACGCACCCATCTCAGGTGACCCTCTTTCAACCCCTCGTTCCCGATCGCTTTAGTGGCGGTGCCCATGAAGACGTTCACGACTGGCTTGACCACTATGAGCGTGTTGCCAAGGTAAATCATTGGTCGGAACAGGAAAAGCTTTCACGCGCCTATTTCTACCTTGACGACGGTGCTCGTACTTGGTAGGAGAATAGAGAAGGAAATCTGTCAGCTTGGCCCGACTTTCGAGAGAAGTTCGTCGATACCTTCGCCAATATTGATAGAAGGGACCGTGCGCAGCAGTTATTGGAGCTACGGGTTCAAAAACCCAACGAAACCGTTGCAATGTTTGCCGAGGACATGACTCGTCTCTTTCAACGAGCTAACCCGCACATGACGGAAGATAAAAAGTTGAGTTACCTCATGCGCGGTGTCAAGGAGCAGATTTTTGCCGGGCTACTGCGCAACCCTCCGACTACCGTGGTTGGCTTCATTAAGGAGGCTACGGCTATCGAGCGGGCCCTTCATCAACGCTGCAGGCAATATGACCGCATGTCCTGCAATGTCCCAATCAATGCTATCGCCATGACGTCTGAGAGTCAGAGCTGCTTGCGAGACCTGATTAGGGAGATAGTTCGCGAGGAACTGCAGAAGTTGCGGAATCCTGTTGCCGAAAATCCCATCGCATCGATCGCTGAAGTCGTACGCGATGAAATCCACCAAGCGTTGTCTACGGCTAGTCCTGATGCTCAGCAGCGTCCTATGAGCTACGCTGCCGCTCTCCGACGTCCACCACCCGCTATGCCGACGCCGTACCACCAGGTGCCGATGGCCCCTTCGTATCCGCCGCAAGAGCAGACACTGCATCAACCACCTACGCTACAGCCATACAACCAGCCATCCACAGCCACCCCATGGGCATCGACGCGTCCACCAAACCGGAAAACAGATGCATGGCGCACCGTGGACAGGCGTCCACTATGCTTTCACTGCGGAGGTGCAGGACATATTGCCCGTCATTGCTGGCATCGAGGTGATTCATTCCGTCCTCAACGACCTTGGTTTGACGGTCGACGTGTCAATGACGAATACACACCGCGCCGTGACGACACCTCTTTCTATGGAGCCCGTTATCACTTTGAGGACGGCTCTACCACTGCAGAGAAGGCAATGCCTGCTCACCCTCCTGGTCTGAGACGTCAGTCCCGCTCTCCGTCCCCCGTGCGTTCGCCTTTGTCGCACCACCGCACCTATGCGAACCTTAATACAAGAAGGTCACCTAGCCCGTGCCGGGGAAACTGAGAGCGGCGACCTCCGGGGGCAAGGTTGCAGGCCGTAAAGATAACGACAAGAAGCCCCCACAGCACGACGCCATACAGCCGATAAGCCGTGAAAACGATGAAATTGTGACTGCTGACCTTAGTGTTCTTCTCGACGGCCAGAAAGTGACAGCTTTAGTCGACACTGGTGCCGACTTCTCCATTATCAGTCAGGACCTCGCCGACAGCCTCAGAAAAGTGAAAACGCCGTGGACGGGCCCTCATATAAGAACAGCAGGAGGCCAGTTATTGATGCCCTCGGGAAGATGTACCGCAAGAATTGACATCGGAGGTTCTCCTTTCACTGCGTCGTTCATCGTTATCGCCGCATGCTGCAGAGACGTAATTCTCGGCATGGATTTTTTACGGGAATATCGTGCCGTCATCAACATACCAGAGAGCTTGATTACGTTTTGCAACAGTTCGGGCTTACCCGATTCCCCAGAGGCGCGACCAAACCAACTGCGTCTTACTGATGACGATGTGGTTCTCCCTCCGAGGTCATGCACGCTTGTTTCTGTGGCCGCTGCTGCTCAGTTTGACGCCGAAGGAGTTGCGGACCGAATTAGCTCCCTGCTCTTCACCCACGGTATTTCTGTCGCACGAGGTATCGTCAGAGTTGCTGCTGGACGCACGGACTTGCTGCTGACCAATTTTAGTGCTGAGCGCCGGCATCTTCTTAAAGGCACGGCTGTCGCTTACTTCGACGATGTCATAGATGCCGAAGGCTGCTTGGCGGTAGTCGACGAGTCGCTAAATCTTGATTCAGCGCCTGTCCTGGATGTTAGCATTACTTTGCCAAAAGACGACCGACGCAGACTCCTTGAGTTACTGGCCAAATTTCAAGACTGCTTTTCGACAACATCAGGAGTTGGCTGCACGCCTCTAACCAAGCATCGAATAATTACCGAGGAAACGGCGAGACCTATTCACCAGAACCCTTATCGCGTGGCTCCAAAAGAACGTGAAGCGATACAACAGCAGGTAGACAGAATGCTTGAAGATGACGTCATTCAGCCTTCACAGAGCCCCTGGGCGTCGCCTGTAGTCCTCGTTAAGAAAAAGGACGACAGCCTGCGCTTCTGTGTGGATTACCGGGAGCTAAATCAGGTGACCAAGAAAGACGTATATCCACTACCGCGTATAGACGACTCTCTCGACAGAGTTCGACATGCTCGATACTTCTCTTCAATGGACTTGCGGAGTGGATATTGGCAAATCAAGGTGGACCCGAGAGACCGCGAGAAGACCGCTTTTGTGACACCAGATGGGTTATATGAATTTAAGGTCTTGCCATTCGGTTTGTGCTCAGCCCCTGCTACCTTTCAAAGACTCATGGATATTGTGCTTTCTGGGTTGAAGTGGAAAACATGCTTAGTATATCTGGACGACGTCATAGTGTTTTCCGCGACGTTTGACGAGCACCTTGAAAGACTTGAGGTGGTCTTACGAGCCATACAGTCCGCGGGCCTGACGTTGAAGCTTGAGAAGTGCCACTTTTGCTACAAAGAGCTGCGATTCCTTGGTCATGTCGTCAGTCATGCTGGTATTCGTCCCGATCACGAAAAAATCGCGGCCGTAGACCAGTTCCCTATGCCAACCGATAAAAAGGCTGTCAGACGCTTTCTCGGCCTCTGCGCGTATTATCGACGATTTATCGCGGACTTCGCACGCATAGCATCACCACTAACTCGCCTAACAAGAGAAGACGTCACCTTTGAGTGGAATAACGAAGAGAAAGCTGCTTTTAACGATCTTCGCCAGCGACTACAAACACCCCTAGTCCTTGCCCACTTCGACGAGAGAGCCCCTACGATGCTTCACACCGATGCTAGCAATGTTGGTCTGGGAGCTGTACTTGTGCAGCAGCAAGATGGCGCAGAAAGGGTTATCGCTTACGCAAGCAGAACGTTAACACGTGCTGAAGCTAATTACTCCACGACTGAGAAGGAATGTCTCGCCGTGGTATGGGCGGTTACGAAATTTCATCCGTATTTATATGGCCGCCCCTTCAAAGTAATTAGCGACCACCACTCACTGTGTTGGTTAACTAATCTTAAAGACCCTACCGGTCGATTAGCGCGTTGGAGTCTCAGGCTGCAGGAATTCGACATGGCAGTCGTACATAAGTCAGGGAAGCGACATATGGATGCCGACTGTTTGTCCCGTTCACCCATTGAGTCGGCAACCTTACCCGAGGAGGAGGAAACATCATTTCTCGGTGTCCTCGACACGACCACCATTGCGCAGCAACAACGAGACGACGCTGAGTTGCTTAGCTTAATTACCTACTTGGATGGCAGATCTCGGAAGGCGCCAAGAGTTTTCGCAAGAGCGTTGTCATCATTTTGTTTACGTGGCGGAGTACTCTATAAAAGAAATTTTTCGTCGACGGGATCTGCCTATCTGCTCGTCATCCCAGCAGCCCTTCGCACCGACGTACTGAAAGCATGCCACAACGAGGTTACCTCTGGCCACTTGGGTTACACAAGAACGTTGGCCAGGGTACAGCAAAGGTATTACTGGCCAAGACTAACCACAGCCGTGAAGCACCACGTTGGTACTTGTCTCGACTGCCAGCGACGCAAGTCACCGCCAACTAAACCAGCTGGCCTCCTGCAACCCGTACAGGTCCCAATGACTCCATTCCACCAGATCGGCATGGACATTTTGGGCCCACTCCCTACGTCTACTGCAGGCAACCGATGGGTTATCGTCGCGACGGATTATTTGACCCGTTATGCCGAGACAAAGGCTATCCAGAGAGGTACAGCAGCGGAGGTGGCAAGATTTTTTATCGAGAATATCGTACTGAGGCATGGTGCACCAACCGTCGTAATCACAGACAGAGGAACCGCATTTACAGCAGCTCTTTTGGACCATGTTTTGATGCTGAGTGGAAAAACGCATCGTAAGACCACCGCATACCACCCACAAACGAACGGGCTGACAGAGCGTCTAAACAAAACCATTGAAGACATGCTTTCGATGTACGTTGACGTCGAACACAAAAATTGTGATACAATCTTGCCTTACATAACGTTTGCATACAACACGGCCAAGGAAGAAACGACCCGCATGACACTTTTCAGCCTAGTTCATGGACGGGAGGTACGAACCATGTTAGATGCAATGTTACCGCATGAAGGCGACGACATCGTCCCGGACGCCGACACGTTTACAGAACGCGCAGAAGAATCTAGGCAACTTGCATATTTACGGATCAGCCAGCAGCAAGACTACGATGCAGGCCGCTACAATGCTCACCGCAGAACAGTCGTCTATCAAACTGGCGACAAAGTATGGGTCTGGACGCCCATACGAAAACGAGGACTTTCTGAAAAACTCTTAAGAAGATACTTTGGACCGTACCTAGTTGTGCGACGACTGAGCGATGTCACTTACGAAGTTGTTCCCTACTGTTCGTATAGTACAAGGCGTCGCCAGCACCATCCTGAACTCGTTCACGTAGTCCGAATGAAACCCTACGTCAGCGAGTGATTGCATGATACTTCAATTTAGAAAAAAAAACTGCATTACAGACTGCGCATCGGGGCGATGCTCTTTGGGAGAGAGGCAAATGACGCGTGTCTACATGTGGACGATAACGATGATGGGGCATTTAGTGGGCACGAGGTAGTGGGCCTCTAGCTTCTCTCGAGGCTGAAAACGACGATCTTGTGACTGAGCTTTCGAAGACACGCTGCTTTCGTCGTCCCGAGGTGTATCTGTGTTTTATTCGCGTTGTACCGCGACAATATAGATAGATAGATAGATAGATAGATAGATAGATAGGTAGACAGACAGATAGATAGATAGACAGATAGATAGATATATATATAGATAGATAGATAGATAGATAGATAGATAGATAGATAGATAGATAGATAGATAGATAGATAGATACGCTCAAAGTCACAAAGTTTGCTAAGAAATGCTTCGTACATAAAAAAAGAATGGCCCTACCCCTCTGAAGGCAATCGTGAGAAAATGCGAATGAGTTTCTTGAGCTGAGAGTACATGGCGTAGTATAATTAACGGCGTAATTTAATGACGAGGCGAGAATATGTACCATAACAATGTATTTTATTATTGATCTCCCCCTGTTTGTATTACCAATGTACCTGACAGCTATAATGTGAGCGTCTTATCAACACAACCACTACACAAATGCTCGCAGCACAAACACTACAAACACGTTTCAAACGCACTGTATTGAGGCAGTGGAAAGTCAATTTCAAGTAAAAAAATGGCAGATCCCACGTACAGTGAGAATCGATGATATGTCAAACAGAAATGAAAAATGTTGATCTGTCACTTTCAATCAGCACGGCATTAGGAGGTGGAGGTAAATGATCCTGTACATGTCTTTTGTGTCATGATTATAATGTTTGGATGTGTCGTTTACCTTTGTCATCTATTCACGTCACTTGATACTAATTTTAGTCTATGTGGAGCTAGCGAAACGCCCGCGAGCGCGCTATGAGCGTGGTTTGTTGTCATGTTCCTGTATGACGCACGTGTCAGGATTATGAAGTTTGCATTAATCTTATATTTCGTCCACTGACGGCACGCAACACCAAATTAGGTATATGTGGAGCTATCGAAACGGCCGTGAGCGCATCATGAAGGGCCCTATAAACTCCAATGTAGCGTTGACGCGCTCGCACACTGATCACAGTGACGCTACGTTAGCAAAACGCAAGCACTCTATACACCTTTTCACAGGAAGGAAAAAAACACCGCCATGATGGGCTGTGCGTGGGAGTACAAAGGCTGAGGGCGCAGTGTTGTCAGTGCATTTTTGAAGGGACGCGCCAATTTGCACAGCCCAAGGAGGGCTATGGCGGCGCCCAGGGAGGCGTTTATGAAAAGGTGAATAGTCTGACGCCAGGCGCGACCAGCATCCATCGGCACGGCCCGAAGGTAACCAGTGCGACGTGCGACATGCTGAATTTTGAGCTGATGCGTTACCCAGACAACACTGTGTCTGCCTCTTTTCGTGACGGATGGACGCCGGAAGCGCTGAAATGCGCATGCGTCAAAGCAACGCAGCGCGCCGTGGGCCTGCGTGTATATGGCAGGACCAGTGCCTGGCGAGGCAATGCCGGCACGACAAGACAACATCAACGCCGGCAAGCAGGCTCCCCGCGTCACATCGAATTGTGTTGGCGCCTTGACTGTGGCATGTAGTCATGTTCCCACATGACACGCATCTCACGATTATCTTGTTTGCACCAGTCACATACCTTCGTCATTCATTGGCGTCACGTAATACCGAATTTGGTATAAGTGAAGCTAGCGAAACCGCCACCATCGCATCATGAGCATGGCCTGAAGTAATGTTGTTACATAATATGCATCTCATGTTTATCACGTTCGCACCAGAACCATACTTTGGGCATCCATTTACGTCCCATTACACCAAACTTGGTATAACTGTAGCTAGTGATACAGCCGCCAGCGCATCGTGAGCGTATCATATAGTCATGTTGTTACATGACAGCAATCTCATGATTATCATGTTTGCACCAGTCACATACCTTTCGTCATCTATTCACGTACTGTAATACCAAATTTGGTATATGTGACGCTTGGTATAAACTACCACCATCGCATCATGAGCGTGGCATGTAGACATGTTGTCACATTGAACGCATGTCCCGATTTTCATGTTAGGGTCTGTAGCTTGTGCTCGCCATGAAATCATGCCACACAACATTCCATGTGAACGAAACCACTGCAAGAGCTGCAGGACCATAAAATGTAAACCATGACATTCATGACATACATATCATTATTTTTGTGTTATGACTAGTCAGATATGTTTTTAATAGAGTCATGTTATGCCATTCCAAGTTTGGTATCGATATCATTATCGAAAGAACCAGGAGAGCTAAAAGTCTTTGGTGGCTAGATAGATAGATAGATAGATAGAAAGATAGAAAGATAGATAGATAGATAGATAGATAGACAGATAGATAGATAGATAGATAGATATATAGATAGATACGCTCAATGTTACTGAAGTTCGCTAAGAAATGCTTCGCATTTAAAAAATTGGCAAATCCCACGTACAGTGGGAATCAATGATATGCGAAGCACGAACAAGAAAGGTTGATATGTCAATTTGAAATCAGCACAACGTTACGAGGTGGAGGTAAATAATGCCGTACGTGACTTTCGTGTCATAATTATCATGTTTGGATCTGTTGTTTACCTTCGTCATCGATTCACGTCACGTGATACCGAATTTAGTATACGTGGAGCTATCAAAAAGACCACAAGCACGCTATGAGCGTGGTATGTTGCCATGCTCTTACATGACACGCATGTCAAGATTATTATTTATGCACCAGTCATATATTTCGTCATTCATTGACGTCACGTAACACCAAATTCGGTATACGTGGAGGTATAAAAGCAGCCGTGAGCGCATCATGACGGGCCTAATATACTCCAATGCAGCGTTGACGCGCGCGCACGCTGGGCACAGTGACGCTACGTTAGCAAAACACTAGCGAAACGCTAGTGAAGCTAGCGAAACTGCCGCCAGCGCATCATGAGCATGGCATGTTGTCACGTTTTTACATGACACGCATCTCATGTTTATTATGTTCGCACCAGTATCATACCTTCGACATCCATTCACGTACTGTAATACCAAAGTTGGTACATGTGACGCTAGCGAAACTGCCGCGAGCACATCATGAGCGTGGCATGTTGTCATAAAGTTACATGACACACATGTAATGATTTTCATGTTAAAGTCTGTCGCTTGTGTTCACCATGCAATCATGTCATACCATACCAGTTTTCAAACATGCCATGTGAATGAAACCACCGCAACAACTGCATTACAATGAAGTGTAAATCATGACATTCGTGACATACATATCATGATTTTCTTATTCTGACTAGTCAAATATGTTCTCTATAAAGTCATATCATGCCATACCATGTTTGGGATCGATACCGTTATCTAAACGGCTAGGAGAGCTAAAAGTCGTAGGGGGCTAGATAGATAGATAGATAGATAGATAGATAGATAGATAGATAGATAGATAGATAGATAGATACGCCCAAAGTTGTTGAAGTTCACTAAGAAATGTTTCGCATTGAAAAAAATTACACAATACCCGGATGAAGGTATGGTGTAAGGAGCGGCTGTTTCCGATGAAGGTAACCATGAGTGTCCGAAGCAGTGGGAGCTAACGCTTGCACTAGAGGCGGTGTTGACGCTGGCGCTCATCGCGGCGTTGCACAAGAGCGAAACTTGGATAGGCGTTTACAATTGTCTGTAGTTTACACTGCCGAGAGTACTTAACATTAAAATTTGATAACTGGCAAAAATGATCCAAGCATAAATTTGGCTTAAATTGTTTGCCTCATTGCACTAAAGAGATACTTTTCCATTTATCAATATGACTAATGTTTGTATATATGCTATTATTCACGTAATGATGGCAATATTTCTCTCTTCATTACATTGTTGACCTTTCACTTAATTTATACTATCTTGTTACAATAGAGAACACAGGGCACATTTATTCTCTGGCCGTAGTCTGCAAATAAGCTTGAAATCAAAGACAAGTAACGAGACCTCATCTTTACAACACCTTGAGTTATTGGGAAATAAGTAAGGTTGAAAAAAAATAGTAGAAGCTACGCTCATGTCTTCTATCATTGAAGTTCTTTCTGCCAATGTGTAGAATGCACTATAAAGGTTTTGCTACACAGAATGACCACAGAAATGCACGATACTTACGAAGACTCCGCAGTAATTAGGAGATCCTAAGAATACTCAAATATGCATCTACCTTGTGTCAAACGAAGTATTTAACAAGAAATTTAGGAACCCGTGCACGTGAGCGTAATATTTGCTTCAGGAAAATTTTTGAGGTTGTTATTGTACAAATTTTTACCTTAATGCGACTCAAGATATTAGAAAACCCTTAGCAAAGGTACTCCTGATGGCTTCGGCAATATGAGATGTTTTAACGCTGCCCTTAAGCAGACTGATTCTCATGCTTCTAAGATGTCTCTTCCATCGAAATAGAACTGTCATTGCTAAGATATGACCCACTTCTTTCGGCTTTTCAGCCGAGCGCAGTATTCACTAAGCCAGAGTGGTGGCGACACGAGGTCAAAGCACATTCATTCGACCGCGAAAGAAATCATTTCTAGACTTAAGACATCACAAGATAAAGCATGGCATACAAGTAGCTTCAAGTAATTCTCCATGGGTTTCCGCCAATGGCGAATATATGTAATGCCCTTGCTCTGGTGTAGTGATATTGATAACGCTTTTTACAAACATGTGTATTGAAAGGAGTGAGAAAACTCAACACGTGGGGTGATGTAACACTTTCTTTGAAGCTGTTCATCATCGCTTGTCGTTCATGTCATTGTAAAAATGATAGTTTTGCTTGGGAGACTTCAACGCAGAAAGTTTTCTTTGTCTGTCTCTCTGCGACTCGAAATGATTCAGCCATGCAGCTAAAGGTTAAGCACTTTCTCAACGCCCAGTATCTTGCTCAGACGGCTGCGTTCATACTAGCGAATATTGTCGACGAAAAAGCAAACATTACGCGTATTCGAGGTGTCACATCCATATGCAAGTATTAGGCGGTGTGTTCACTTACTAAAAAATGGACAGACTCGGAATCCTAAAAACCCTCGTGTTTTTTACGCTGCACTGATAATCTAACGCTAGGCATGAAAAGCCGCTGCTTCCTACACTTCGCAGGATGAATGGATGGATGTATGGATGGATGCGGCTGTACCCTTCAGATCGGGCAGCGGCTAACGCCACCTAGCCGTAATATTTAGTGAACTAACCATTACATTTATCTTTTTTTCCTTTAAATAATGAAGCTGAGGATTCGTACTTCGCAGTGAAGGGTTTAATTTTCACTCGTGCCTTGACTTTAGCCACCAATCAGATAACCTCCTTCTAGTTAAGTCTACCCGCTTGAAGTCTATTTTGCCTTCGCTGTCCCTAAACCGCATTGCTTTAAAAAACTCTGCGCCATCATCCTGAACTATAGGGTGAAGCCCTTTACAGAACATTATCAAGTGTTCGGCAGTTTCTTCTTCCTCTCCACACGCACTGCATACTGTGTCTACCCCTTCGTGTTTGGTCCGATATGTCTTTGTTCGCAATGCTCCCGTCCTGGCCTCAAACAGTAGAGAACTACCCCGAGTATTGTCATAGATCCTTTCCTTGGCAATATCCTGCTTAAAAGTTCGATATATCTCTAGTGCGGACTTCTTAATCATGCCCATTCTCTACATGTCAGTCTCCGTTTCCTTCACTTTCTTCTTAACCGAAAGTTCTTTTTGGTTTGGCCACCTACTGTTTTCTACGTATTTACCAGTCAACTTCCTGGTTCGCTTCCTCCATTTCGTATCGACATTCTTCATGTACAAGTAGCTGAAAACCTTCCTAGCCCAACGCTCATCCCCCATTTCTCTCAATCGCTTCTCAAATTTTATCTTGCTGCTAGCTTCCCTGCCCTCAAATGATGTCCATCCATTATCACCTTGTACTCCCTGACTTGGTGTATTCCCGTGAGCTCCTAAAGCAAGCCTACCTATTCCACGTTGCTTAATTTCTAATCTTGCTTGAACTTCTGATCTCATGCAGAAGACCGCATTGCCGAACGTCAGCCCAGGAACCATGACGCCTTTCCATATTCCTCTCACAACATCATACCTATTGTAATTCCACAGTGACCTATTTTTCATGACTGCTGCATTCCTGTTTCCTTTAGTCGTCACGTATATATCGTGTTCCCTCAGATACTCGGTCCCATTGCTTATCCATACGCCCAGATATTTGTATTTATCTGTTATCTCTAGCGTGACCTCCTGTATTCTAAGCTCACTACCTTCGTTGTCATTGAAAATCATGACTGCTGATTTTTCCTTACCGAATCTAAAATCTAACCTATCTCCCTCATTACCGCAGATGTCCATCAATCTCTGCAGATATTCCTTGTTGTTGGCCATTAGCAATGTATCATCTGCGTACATTAATGCTGGTAGTGCCTGATGAATAAGTTTTTCTTGTTTGACTACAGAGAGGTTGAAGCCCCGTCCACTTCCCTCTAATTTTGCCTCTAATCCTTGTAGGTACATCATGAATACTAAGGGTGACAGGGGACACCCCTGCCTAAGCCCCCTTTTTACCTCTGCAGGCTTGGATACCTGTTTTTCCCACTTTATAACTACCTTGTTACCTTTATAGATACCCTTTAAAAGATTAGTGACTACATGTTCCACGCCTAGTGTGTCCAGTATTCCCCACAATTCCTCTCGAACCACGCTATCGTACGCTCCCTTGATATCCAAAAATACTAGCCACAGGGGCCTGTGTTCCTTTTCTGCTATTTCGATGCACTGCTTCAGTGAGAACAGATTGTCTTCCAACCTCCTGTGTTTCCGAAACCCATTCTGCAGTTCCCCCAGCAACCCCTCATCCTCTATCCACGCCTGCAGTCTTTCCTTTATAATCTGCATCGCCAGCCTGTAGACCACTGATGTCACTGTTATAGGACGGTAGTTGTTTATGTCAGCTTTGTCCCCCTTTTGTTTAAAGATCATGCTCATCCTGCTAAGTTTCCATCCATCGGGAACTTCACCATCGATTATTATTGTGCTCACTGCCTCTCTCAAAGCCTGCTTAGACTTCGGACCTAATGCCTTTATCAGCCTAATTGGAATGCCATCTGGGCCTGTTGATGTACTACTAGGAACCCTTTTCTCAGCCCTTTCCCACTCTTGTTGTGAAAATGGAGCCATTGCACCACTTGATTCGTCCTTGTCTATTGTGTTGCATAAAGTACTTCTTTGTTGAAATTTTTTCTGTCATCCTTGTTCTTATATATTCAATAGCTTCGTCCCCTTCTAGCCTAGCACCTAGGGCTGTAGTTATAAAACTCTGCTCTAGACTCGTCTCATTTCTTAGGGAGTTTAGATGGTTCCGAACTTTTGCAGCTGCCTTTCTATCTTTTTTATGTACTTCTGCCAGCCACTGAGCTCCCTTCCTTCTAATCTTTTCATTGATCAGAAGGGATGCATCCCTTCTACAGCTTAGAAAGGTTGCCCACTTTCTTTCAACATCATCTGTCGGTTCACCCCGCTGCTTAGCATGTCTGTGTTCCCTAGAAGCTTCCTGACGTTTTGCTATGGCTCTCTTAACTTCCTCATCCCACCAACTTTTGGGTTTGTGTCTTCTTTTCCGGGGTGACTTATCACGCGTCTTAGCAAGCTCTAGCTCAAAGAGTCTAATTAGATTCGTGTAAGTCCACACTGTCTTATTATCCTCCGTGATTACTTTCTCAATTTGTTTAGTGGCTATTTCAATTTGCCTTTCTGGATAAAATTTTCCTGTAGTTGCTCATCTTGTCTCCTTCCCACTTTCACTGCTCTTCCAAAACTTAGCTTGATACGTTTGTGATCGCTACCCAGACTTCTGGAGCTACCTTCATCTATGTGCATTCCCCTGAGCTTATCATACATCCTATGTGACATCAGTGCATAATCTATCGTCGACTGCAGCCTTCCTACCTCCCATGTTATTTGCCCTTCACACTTCTCGGTACTGTTGCAAATGATCAAATCAAGCCTTTCACACATATGCATGATCATTTTGCCTGTCGGGTCGGTATACCCATCTATATCTTCTATGTGCGCATTCATGTCTCCTAGTATAATTATCTCGCACTCTCTTCCTAACTCCTGAATGTCCTTTGATATACACTCTACCATTGTCTGGTTTTCCTCTCTGGCCTTTGCTCCCGTCCACAAGTACACGAAACCAAGGAGTGTCATTTGACCTGCCACTTTCCCTTTTAGCCATAAATGTTCCTTGCACTCCTGCTCGACCCTTTGCCAGTCTGTACTTTTATGAATGAATGCCCCAATACCACCCCCCTTTCTGCTGCCTTCTGTTCTATTACAATATTCCCACACGTAGTCCGGATTGTTCGGAGATCGTTCCATGTCCCTGAGATGTGTTTCTACAAAACCGTATACCATCGGCCTCTCTTCCCTTAGCTGTTCTTCTATCTCTTCCCACTTCAGCCTGTTCCTACCACCCTGCATGTTAATATACCCTATGTCTGAATTGGCTCGGCGCTCGTGGCTACGTCTATTTATGCCCCGGACTCTACCTATCTTAGATATTGGTGCCACTTTGGAATCGTATCTGTCCATACCACCTGTCGAAGAGTCTCCCTGGTTGTTTTCCTCGTTACTAGCTATCCTGCACCCCGAAGGGCTCGCTTGCCCCCAAAAAAGCTACTGCGCGTCCTGCAAGTCGCCAACCCACCTCATGACCTAGCTGCCCATCGAAGTGAATTCTGTCTCGTTGAACCCCCCCCCCCCCCACCTATGCACCTCTCTGTTTATTTCCACCACCTCAAAGCTTTTCTCTCGACTCATCCGCCATATCTCTTGGTTTGCGTTGACCACCGCTCTTTGCAGGTTGCTATCACGCACCGGTACCACCGGTATCGTGCATATCAGTACCTGTACCTTAGGAGAAGTGGCGCGCATGTCATCGACGCCTTTCGCCAGTGTGGCTGCTAGTCCTGCTGCATCTTCATTTAGGACATCGTTTAAACCGCCTGAAATTATCACGAGATTCGTCTGTCAGCTGTCGTTTTGAGCTTTGCGCTCGCTTGCCTCATGACTGCTTCCAGCTTGCGTCCTGGAAACGCCCCTACTGCAACGCTCTTGTCTCCTCTTACCCTCTCTTTGATGGCTTCTGTGCATCGATTTAAATTCGAGTCCCCGGCGATTATCACATGCTGTGACTTTTCAGCTGGAGCGTCCTGCACCTGGGGGCAACTTGCACCTATGACGCCGGCCGCTTTCTTCCCTCCCTGCCCCACCACTACCTCGCTGAAGCTGGGCCTTGCGACAGTTGAACCGGCTAAACCTGTTTTTTTTAAACTTGCTTGCTTTTCCTTCTCCACCGTTCTGGTTGCCGGTTCCCTACTGTACTCTCGGTAGGTCGCTTCTTTGTTCAGCTTCGCTAGCACTTCCTCACCGGACTTCAGTCTTTCTCCCATTGCCCTCGTTTTCTCTTGCTCTGGTCCAACGCAGTCTCGAGCTCGGCGATTCTCATCAGCAGTTCACTCTGGGCAACCATCATTTTCTACATTTTTTCCTTGACCTCACATTGCCTACACTTCGCGTCAGCCTCTTCTGCATACGCTTCTACGCTTGGGTCCACTTTCAAACCCACCCCACATCCTGAACACTTTACAGTCTTTTTAACCATGCCTTTCTGACACCAATTGTCCCTATACTCGATAATTACTAAACTCTAGCCCTGCACTACGAAAAAAAAAGAAAGTCTAAGCTCTACTACAAAAATTCGCGTGTTCAATGTACGCGCACCTCCGCCACGGTGTGGCAAAAAAAACAAGAACCAAAAAATTCAAACACACACAGCCGCACTAACTAATTAAAACCTGGTGACTGGCCCCCGAAAAAGCCGTACCATAAAATAAGTGCCAGGAAGATTTCAACCGCTGCCTTATAATTATAAAGACAAGCTCAAAACATGCAAAAACACTTATCTGCGCAGTCGATTCGGAGCGCTCAAAAAACACGTCCATCGACCTTGACAGCCCGAACTGCTAATACGATAGAGTGCTGCCACCTACCAGTGGCCCTGCGTTCTACACAAGCTTCTGTTTCCTGGTATTCCTGTCAGATGGCGTTCATATCGCACGCAGCGCCTTTAGACAAAAGACAATCGTATAGGGAGCCAAAGCAACACATTATGTCGCTGCGACTTTGGAAAGGCAGTGCCATCTCTGGTAGGAAAGTAGAAATTGAGGATGTATATCGCGCTTGCTCCCTTCCCGGCAGTGCACTGCCGCTTGCTTACGTGCTCGTGCACATCGTACGCGGTGCGTTTGAGTCACCTCACAATGTACCGCCTGCAATCGGCTTCAAAAAGATTTCCGAGCTGGACAAGCACTTCTGAAAAGCGAATCTAATAAAAGAAGTAAAACTCGTTAGTTGCATTTAGGACGTGGAACAGAAAATAGAGAACGAGGACAACCGACTCATAGCGAAACGCTTTTCTCAGGTCTGTGACAACACCATGTACGACCTATGCCTCGAGCTAAATCTCAATCTATCGACATGGAGCCGCGTTCTCTATCGATGTGTTGCGTTGATTTTTATAAAATTCATATACCTGTTGTTTTGATGTGGTAATTAGCAGTAGTAGCTATATATGTACTATCTGTGAAAGCGCTCGTGGAGTGCTAAAAATTAATAAAAACGAAAGTCGAACGGTCATGGAATAAAACTATCCAAGTTTTATAGAGCCATGTCCTCCGTGCCGCGAGAGAATGACTCACTGACATCCCGTGAGGCAGCAAGCTGAGCTTTAAGGCCAAACTGTTGCTCACTGTTGCTTGCATGAGGCCGTCTACTCGTACCAAAAAAAAAAAACCGCGTAGTTAGCGGTATTCAATTTGAAGATAATATATTGTTGCGTAATGGAACGGAAAGTGTTTATTATTAAATTGCAGCACTTTTTTATGTGCACGTGCATAAACATTATGTTATTTCTTCGTTCTGCACACGTGACTCGACCGGATAAGTGAGTGAGAGGAGGTGTCGATTTAGAGGCACATGAGGAGAACCGGCAGTCCGTCATTTATGTACATCCTGTTCCGGTGCTTCGAGCACAATACTTCCGAGCGATGGGTGACGGTTTTCAAATCTGGAGAACCAAGCGTTCGCGCGAAAACTACCACGCAACACGTTGCGCGAACGCCCTGTTTCGCTCATAGCATCACTCGTCACTGTCGCGTGCATTTTCGAGTTTATGAGATTTGACCTTTACCACTGCGAGTCAAGTTGAAGTGCTCGCCTCGTTTTTTTCCCGACTATCATGTCGTGCTTTCTTTCTTTTGCGAACGAGGCTCAATGTTCTGTTTCCCGGCATGACTTGCCGGAGAACCGATGCAGCCTGATTTACACGTGGCGAGCATGTGTTGCCTGCATTGTTGTGGCAGCCCACGACACAATACTTCGGACCTCGCCGACGCTTCCGTGGGTCGCTTATTCCTTTGCGTTGAGGCTGACGTCCACCAGCAACTAGCAGCCATGGCGCAACTATTTGCGACTGGTCTCAAACAGTCGCGAACGGTCGCAAACAGTCACAAAGCGACTGCATGGACCAGTCGCTTCCTGACCGATTTTTCTGTCGCGCGACTGCAGTCGCAAAGCTGCTGGAACCAATCAGCGATGCTCAATTTTTGTTCTTTTGCTTTTTTATTGCCATGGCTTCCTGTCGCCAGATACAAACGAGTGCGTTCCTATGGGTCTGTGGCACCATGGCCACCACGGAATACTTGGCTTGGAGATGGTGGGGCGCAGCAGCTCGAGCAAAGTGTCGAATTTACGTGCCGGCATTCGCAAGAAGCTAAACACCGTCCAAGTTAAGAGAAAATAAATTGTGCGCTATCTTTTTTCCGTATTCAGAAACGTTTTCTTTTGTCTTGAACTTATCACCGCCTTCAATGCAGCGCGTTTGGAACACGTTTGTGCTTGATGTCTTGGCAACGACTCAAGACACCACGTTTGAGGCGTGTTTGTGCTGTACGGTAGGCTGTGGCAACCTAATTTAAATTCTAGGACTGTTTCTGAATACGTACGACTCTCGGAAATACTCTTCTTTGTCTCAACGCAGCTTGAGAAGAAGGCGACTTGCATGGCCGGCCAACTTCCGCGAGCGAAAGGATGGTCACACCCACTACCGGCTTTTTTTCTTTGGAGGTATCTGTGATGCCAGCGCTGACACCATGGCACAGCGCATCAGCACCATGACAATGTCTTGTTCTTCGCTTCAATCGAACTTGACGCTGCTGGGAACGCTGTGCTAGAACAAACGAAAGCAATAAATGTGGCGCGCCCGGTTTGCTCCGATCACACAGCGGGCGGCCATCAGCTGCCCAGCGCCGGTCTCCAGAGTTCTCGCTGATAACGAGATCCGGACGTGACTCTCCGCTTTTGCGACTTCCGGTAGCTTGCATGCAGCCCCTGCCGGTGTGAACATCAGTCGCTTTTTGGTCGCCAGTCGCAATTGGTCGCGTGACCGCTGCTAGTCGCTGGTGTGCACCAGCCTTAAAGGCAACTTCGCACATCCAGCGTCTAGTTTTAGCGCGCCAAGCGGACGGCACAGCGCCGAAGTTTCCCGTACCGACGACGGAACGCGCTTTGCGCGTGACGCACGCGCTCCCGCTTCGGCGAAACACACTGAATAGCCTGTGCTCTCAGCCACGCCTATCCTCAAATTACCCGGAGCTTGCCGCCAGAGCCAGGCGCAGCGTTGTCGGCGCAGCGTAAGGTTAAGCTTTGCCTCCCTATTTCGGCAACATTTGTCGCGACGCATACAGATACGCTAGCTTGCGACAGGGCGTTTGGATATGGAGACACAGGAGTACCTACGTGAAGATCGGGATAATTAGGTGGATACTCTTAGGAGGCTGACACTCTGGAAAACGTATATATACATTTATTAGGAAGCAATTGACATGGCATGCGGCTGAGTGCTAGCTCTTTTTCCCAGTAAAACAGGAGGTGGAACTCGAATGAATTCTGTGGTAATCAGCATCATAAATGAGCGAAAATTGTGGAGCTCAGTCAGACTCACTTATGAAATATATTTCGTGCTTAGGACTCACTCAGACTTATACTCTCTGAAATTTTCATGAGCTGTACTAACTCGGACTCACGCTTACAAAAATTTTCTTCAGCTAGACTCACCAGGACTCAAACATATGAAAATATCACTCACCCAGACTCACTCAGACTCAGACTCACGGCTTGATCTGAGTCTGAGTGAGTTCAAGTTAGTCGGCTCATCAGTCCGTAAGTCAAAATTTATCTTTTTGGGTCTTGAAATCAATGCTCTTTAACACCAATACCTTAAGTAATGAGTGCTCTGTAGGCACGCTTTTTTATTTAGTATCTTCGAGCACAAGTTATAATTGATATGTGGGGTTTAACGTCCCAAAACCACCATATGATTATGAGAGACGCCATAGTGGAGGGCTCCGAAAATTTCGACCACTTGGGGTTCTTTAACGAGCACCCAAATCTGAGCTCACGGGCCTACAACGTTTCCGCCTCCATCGGAAATGCAGCCACCGCAGCCGGGATTCGATCCCGCAACCTGCGGGTCAGCAGCCAAAAAATAAAAGTTATAAATGGTTGCAAACCAGCAAGAACAATTTCTTGAAGCGAAAACGGCATAAGATATATTCGTCAATAACTTCCCCAGAAGAGTTGGTTGAGGGGAAGCCGAAGGTGCCCCACAACGTAATTCACAGATGCAATCAAGAAAAATTTAAATGGTGTATGAACGATACTTTCTTGGGATACTTCTGAGTAGACGTGAATATAAAGATGAATCTAGGTAAGGCTTTTAGTAATGCTCAATATGAGTAGATAGGACTATAGGTCTGCAAACTAAAGTTGAACTCACTCAGACTCACTAAAAGTTTGCATGAGTTGGACTCACTTGGACTCACAGTGACAATTTTCTTCAACCAGACTCACTCGGTCTCAAACACATCAAAATATAACTAACCCAGACTCACTCAGACTCATGGCTTGCTCTGAGTCAGTGAGTTCATGCGAGTCGACTCATCGGTCAGTTCGCCAACCAATGATAAGTACTTCATTGACTTTCGTTGTCACATTCAAGCTAATACGTGTTTTTCAAGTAATTTTGGGGGATTGGGATTGTGAGCCTATTCGAATATACTCCGAGTGCAGCTAATATTACTGAATAAAAAATTTTCATGACCTAGCCTAATTACCCATATACTTTAAACACTACTTCAGCACTCTGTGCTTTGAATATGCATGCCCCGATTGTTGATTTCATAAAAGTGTTGCAAACATTTGTTGTTGTTTTCCTCTGCACATGGCTCGTCCCCAAAGGAGGGGATTGGCCGATTATAAGGTGAATTTGCTCAATACTTTCCGCATTGGTTTATTCCTAAAAAACGTTAGTTAGTTGTTTATGATTTGAAGTGACAATTGCAAATTAAAAACAGAAAAGTAGTGATACCTAATTCAGCAAGAAAATCGTTTAGTCACAGTGATGTATTCCTGAACGGCAAATAAAACATCCCTGTGGCTGTAACCCGGTGTAGAAGCCCCAAATGAAAGAAGAGCGGGTTCTGATAATTGCAAGCCGAGTTTTCGAAGATATGAAACTAGTATGATTTGCCTGAATAATTGGAAGCGGTGACAATATAATAAAACATGACTAATCGTTTCCTATTGGTTACAGTAAATGCACGTAGGGGAATTTATTACGCCCGATCTGTGCAAGTAAATATTGAGGGAGGTAACGCGGCAACAAAATTTTGGGATGACAACTTCCATGATCCTTAAATTAGACAGTTTATGGAGTTATGCAAATAACAAGTGGTTGTACTGCAGAGAAACGCTCAGTGCAAGGGCCGATAAATTTTGACCGATTTTAGGTGTGCGATATCGCGCCAGTGTGATGTGTATTGTAGGTGGCAAAATAGGAATGATGGGTGTTGAAAGCGATGCCTTCGCAAGAGAATCAGCTGTTTCATTTAACAACAAACCTTTGTGCCCTGGGGCCTAGATGAAATCAATACTTCGGAGATGACAGGGAACAAATGATTTAAAAAGTTTCAGTATGGGTGAGCTACCGGATGTGGACAGAGAAGAGCACAATGAAAATGAATCAGTTATGATTGCTGCGACTGGAATCGAAGTAGTTACTTTTCGCAAAGTTAGCATTTTTGCCATAACTTCAGCCAAAAAGACCAGAAGAAAATCTGGTAAGCGAAGTGAAAATGATCAAGTACGGGACAGTATATTCCAACACCTGATTTTTCATCTGATTGCGATGTGACCGTTGCAATAATTACAATTGGTGGCAGAGTACCTAAACGTTCCTACAACAACAATGATTTCGCGAACTTCTTCACTGATTACTTTCAATCAGTTTTACCGTAGATGACGGAATCGTACCACTCATACAATCTTCAGGCCATTCACCAATAGAAACTTTGACAATTACCGAGCAAGGTGTGCTCAATCTACTAATAAATACTGATACCAAGAAGGGTCCGGAGCCTGGCTACATATCAAACATCTTCCTTAAAAGGTATGCAGAATGGGTAGTTAAATATTTATGTGTAATATTTAATAAATCGCTAGAATCATGCACTATCCCTGCAGTATGCAAAAACCGCAAAAATTATAAAAATACACAAAGCAGGCAGCAAAACCATGGTTCCAAATTACAGGCCAATATCACTAACTTCTTCTGTGTGTGAAATGTTAGAACATATGATATTGATACACATAAGTATTTACATAGAAAAAAATCATATCCTGTCTCCTGTACAACACGGTTTCCGAAAACGCTTTTCAACGGTTACTCAACTTTTAGAATAAGTACACGATGCAGCCCAGTCTGTTGATAACTATAAACAAATTGACCTCATCTTCTTAGAATTTTCAAAGGCATTTGATCGTGTTTTCATACAAAACTAATCAGTAAATTAGAAATTACTCTTGGAGATAGCCCAATTGTTCACTGGATTAAGGATTACTTAACCAATCGCTCACAATTTGTATAGTTACAAGACACTACCTCTAGAATAGCAGCAGTCACGTCAGGCATGCCACGGGGCAGCGTCTTAGCACCAATATTATTCACAATGTTCATTTATGATCTGCCCCTCTCAACTGAAGTAAAACTAAGGCTTTTTGCAGATGACTGCGTACTTTACCAGGAAATAATCCTCCTACGGATCACCTAATTCTTAACTGAGCACTAGAAGATATACACACGTGGTTAAAAAAATAGCAAATGTCCCTTAATATTGGTAAATGTGTCTCCATGACAATAACTCGCAAAAAGCACAGGTCCAACTTTTTGTACACTATTAACAACTGCCCCTTAGCCACAGTCTCTAGCCACAAGTATTTAGGAATAACGATTTCAAACGACCTGAGATGGGACACCCACATTGATAATATTAGTAGCACAGCCATAAAAAGAATATATTGAAAAGACGTCTTAAACTCGCACCAACAACTACCAAACTAATAGCTTATACTACCCTCGTCAGATCTGTATTAGAATATGCCAGCCTTGTCTGGTTCCCGTATACCACCAACAGATTAATAAAATAGAAGCGTTTCAAAGAAAAGAAATGAGGTTTATTTTTAGCAAGTATAGACTGACAGACTCACCGACGCACCTACTCAATAACGCTGGCGTATTGATGCTACAACACCAAACAAAACTAACAAGACTAAAACTAATGTTTTAACTACTCCTAACATAATAAAAATAGATACATCTAGGTATCTATCTTTTTTTCACGCAGAACGACCCGTCATAATCATTCCCATACTCTTGTAGAATACTTTTTCAGCACTAATTGCTTTAAATACTGATTTTTTCCTCTAAACGTAAAGATTGGAACTCGCTGAAACCCACCTTAAGCAATGAAACATCCATAAACTTGTTTACAGAAGCGATTGAAAGCAAATTGCTTGCTTCGCAAATCGCACTAACAACGTCACATCATCAATAAACCCAATAAACGAGTCAGTGTCAAATTGCTAATACAAAAGTTTTGCTTTTTATGATCGTTATTTTTAAGTGATATGTTTTTCGATGATTTTATTGTTCATAAAATTCTTTGAATAAGTTAATCAATTAAAATGACTACTTTTTGTCCCTAAACCATACTACAAATGCATGCATTATCTTTTCGCGGTCATTTTTAACAATAACCTAGTTCATGATTTTGCTATTACTTTAATTAATTGATTGCGTGTTTTTAATAGCTATGTATAGCTATAATTTGCATGTCATTTTGTAATTCCAGCTTTTTTGGTGTTTTATATCAATATGAATCTGTGTAAACAACTATTCGTTTTCATATGCCTTCCCTGCTATAATCTCTGATGAGATTCGCAGTATATATAAATAAACAAACAAATAAATAAATAAATAAATGGATAAATAAGCAAGTAAATAAATAAACCATTTAGGATCCCTGTAGGTAATAATTTAGCGTGACCTGAGAAGATAAAATGGTAAACAATTTCGGGATAAATTTGTTGCACAGTTAAAGAAAGCAGATCACAAACTTATATAATCAGGGGCTCAAGTAACGATTGAACAAATACTATTTGTGGTTTGTGAATTCTGGGCCAATGCACAGAGAAAAATAGGTCAGGATTAGAAATAAAAGTAATTTTATTAGGAATAAAAGCTGCTTATATAATCATAAAAAAGTCTGCGCAGTAAAAATGTTAAAGCGACATAAAAGGGTTGGTATTCGTGCTTCAAGGTTGAACACGGCATTTGCAGTATACTTTGGAAGTCCTAAGCAGACCCGTAAACTCTCTCTTTCCAAAAGAACGAGCGGTCGAAGCTTGTAGGCTGGTGCAGCAGAAAAAAGAACGCAGCCAAACTCCAATACAGGTCGAACATACGTTTTATATATCATCAAAAGTGCCTTCCTTCTCATACTTGACCCACAGCTGCTCAACCTCCGCAATACGCCCATTATGCGTACTGCATTTGTCGCGATGTATTCAATGTGAGGGCGCCAATTGAGATGCTTAATATACGTAACTCCAAGATATTTCAATGATTGCACTTGTGGGATATCTTGGAGCTTTTCATTACGAGGTTTGTCACAGAATCTCGAACATAAAAAATAAGAATAGTACATTTATCGGTATACATGTTCAACATCAAACCATCCAGCTAATATTCGAGTTGATTTATATGTGCTTGCAAGATGTTGTAAAGACACTGAATGTCATATGCGATTGCAAAGAAAGCAATGTCGTCCGCATAAATATAGGTTTTTACCTCTGAATGAACTGGGGTTGTGCTAAGCAATATGTTGAATAATACGGGGGAAAGTACTGACCCCTGAGGTACCCCTCTGGTTTGCTTGTGCTTACAGGAAGAGAAACCGGCTTGAAAACGATATAATTCTCTTCCACTAACTTTTTATTCAAGCTTCATCCACCTTCTGGCCAGTCACTTTAAAACCCACAAGTGGGAATAAATGCACTAATAAAAAAAACTGAAACAAAGATGCACACAAAAATATCTCATGTTATGCAAGACCAAACTTTACTCATCATACCAATGTCTACATGTCAAGAAAGCGGCAGGGCTTTATACCGTGTGTGATAACTTACTGCTAAGACAAGCGTTGACGTAGTAAATCTGACAGCACGTATATTATGTTATATTATTTTAAAACAAACTTACGTGTCATTTGTAGCTGTAAATTTAAAGGTGTAGTTGCGAACTGCTGTTTCTTTGCTTTCATCGAGATTTTGAACTGTGACACTCCAGCAGGTCCAATTCGTGTCCACTCGTTTTGAATTGCCAGAATATATAGGTTCTGACATTAATTCCGTGGCTTTAACTTGGTAATACGTGACGTTAGTGCTCTTGTTAAGGCTCTAAAATCAGCAGAAATAGTAAAAGTGTGATTTTATTGCAATTAGGCAATAGGAATATTTAACGATGAATCTTCCTCTATACTTCGTATTCTCATAATGATATTTTTTTCTGGCGAGGCTCATTATTATTGTGTCTTTATATGCTACTAAATACGGGATTACATTTACATTTATGAATTATGTCTTTGTGCTGCGAGAAGAGAACGTAGACATTTTTTAAGCTTCAAGAACTGACGAATGTATATTTATTAGAATGGGTGCTAGAAATAACGCTTATGCACGGGTGTATGTTCCGACTTTGTAACAAAGTATATGCATTTATCTCGCTGCTATGAAGGAGACGCGTTTTATTTTTACCTGCCCATGCGGGCTCAAAAAATTGTCTCTACAATAGAAATTGATTATGAGGACAAACAATAGTTTGGAACATTGTTACATTCTTCGGATATATTTTTGCGCACTTCACTAATACTGGGGGTCTTCAAGACGCGGCCCGTGGACTACCTCCTGCAGCCCGCTGGAAACATAGACCCAGATAAAAAGTTCGGGGATCCCTAAGCTTCACCTTTAAGATCTGAACGCGATAGTGATAATATATCCGTAGCTCGTGCAAATAAACCACTCAGTTCAAACTTTTGTTGTATGGTGTTCCTTGAGCAGCCTTTTGTAATCGATAACGTTTAATGTTTCTTGTTTCAGTGCAACTTTCTCATTTGGCTGCATCTCATGTAGCTTGGGTAGCAATGCTTTGAGCCACGAGCAAGCATATGCGTGAAATGCTTTGGAACCCTCTGTGCATGCACTACGTGGTGTTGAGGCAATAAGCGCAGTGGAGTGGCTTTTTAAACAAGGGGCCGGCTTTGAACAACGAAGTCATTATAACATTTACATCTTCCGGAGCCCGATGTCGTGTACATTTGTAACGCGCGATATTACTGCGATATAACATGTAATGTTGACAGTCAGTATACGGGACGCATGTGCGTGTAAAACATGAAGGTTATTAAGTTGGCTTTCCAAGCAGACGCGTGGCTGTGTGGTAGATCATCTGCATTGCATGCGAACAGCCAGGGTTTGTTCCTTGCTCAAACCGGGAAATTTTTATTATTTACAATCAGCAACTTTTTTGATGTTTCGCTCACGGGGAAGATCATTTTTGGCTCAAAACCGATGAGCCTGATGGCAGAAGTTCTGCGAAACGAGCTCTTTAACACGGTAGCGTTAGCTCCTGTATACTTCAGGATCAGCGTTGAGTACTGCGCAGATTGGTGTCAATTTATTTCTAGAATGCTGATCCCAGAACACGTTCAGAGCTGAACGATATACAAGATATGCAAAGGCCTTTTTATAGAAAATGGTTACTTTAGATAGATTATTCGTACCCCCTCCCTCCCCCTTCTCCTGCTTCGCTTCCAATTTTGTCAATGTCTCGGCTCTTTGTGAGACTAAGGTTCGTAACTGCAGCGTGGTAGACAGTGTGAGTTTGAGACCTTTGACTTCTACTTAGATGAGTCATACAGAAAAGAGAGGCTTGAAGCTATTTATGTCTGTTATACAGTACAATAAACTGTTTTGAACTGTAGCACAGGGGACGGGGTAGCAGCAGAAAAATAGGAACATGTCTTCATTGGCATTCTCCCCTTGTGATATTCTTTTTCGTTTGCTACTTTTCAGCGTGTTTACCATTATGAACACACTAAATTTTGAAGTTTGTCTAATTTCAACAATGTAACTCATAAGACATGACGCTAAACGCAATACTATTTCAGGCCACCCACAGGTATGTGAAGTTGCTTACGAGCGTTGTTTTCAATCATGCTACATGGCCTTCTAAAATATCAAGAAGAATTAGGGTAATGAAATATTGTTACTCACAATTGATGTAGCTACTGAATAGTTGTTCTTTACGGGCTAACCTGTTCACGAAAATTAAGCGAGAGATACGCGCAGCGTTTCTCACTGAAAATCAAACATTTCAGAGTGTTCTGGAATGGCCTTTCACCTTTCCCTTTCCGGAATCGCATGTGAAAAAGGTGCATGTCTTCACGGTTTTTTCTTATTTTATCAGCGCGCCATTGTTCTCTTTGTGGGCACACAAATCTGCGCACGTAGTTTATTGGTGGTGTTTTTCTCGGATCAATTCTTCAATAATCGTCATCATTAGCATATGAAAGCCCACTGCAGAAGTGCATATTAGACACGTATTACTTCTCGAAGACCACCTACAATAACGGCAACTATTGATGCTAGCCAGAATCACCGAAGTCCCTGCTGGTCATGATACAAGAATAAAGTTATGCACCATACGGTTTGCCGATAGAGTAACATACCGAGCTGCTCTCATTTTTTTAGAGTTCGTAAGGTTTCATAACCTTTTCTCTGCGCGGATAAGTGACTATTGCAAGGGGAACAGGAAGAAATAATGCAGTTCCGTTACTGCCTCTCTCAATGGAGGGCACCTCCACAGTTATGCGCCGAGGATGGGAGTAATGATCTATTGAAAAGGATAGGGAGGAATTAAAGTTATAGAAATAGAGAGATAGGCAAGGACAGCCTCATACGGAAGTAAGGAGAAGATAGGAAAGATGTACACAGTCGCAGGAGTCTGAGGAAAGGACACCCCTGGCGAGAGCTCTTGTCGCCTTCAGGAGATGGCGTAGGGTGAGCCAGTAGGCCAGAGCTGCGCTGTCGTCGGAGATCGCGGGGACACAACCGGTCGGCACGTAACCTGGCGAGCGAGTCCCCTTTGCGCGGATAGCTAAGTTGTGGCCACTCCGCACTTTGGATCAATTGACGATACTCCGCTATTCTCTAACCAAAAATATTTTTGCTGTATACAGGATATTTCTCGTTATGCGAAGAAGAAGGTGGTGAACTTGTTGAAGGCAAAAAACTTGCACCGGCGATTGTTAACTTGATGTGGCATGACGACCCTGAAGTGCGGCTTTTCACGCGCGCTCTTCCCTCGCTCACTCCCTTTGTCCATCTTTAAATTTCATCCATATCTTTCGCCTGGGTAGCGGGGCAGTCCACGTTGACTGGATGACATCGCTGCCTTTTCATTAGCACCCGTTTCTTCCTCTCTTTCTTTTTAGAGGAGTAGATGATGATTTTATATTAGAGGTTTAATGTACCAAAACCACCACATGATTATGAGAAATACCGCAGTGGAGTGCTCCGGAAGTTTTGACCACTTGAGGTTCTTTAACGTGCACCTAAATCTAAGTACACGGGCCTACAGAGTTCTCGCCTCCATCGAAAATGATTTAGGCCAGCACATGTCACTTATTTTACTATTGGGGCTCTCTTTTGCTACCATTTAACACAAGACAGTTACATGTTAGATAGCTGCAAAATTAAAAATAATCCAATAATGCTTGAGATTTTAAGGAGTGCTATATCCGGCCATCCCTTGCAACTCAGGGGACGATTTACAATTCATGATTACTGAAGTAGACAAGGAAAGCAGAAAGGTATGTCTTGAAATGAATCTTCAGAAAACAAAAGTAATGTACAACTAACTCTGAAGAGAACCGCGCTTCGACATAGGCAGCAGTGTACTGGAAGTTGTAAAAGATTTTGTCTACTTAAAACAGGCAGTTACCGCGCAGATGAACCACAATGCTGAAGTAACTAGAATAAAAATTGGGTGCAGTATATTTGGGAAGCATTCTTCAATCATGAATGAAAGGTTGCCACTATCCTTCAAGAGCAACTTGCACCGTAAAACAGCTGCAGCTACGAGGCCGAAACCTGGAGGACTACAAAAAGGGTTCAACTCAAAGGGACACTAAAGGCAAATATTAAGTAGATGTTGATTGCTCAAATTGTGCTCCAAAAAACTCGTAGTGCTACTTTTGTGCCAAGAAAGTACTTATTTTGAAAAAAAAAATTATGTTATAGTGGTCCGCATCCCGTTACTGCACTTCCGATCCCCTACCTAAAGGTGGCCGTCTCGTGTCACTGTTGCCGCAGACAACGTTGTCTGGCTTTACTGCGTGGCCACCGAGACTATAGTGGCAGTAGAGCCAAATCAGCGAGAGCCACAGCAGAAACAATAGTCACTCGACAATTTCCTGCTATGGCCGCCAAGATGGCAGGCGTTATTAGTTCAACTGGGCCCCTCTAGAAGGCACCCCCTGTCCAGCCAAACCACGCGAAAATTGACCTTTCGAATGAACTTCTATCAGTTTATTAATCGTAACAAAAATGAAGCACAATGCGCAATCGTTATATGGTGGGGACCCCACATCTCAACACGAGTTGTGTCCTATGGTAAATAATGTAACTTAGATCTCTGTGCAAAGGTTATATATATATATATATATATATATATATATATATATATATATATATATATATATATATATATATATATATATATATATATATATATATATGTGTGTGTGTGTGTGTGTGTGTGTGTGTGTGTAGGTGTACATGTATCAAGACAAATCATTATACAATGAGTGAAACAAAACCATAAAATATGCATCATGTAAAAAATATAAGAACAAAAAATATCTGGGTGAACATATCCTATAGATATGTGTATGCGAAACTCACACCACTCCCCACAGAAACGTCGATGATTCTTAGCCCGCATTTTATTACGTATCTTGATGCACGTAATCTTGTTTATTTAGCGCAGCTAGTTCAAATACCCGTGTTTAATTAGAGATGGTAATTCTGACGTAATTGGGTCACTTTATGAATGGCTTACTCGTGGCGCATGCATTCTCGTACATTTATCTTGATTTTTTGGTAAGTAGGGCACTGATGTTTATAGTATTGTTGTTTTAGACGTTGTAATCCATTGAGCTTTCACTCTGACATAAATAGTTATTTGCGTTTAGTGTCTACATATGTCTAAATATATTTATATTGAGTATCTATATATGTAGTCGATGAATGAAAAAAAAACGGAGAATGGTGAGAATATTTTGAGCTTTACTCAAGACCTTCATATGTGTTACTTCATCTCCAACGATCTAAAGTCATCTGCCCCACCACGGTAGTTTAGTGGCTAAGGTACTTGGCTGCTGACCCGCAGGTCGCGGGATTAAATCCCGGCTGTGACGACTGCATTTTAGAGGCGAAAATGTTGTAGGTCCCTGTGCTTAGATTTGGGTGCAGGTTAAAAGAACCCCAGTTGGTCGAAATGTCCAAAGCCCTTCACTCCGGCGTCTCTCATATACATATGGCAATTTTGGGACGTTAAACCGCTCAAATCAATAAAATCAAGTTGAGGAAGATGCCATGAACAATGGAAAGGAATATGATAAGTGCCACCCGAAGAGACAAAAAGAGAGCAGGGTGGGTCAGGGAAATAATGGGTGATAGGGACATCATAGTTGAAATCAAGAAAAAGTGCACATGGGCTGGGCACGTAGCGCGTGGGCAGGATAACCAGTGGTCATTAGTGACCACAGACTGAATTCCAATAAAAGGCAGGCTCGTGAAGGGGACACAGAAAGTTAGGTGGGAAGATGAGAGTAGGAAGTTTGTGGGTATGAAGTGGCAGCAGCAAGCAGATGACAGAGTTTGCTGGCGGAACAAGGCAGATGTCTTTGTACTGCAGTGGGCGCAGTCACAAGATGATAATGATATCGTGTCATGCGGATGAAACGAGGCGGCCATGGCCACTCGCAAAGCCGGTTTAAGTGAAGAAGTATGAGTGAGCACTTTTTCAGCCGTCAGCATTGTCAGGTTAATGAAGATGGTGGTAATATTCGAGTGAAGAACGCATTGTCACGTGGCAGCACATAATCAATTGAGCAAAGAGAGCCATCCGCAAGTGATTTTGCATAAACCAATTCTTTCGTTCGTGTTGAAGGCTCGGTTACCTGAAATTAAAGACCTGGAAGGCTTCTTCCATCAATTCATCCTCAGTTCGGAAAAGTAGGGAGTTCATCAAAGTGAACGGTGTGTACAATGCAAATGATGGTTCAGTTATTTCGGTGCGCTGCAGCTCACAAATGTAAGCAAGCATCGCAAGGCATTGATTTCGAGGCAAGCACTCCGAAGGTCGTCCGTAACACCTAAACTAGTTAAATTTTGGCTTACACATAATGTCAATGCGATGAAGTAAATATTGAAACTTTCTGCACACACAATATGAAGAAACAAGCTAAAAGTTCGCGAAGGTTCATCCCAGGCTGTCAGCTGATCATCAGTAAATAAAAAACGCAATATATACCCGTTAAAGCGCCTCATAATGAATGCGCAGTTTTATTGAATAAAGGTCAGTTGATAGTCTGTGCTGGTGCTCGCAATTTTTTTTATATTTGTGTTTTGTGCGCGAAAACCAAAAAAAAGTTTCAGTATGAACCCAAACGAAGACACCCGTCTTTCCGTTGTATTGATGAAGTACACACTTAAGCAATATACCTTATGGTCAGCGGTCCAAAGCTCTCTTCATCAGGCATGAATGGTCCCGGTGATTTTTGTTATTACAGTTGCATTCTTCATCCATCGCACACTTACTGTGCGCAGAGTTTTTGTTACGCATCCTCGAATGTTTTGTGACCAATCGCCTTCGTTTCGTATATGCTATAAATGGGAATCCGTACGTGTCAAGTTTCTCGGTGTACACCAAAAGGCTAAGTCGAGGCTTCCGGAATAGCACCGGCAATCGTAGAGATGATGGACCAGAAGAACGTGTAGGTGGTCACAACCAACATTTTGCGATTTACTTGTATGAGGCTCATGTTAGCACTGGCTGGATGAAGGCACAACTTTTCGCGTTACAAGCGTACGTGCGCGACGCCCTGTCGTGACGATTAGTTTAGATTACGGGTGTTGGAGGAGTGCTCGATGTTTAGCAGACGCGTCACAAGACTGCATTTAATTGTTACACGGCACAGCGCGGTCAGGGGCTCTTCAGAGCTTCATAGGCACAATTAGCAAGGCTGCCCATCAAGGCTACTCGAAACAATAACAGGAGGCGTGCACAATTTTTCATGTGACCGGCTTTGGAGAGCAGGAGTAGTTTGTTCACCCACATGTTCGCATGGGGCCATGTCCAGCACTTTCGACGTTCTGCTTTCAGGGACAGCTATACGAGAATCGGTAAAATAGAAGTAATTTACGTCCATGACGATTCACAACGCAACAGTAATGTCGACTGAGGGCTCTCTTCGCAGCGCGCGGAGCTGTTGCGTCTGCTCTTGTTTTCACCGTCATTCGGGCTGATGGTCTAGCAAGCATTTCATGGCTCTTTTTGTACCTCTTTTTTCTGGGTGTTCAATGCGCAAGCACATCTCACATAGAGCTTAGTCGTGTTTTTGCACTCGGTAGCTAATCGCAGCTGGTTGCACTGCAAACTGTGCAAGAAAATAAAGTTTTGCACAAACCAAAAGCGTTATGAGACAGCAGCCCTATATCCTCGCGGCCTCTCAGACAGCATGTCGTTATTTTACTAATAGTCGTGTACCTGCGTGCAACACACCCTTCTCAGGTGCAGTACTATAGACCAGGTCCATTGCAATGTATGGTGCTCCGTCCATATAGCAGAAGCGGATAGCAATAGAGGAGACAGTACAGCTCCTGCTAATACTCACCGAGCGACTGTTCTTTGTCCAGGTATAACTTTACTACTCCAGGCTCCCCACACTCTTCGATATGTCTTAGAACCGCAGCATCGACAACGACAGCGATACCTCCCTTCCCACTCTCATCTAAATGTAAAAGAAGCGCATGAGTGGCACCGACTGTAGACAAATACATATCCACACCTTCGTCGGTTCTTAACCATGGTGTGAAGGGCAGCCAGCGCTTGCTCACACTACATGGAAATGTTAGTTAAGGCCACCTAAAGTTAACACGCCACAAATTACGGCACGACAATTCAAGACGGAGCAGTGGGAAACCGTCCTTGACAGCGAAGAAAAGGGAGCTCAGGTGGCGCTCCAGAACCAGGCGCAGTGGGCTGCTGAGGCCAGTGGAGTCTTCAACTAGAATCTCAACGCGCCAGGTTCTACCCTTTTATTCCTTGTTTTTTTTTTGTATTAAACGCTTTTTTTTATTCCACTCTGCCAAAACTGCTCTCACAGGTGGCGTTCATGGCTGCGAAAATACAGTATGACGTCTATCGAGCACCAGTTACCGATAGCTTAAACAGCTTCTGTCTGAACAGAGTGCGGGCTGGCTCAGTCTGATGATAGCTCTTGCAGACATTGTACCCACCAAAGATTTCAGAGCAGGCCTAATCAGTTTCTCAAAAAAATAATTGACTATCTCCCATACACACACCACAGTTGACAAGTGTTATGATTATTAAACTCACCGTCCATGCAACCTGATACTCATGCAATCTCGATTCATTCTGCCAAATAGGATTACTCGATTTCCCGTCAGAAACTATGAAGGCAATTGCAAGAGCTGCGAGGGCTAATCGATCCATGGATGCTTGCTCATTAACGTACTGTTATACATAAGATTTTCTGCTTTATATGCAAAAGTAAACAAAGGCTGATGACTACAATGTTTCCTTAACGGAGGTGGAGAGGAATGCTGGCGCTGGTTGACCTTTACGAGTAAATGCCCCCGATGACGTTTGTTCTTAGCATATGTCAAGTATGGTATCATATGAACGACTTGCCTACGCTCTGGAAGGCGTTATTCAGCGGTTCGTCACTGCCAGCATTTAGTGTCTATTTATGTGGTGGTTCACTAATTCCTATAAAACCTACTTGGGAGAGCTGAAGTCACTCAAATACCTGCAACTACGCTACTTCTCGGCACCGCCTGCCAGCCATGACAATCCTATCGTTACGTTGACAAATATATATATATATATATACATATATATTGAAACGGGGTGTTAAACCAGCAGGGGTTGACTCGGCGAACGAAAGCTTTATTGAGCGCAAGGGCTAACTGAACGCAAGCCTGCGATCACAGCAAGTCTTTTTCCTTTTCTATATTCGAGCTCCATGCCCACTGCCCTCGTTACAATCACCCCCGGCCGATGAGGGAGCCATCCTGGCGACCTAAGGACAAGTGTACACAGAAGGGTCATGGTATGGCTTGAGCTAAGAGAGATGTGTACGATTTCTTGTCCCCGACGGCGCTTGTGCGGAGATGCATCCAGCGGCTCGACAAGGTAGTTGACAGGGGATGTTTGGCGTACAACTCGATAAGCGCCATGGTACCTGGACGAAAGCTTGTGGGAGAGTCCTGGAGCAGTAGAAGGAATCCATAACCACACCAGTGAGTTCGAAGCAAAGCTCATTGGCGTGGTTGACGCATCGTGGCGATGTTTTTGGCGCGTCTGGTGATGTGACGTGAACGCACGAGCAAGCTTCCGACATTCTTCAGCGTGTGCTGCTGCTCGAGAAACAGTAGTCATCTCTGAAGGGTCCGGTCGATAAGGAAGAATGGTATCCATTGTTGATGTTGGCTCGCGTCCATAAAGAAGAAACAAAGGCGATAATCCAGTGGTGCTTTGCGTTGCAGTGTTGTAAGCATATGTCACAAGAGGCAGTATGCTATCCCAATTTGATTGGTCGGATGAAGCGTATTTGGCCAGGATATCCCCAAGTGTACGAATAAAACACTCTGTCATACCATTAGTTTGCGGGTGATAGGCTGTGGTAGTGTGGTGTATGATGCGACACTCGCTCAACAACGCTTTGATGGCATCGGAGAGAAAAACGCGGCCGCGGTCGCTTAGTAACTCCCGAGGTGCTCCATGCCTTAAAACCAGGTTTTGCAGTATAAAACATGCAACGTCTTTTGCGGTAGAAGGTAACGCAGCTGTTTCAGCGTACCACGTTAGGTGGTCGATAGCGACAATGACCCAGTGGTTTGCAGACAGCTACGTTCCATCATATTCAGCCTTCAGCTTTGTGCACTGCACGAGTCGTCATTCAAGGTGCGATGTACGTCGTCTCATTTGTAGTTTTATTCCGTTCTTCGCATGACGTTATCCTTGGATGGGACTTTCTTTCGTCAAATTCTGCTTTGGTCGACTGTGCTCGTTCCGAACTCGCATTGTCTGTGCCGTGCTATGACCCCGACGATGGCGCTTCGTGTAGAGTGTTTGCTGCTTCTGACGTTGACATTGCGCCTTTCTCCGCTGTTGTTGTCTCGGTGTCGTGTGCCTTTCCCCCGAAATCGCCTGTATTGTTTATGCCATCGGTCCCATCTGCGTGCCGTCGAAATATCATGCTTTCGTTTGCCGTCGTCGTTTTTCGCAATGGTCGCGCTGCCATTTATGTGTGCAATCTCTCGGACAGCCCGTCATCCCTACTACGTGGAGAATGCCTGGGAAGCTACGAACCTTACGAGTGCATTCTTCCGGCTACTATACCCGATTCTACGGTTTCCCTCCCAATTTGTGCTGTCACTCCTACCAACGCGCCTAATGATGCTCTGGACGTATTCTCGGATGCCATCGACTGTGAGCTCGCACTAACTCAGCGCGAAGAGATTATAAATCTTCTACTCCGCTTTCGCTCTTCATTCGATCGTAACCAGTCAGGCTTAAGCCGAACCTCTGCGGTCGTTCACCGTATTGACACCGGTCAACAAGCCCCGCTAAGACAGCGTCCGTACCGCGTGTCATCTGCTGAACGCCGTATCATCAACGAACAAGTGGACGACATGTTGAAACGTGGCATCATCGAGCCCTACAACAGTCCCTGGGCTTCACCGCTGTTCAAAAAAAAAAGACGGATCCATCCGGTTCTGCGTTGACTACCGCCGACTCAACAAGATAACGCGCAAAGACGTATACCCTCTGCCGCGCATCGATGATGCTCTGGACTGCCTACAAGGCGCAGAGCTCATTTCTTCGTTAGATTTACGCTCCGGCTACTGGCAGGTGCCTATGGCAGAGGGTGACCACCCGAAGACAGCCTTTGTAACACCGGATGGACTATATGAATTCACCGTTATGCCCTTTGGCCTCTGCAATGCGCCTGCCACTTTCGAAAGGATGATGGATACCATCTTGCGAGGTCTGAAATGGAAATCGTGCCTCTGTTATTTGGACGACATTGTGGTATTTTCAAGCGACTTTGCGACCCACCTCAGCCGCCTCGAGCAAGTTCTTACGTGCCTTTCCACGGCGGGACTTCAACTTAACTTGAAGAAATGCCACTTCGGCGCTCGCAAGCTTGTAATTCTCGGCCATGTAGTTTCTAAGGACGGCATTCTCCCGGACCCTACAAAACTTAATGCAGTCGCGGCGTTCCCAAAGCCAACCACCATCAAAGAGCTTCGAAGCTTCATCGGCCTATGTTCTTACTTCCGGCGCCACGTCCGCAATTTCGCCTCCATTATCGCCCCCTTGACCAATCTTCTTGCCGGATGTTCTGATTTGTCAGCGTGGTCGCAGGCGTGTGATGATGCATTTCAGGAACTCCGACGGCTCCCCACCTCTGCCCTCGTTACAATATATATATGTTGTTACCTGGTGAGACGAAGTAACTTCAGTATAAAAAAGCTGTTGAGAACAAAACAAAATGCTTTAAATGAGATATCCGCCTACGAAATTTTCAGTAAATAGAGACAATTTTCTGTGTCGTTGACTTTTGTACAGTGTAAAGCTTGGTAATTAAGATTAGGATCTCCAAGTAAGGTTGTTTTCGAAATCATAAATTGTTCGGAAAATCTGACGCTGAAGACGTGGTAGTCAACGGAGTCACGCTTGTCGAAGTGGCGGACCACACCGGTAAGTCTCGTATGTCAGCCTACGCTAGTTTTTAATTAACTATAATTCATGGCAATACGTACGGGTTTTTTTGAGGCAGGATAATTTTCGCGCGTGCATTTTTAAGGATGGCGCGTTTTCAGTTTTCGTATGTATACTGTTCAGTCACCACGCCAACTTAAATCGGTCACTGGTGATAAACGCTCACATCGTCGATTTTGGCATGTAAAATTGGTTTTTCGCGCACCCAGCACTCTAGTAGTTAGTACAGCTAATAAACTTTCGGAATGAATTTCAATTGGCCCGTTTCGGCCAAACAAAACTGACCGAACTTAAGTGATACCTATGTGCATGTGTTGTTGGAAAAGTGCACTAGGGTAGCGAACTTGACTGAAGTACGTGCCCCTTGTGCTTATGCTGCAGTACCATCAAAGTTCTGTAATCACAGGAGCCTTTCAAGTCAATTATCAAATTCTGATAACCTCTTTTCTCCCCTTTATCTCTTCCCCAGTGCAGGGTAGCAAACCGGCCGTGCATCTGGTTAACCTCCCTGCCTTTCCTTGCATCTTTCTCTCTCTTTCTCTGCTTCGCAATGTGACAGTGTTGAGCAGTGTTACTTGCCAAAAATTTATGCGAGCCATTCAACAGAGAGTCGTTGCTGAGAGTCAGATAATCTTTATTCCACAAATATATACTTGCGAAGGTCCACCGCAAGTATAAAGTGTGCAGGTGGCCTTCTCAACCAGTTTGTTGCAGCTTTGGTTTAGCTCGTATTGTTTTATGAGACACAGGGCCACATCTAGTGTCACTAGTCGCGACCGTATGCCCACATTGGTACACCCTTTTGCGCAAAAAACACGTGAAGCTCGAAATTGTCTTGCAACCGCATTTGACATATGTGGGGAAGAACTTAGAGTCCAAGGATGACAGCTTGTCAGCTTCAAGTTTTATAGCGGCGATGTGTTGCGTCAGCCTGAGATATCTACGGCCATCCTTGTGTTTGGCTCGTGCCTGATCGGTGTTGCAGGCGCGACCTTGCCATTCGCAAACGTGATCGGCTCTGCTAACCCCCGCAACTCCGGTGACGGGCGGGTTTAGCCAAATGGCTTTGGCGCATGTGTAAACGGGCGAAGGAGTTTCGCTTTCCAGCGTCCCCTTCATCACATATAGACGAGCCGAAAGAGGGTCCACTCGATGTGCGTTCTAACCTTCCGAGATGTGGAGAGAGTGAAGCAAAAGAGAGGTAACATGTTTCAAGCGTGCGGCAGGTGAGGAAGAGAGTGGGGTTATCGTGCACTGCGAGGAAAAGGGTCACCTTCTTTGCACTGCCCCAACGCCTGCGGTGGGAGAAGAATGGTGCGGCACGTCAGCACGGAGACACGGACGGACAGTGTTACACAGTCTAGTCAAAGAGCTGCTTCGCATCCAAAAAAAAAAACGTGCCTGATCCCTTTTTTTCTAGGAACCGGCTCAACACGTTAAGTAAAGCATGTCTTCACAATAGCAGTTAAGAGTTTATTGTGCATTGTTTCACCGCAAGGGCGAAGGAATGATTGTTACAGAAACAAATTGCAAAATGACGCGAACAACGACAAGCAGCTCGTAACTTGCCGCGTGCACCTCAAGCAGAAAGCAAGCAAGCAAGCATTGAGCAGACACAGAATGAGCGCGGAACAACGACTGTCACAGCTCGACTCTTAGAGCGTGCAATTTAAAGGCGTTGGGTTAAAAATTTGTAGTGTGTAATAAGGTTCTGTTAAGAAGTTCATAAACCAGCACTCACCTGTTAAATGTACGCGAGCAATTATGAGTGCTTTTCGTAAACGGTGCACAGCCCACGACGCACTATTTATATGGTTCATTGATTGTAATTGTTGCACAGTCCCGGCTTGCCATATCTATCTAGAAGCACTCCATGGCAATTGTCACCAAGGACTCCAATTTTCGGATCATCCGCGGGCCGCATCTTCCAAGGAAGGGCGCTTTTGTGTTGGGAGGACGACATCCGGCGACTAACAACCCAGCGAGGCGCCGGCTCGTCTTCCCTGCACGTGTACCGAAAGAGGCATGGGCGGTCTAAAAAAAAAGGAATTACGCCCAGATAGGACGGGAGCATGCGTACGCCCCTGAAAAAGTTTGGACTGCATCGGAATAGGTAGTTGATGTACAGCCAACAAGAAGTGCGGTCGTCGGTGTCACGAGTCTCACGTAGGCGGCGAGCATGGAGCGACCCAAGCAACGTATTGAGACGACTGCGATTCCGGGCACCCTCGTCGCCTGCCAAGCCGGCGAGACCTTCAGTGGCACCCGTCCACTCTTCTGCGTGCACCAAGAGCTGGCCTGGTCCGTATGGAACTTTTTATTGTGACTTTTTAAAAAAACTGTGTATTTTTTATTACCAGCGTCTTTTTTCAACATTTGTATACTTGTGTGCGCTGCGTCGTGCGTAGAAATTCAAACGCGCGACCATAATCTTTTTCATGTAATTTTTCTTGTATCTCCTTTGATTCAGGTCATTAGTTTGTTAATATTCTGCGTATTTGTCTTTAAGCATGTATCTTTTGTAGTGTTTTTTAGCACATTTTCTTATATAGCTGCTCTTTCCGTCGCACATATCACTTTTCCTTCTCTGTTATTGTTGTAATCTCTTGCCTTTGCCACTGTTTTAAATAAATGCTTGTTTGTGTGTAATCTAATCTCCGTGTCTGCTCTATGAGTGCGTCGGTCAGGCCCACATATCACCACACGTGCAACCCCGCATGGGTAGACCAACCTGCTAATAAATTTGAAATTTACCACTTCAAGGCCTTTCAGGCGTTGCAGGCTGAAGCGTAAAGTGGAAGCCTGCGAGTCTGCCGCACGTCGATGTTGGATCGGCGGGGCCTCACCCGAAGTGTGTGACAGCAATAATAAAAACCTACGTCACTACGCCATCGTTAACAGCTACGCACTGACTCGAGCGAAAGCACAAAAATCGAGACGTGAGATTCAATCAGGTTTAGTAGTGGCGTCGACGATTTCACTGTGAATACATGAACCAAAAAAACTACGCTCATAGTTCTAAATAGAGGTCATAACATATCACAGCGTATGGTCTACATGCTCACCTACAATTACTGACACTCAAGAGGTGCCAATTCATGAATCAAACCATCCGAAAACCTACGTAACTTCGGAAGAGCAGCCCATGGTAGCCCATTGCAGCCGCTGTGGCGGTGCCGTGCTAAAGGTGTCTTGCTGCTGTCCCGAAGTTGGCGGTTTTATTCCAAGCTTAGGTAATCGCGTTTCGATGGAGGCGAAATGTTAGAAATGTACGCGACTTTAGGGTCAAATTGTCTAGTGCCACTGTAGGTCGCCTGATACTGATTTTGTACGTTTTGCACAAACAACTCCGGAAATCTTTAGTGGAGCCGTCTGTAGCAATGATAACTGAGAATTGCGCGTGTGAGTCGCCTTTAGTGTCGCATATATCGCAGCCATGGTGCAATGCTTCTCATGTATACCCTGAATCAGAGTTGTCTATAGTGGTTCAGCACCGGAGTGTGAACAGTGTTAGCGTCACCCTGCAGCAGTACAGCGGCTGGGTACGCGCAGCACCTCCCAAGAAAACTATGCTTGCAAATTTGAAGATCGAGCCTCCTGAAACGTGTTGCGACCACGTGCTATTAACAGATTAACACTTGAAAAGCAAAACAAAAATGGTAGAGAAGCCAGAAGATGATGTCCGCGCGCGCCGAAAACATTCACAGTTCACCGTATTTGCTATAATGAGAATTTATTCCATTTTGACCGTTTCACCAGTAATAAATATCATACCGTAATCTAGTTATGCTTGCAAAGTACTGAAAAGAAACCCTTCTAACCGTTGTTTTGGGAGATACAACAGCAGAATTAACACGAGCGAACACACCGACAATAGAGGCAATGGATTCAGCCGGGCATACAAAACCGAGACACGTTAGGGCATGCACAGACTGTCTCCTGCTGCACCTTCTTGTACAGTGCTCAACTCGGCTGTCTATAACGACGGAGCGTCGCGCGCTGAACAGCACGAGCGACATTTGCAGTCGCAAATACGCCACATCCGAGCATGCGCGGCGCCAATGATGTATGTGCCTGCCCTGCAGTTTCCACCCTTCTTGATCTCCACAGCCGTGGTGGCTGCTTTGGCCGTCGAAGTGCTGTCAACATTACAAAATTGAAATGAAACAACAGCAACTAAAAGTATTCTCGCTTCGTGATGTTATATCACAGCGACAACTGTTTTACGTCGTCTTTTTTTTCTTGTTTTTTTTGTTTTTTCAAGAAATTACTCAGAGCGGTTTCAACGGCCAGACGGTTGTTGTATCCGCGGCGATAAACAGGGATAAGTAACGCGAGGCAGGCACATCACTGGCGCCACGCATGCTCAGATGTGGCGTATTTGCGACTGCAGATGTCGCCCGTGCTGTTTCGCGCATGACGCTCCGTCGTTATAGACAGCCGAGTTGAGCACTGTACTTGCTGTGGATTCGGCGATCGCAGTACAATTCAGGCTCTCGGTGAATGCGTCCTTGTCGAGGTCGTGAGCGTTGTCATGCTGCACGGACAGTTTGTAATAACGCCGATGTGAGTCACCGCCGACGCGTTAGCCGCCATGTTGAAATTATGGCTGGTTGTTTTACGTCATGTGGTTTTAGCTAGTGTAGCAAAGCCGCGAAACGAACAGCCGGTCCGCTATAGTGTGGCGGAAAAATTGGCCTCGCACCATTTTTTTCCTATTATGTTAGCCAGCCACGTGGCATGATTTTTTGACCACTTAAGTGGCGAAGCGTGTGAATATCTGGCAAATCTTGTCACCTTCGCTCCCTTTCAGGCCAATGGTGAACATGTCCTATGGGAGAGCGTTCGCCACCGAACTGCTTATTCGATCACTGTGCCGGTGGTCGCATTTTATTGGAGGTGAGAAAACGCGTGAAGCTGCTCGGAGGGAACTGTGAGAGCTCTGCGCGTTTACAGGTAGCGACCACCAGAGCCGTTGGCATACGCACTAAACCCCAGGTGGTCGAAATTTCTGGAGCCTTGAAGGTGGGGGGGGGGGTAATTTTAAATGAAAAGAAGAGAAAAGTGAGCCCCGTAACTGTCTTTAAGAGGGAGGACACTTCAACAGTAGATCACGAGAGATGGGGGATGAGAAGAGAATAAAAGGATAGGATTAAAAGGTAGAGAGATAGAAAGGAAGGAGAGAGCGAGGTGCAGGGACAGAGAGCGACGTAAATAAGGAGAAGGCAGGAAAGATGGACACGGTTGCAGGAGTCCGAGGACGGGGCATCACTGGCGAGAGCTGTTCACGGTGACAGGAGATGGCGTAGGGCTAATCCAGTCGGCCAGAGCTACGCTGTCGTCATCGTAGGGAACCGGCGGCAGGAGGTGAAATAGGACCAGCCCAGTCAGCCATAGCTGCGCTGTCGTCGGAGATCGCGAGGGCACAACCGGTCGGCACGGAATCCAGTGAGTGAATCCTGGAGCCCTCCACTACGGCACCTCTCAACTACGGCACCTCTCAATATCATACAGTGGTTTTGGGATGGTAAACCCCACATAATAATCGATTAACATACGAAACAGAACATTTGAGGGAATTTGACGGTACAAAACGGGTAGCGAATGACATTCCAGGCATAGTTTATTTTAGGAGGCTTTGGTTCAAGATAAGCAGCATTAGAGTGCCATGATTCCAGCCACTCACAATATCCCTATCAGTTTGCATCGAGGAATCCTAGCTATTCCTCGACGGGCTGACATATTGTAGCAGTTGCAGGCTCTTATGTGGTCAGCAAGACTACGAGCCCGCACATGCTCCTGATGCACTATGTCATAGGCTGAAACACCACAAGATGTCTTCTACACAGCAAAAACCGGCTACCCATGCGCCCCACACTTGCGGGGAAGCGGCTGTACAGCTTGGTAAACACAGACAGACGCTGGTTATTGCGTATACTCTGTTTTAAACATAAAAGACTACGCTAAAAAGCTAGCGAGGCTTCTTTTAGTAAATGCGTTTCCACGAAATAGTTCAGTGATTTTACCAAGCGTAATACAATTTTATTTATACAATTTTCATACCCAGTAAAAACGATGATGCATTGTGCCTTGGAATTATACAAACGCCGTCATTGACATTTTAATCAACCTTTTTTTCTGGATTGCTGAGCGTCTCAGCTTTCATATAGCAGTCTCCGTGATTAGTTCCAGCAGCACGCAGTCAGAGGGGGGAGGCCTCGTTTACAATGACGAAATCCAAGTGTGAGATGCATGGAATCGTAAGTGCATCTGACCGAACATCGTGCATAGCTTCAATGACACTACACCGGATACATGAAACAAAGAGTGCTTACAGCGTGTGCCACCACATTTTCCCTCGTGTCAGTGATGATTTCAGTGCTTTGTAAGAGCTCTAGCAACAGAATGGAAAGGCGGGCTAGTTGGTAATTCATAAGTGTTTAGTGAACTGGGAGCACGGGAAGAACACACACACGAAGAGGAGGCGCACAGCACGGACAAGCATGACTGTGTGAGTTCCTCCCGCGCTCTCAGTTCGCTGAACAATTAAATGCTCTAGTGACTGGATCTTATCCTATCGGCCGGTATGAATACAATATGCTTTGTTTTGCATTTTGGGAAAGCACTGTTACACTATCGTTTTGTTAAATTGTTCTCTGTCTCTGAAGTATTTGTTTATTGAAAGGAAAGCTGGCATTTGTTTTGATAAAATGAAGTATTTTCTAAATTATTTTGATGCGTTAAACAGAAAAAAGGGCCGAAAAAAAAAGCGAATGTTGAACAGGTCATTTTATTTTAAATAGTTATTTTCACAAAATGAATATTGAATAACATGAACAAATCAGGGGAAGCTGAGACGTAATACCTACGCTCGCAGCTGTCATCAGTACTGTTTATCCTGCGTTGAGTCGTTAACATAAATAAACGGGCTGTTCTTAGTTGTTAACTTTTTTATTCAGAGGCTATCTTGTAAAAACAGGTCAAATATAGCATAGTTCAAATTACAAGTATCCCTATCACACTCTGCTGCATCACTCGTGAGCCTAATTGTAGTCATTTTCAGCAGCACGTTTCTCAGAAACCATTATCGTATACTAAACTAAAGGTTATCTTTAAGAATATCATTTTCTGGTGCTTCTTCTTAGGCCGCAAATGATTTCGTGCTGCTGTTCACAACTATTTGCTCTCTTTGAGAGCACTGCGATTTATTGTACATTTCATATTTGCCTACACTCGCGCATAATAGATCAAACACGAAGTAGCAACATTTGGGCACAGTTCCTGTTGTGAGGTTGTCCTCACTAATCCATAGTTCACATCCTGGAATGAAAAATTTGGTGGAAAACATGTTATGTCTCCATATGTACTTTTAGGGGAAAGAAAGCATGCTTCATGAATCACAGTGCACCCGAAATTCATCATATTAATAACGACGTGCAGGGCCCGGGCGGAGCGGTAGGTTGGTGCGCTAACCTGCCGCTCCCCCCCAATCTCCGATGATCTTTATCTAATAGGATTCGTAAAGTCAGCTCTCTCATGCATTTTTTCAGTCGCATTTGTACCATCACAGTTTTATGGGTAGGATTATGGCCACGCAGACTTACTGTGATAATGGTGACCAAAGACGCTAGGCTCTGCATTTCAAAAAAAAAAAAAAAATACATTCTAATCTTCACTGTCGTAAAGGTAGGGATCAAAGGGAGGTTGATTCAAATAGCATGCAGTCACTTAGTTTCTATTTTCACGCTGCAGCACTAAGGAGCTTGTTTCGTACAACATACGGGGTCGATATTGTTGTGTGTGACCGCACAACCACACGAAAAAAAAATCAAGAATGGTGTAAATAAAAAAAATAACAAAGACCTTAGGTTCGCATCAGAAACAAACGCAGGCTCTTTGCCTGGCAAGCTGGTATTCTACCCCAGAGCCACTTCTTTACTTGAAGCTGCTTCGGAAAAAAAAACAGTATGAACGTCATGAGCAAGAAAGATTCTCATGAACGCATGTGATAACGTGTGTCAGCTGGGCAGAATCATGCCAGGGGTTGAAACCTAGGAATCGCGCAACCAGTGAACGTTGTGAAAGCCCACCCATTATAAAGGGTTCGGACATACTTGACCATCAGCAGCAGCAAAAGCATCGACCAGTTGAGAAGCTGCGTATAGTCTCCTGTTGCCTCACGGACCTGTTGTGGGCTATTTGATTCACAAAGTAATGATGGCGCAGTATGCACTGCGCCACTCTATTTGTAGTAAGCATTTGAGCAGAATAGTAAATGATCAGCATTACCGCATGGCCATTACTTTGAGCCACCGTTGAGGCAGGTAACGAGAACCAAAACCAGGCTAGCAATTCGGAATGCGATGCGCAAGGGGCCCGACTAAGCTATCGTGTTCCGCTACTCAAGGTGAAACGTAAGCGTCCTCAGTGTTTTTTTTTCTCATTCGTTCTCAAGCATGTAGTCTTTTGGACATGACCAAGGTGAAACAAGGGGGAGGGGGTTGCGTTGCAATTACCACTCACCCCGCCCCCAAACTTCCCGCATACCTTAGATAATATTAACAGAGAATCCAAGGCTACAAGGTGCAGTGAATCACCAGCGCAACTGTAGAGCCTAATATGAATACATATGTCACAGAAAAACTGGCTTGCATAGCGATCACGCTTGAGGACTATCTTTATGTCACTGAATCTCCAAGTTCAGAGAACAAAAATTACAGCCTATTCACAAAGTGAATGATGTTAAGTGGGGCGAAGCGTCCATAAGCCCTTCCGTACTTCTATCCGTGCGTTCGTTCTTGCTTCCGACCGTCCACGCGACCATCCATGCGTCCATCCATGAGTCCGTCCATCCACCTTTCCGTCCGTTCATGCGTCCATTCGTCCGCGTGTCCGTCTATTCGTCCATCCGTCCGTGCGCCCATCTAGTTAACACTCCAAGTACCACCATCTCGCATCTCGCATACCCTGCGGCACATACCCGCTGTAGAGCGGGTATGTGCCACCAGTGGTTACCTACTACTGCTACATACATCGGAGGATGTACAAACACACACCTTAAGGAGCTTTGCCCCTAAAATTTCCAGTAGCTTATCTCGGCTATACCGAATATACGTAGCGTTAGCTATGAACGGACGGAAGAACAGACAGACAGACAGACAGACAGATAGACAGACAGACAGACAGACAGACAGGCAGACAGACAGACAGACAGACAGACAGACAGACAGACAGACAGACAGACAGACAGACAGACAAGTGAGTGAGGTCACACGACACACGTGACAGCCCACAAGTGACACGTCTCTCCAGGTGCTTCAAGGCCTTCTTCGGTGCGCCAGCTGTGCGGCGTGTGACATAACTGCTACTCGCGCATGCACAACACATCTGTTGTACGAGCACGCAAAACCACTCTGGCTCAGAGAGTGTAACTAACGTTACGGTACATGCCACCAATAGTAGTAGTTTAACATACATGGCAGAATTCGCAAGGCAGGGCAGCACACCATGCAGGTTGGCTGCGTTACCATGACAATCGCAATAAAGACATGGGCCCTCATTGAGGAGCGATACTGCGCTTGACGGGCTGCAGGCGTCAATAAAGCATCTGAGGGGTGTTCAACGATCTGATTTTACCACGAAAAAACAAAAGAATTCCCGCAGCCAGTGTCTGGTCTTTCACTGCAAATACTCTGGGACATTGATCTATTTGGATGCACTACTTTAGCAGAGGCCCATTCAATGTTCCTATGATCCCTTCTCAAAAGGGCAGCGCCAGAGTGTACAAAAAGAAATATATTTTCTTCAGAACGTTCGCACACGTGTTGTTCATGGTGCGTTATGACGATGATTACGCAGTTCTTAGGGGAATTCTGTTTTCTTTGTTTTGTAGTTTTCTCTTTTTTGTCAGATACTGCCCAAGTATATATTGTGCGGTTCTAGCAAATAAATCTTGTTGTAAATCAGTGCCGCTTTTTGTCTCCTTCTTTTCTTGTCCCTCGTTATTGGCGCTGTTTTTTTTTGTGACAATCATGTCGTACCAACTCGCCCAAGCAACCACGTTAGTATGTATTACAAAGCAAGGAAACGCTTTGGATGCCGTTTAAAGTGTGAGCTAAGCAGTCTTTTGATTTCGCCTCTCACTAGGATGCATGATTGGATCTGTATTTAAAGAGTAATAACTGGTGTACTTTCACTGATAAGGACGACGGCTAGTGATTGTATCAATCTTTTCATTGTGACTTTTCGATGTTCACACACTTTTTACAACCGCTTATGAACTGCTTTTGTAACGCCAAATTCGTATCATTATGTTCGGAATTTCCATATTTGGGCACAGATGATTGATTGATTTGTAGGGTTTAACGTCCCAAAACCACAATATGAATATGAGAGTAGCCGTAGTGGAAGGCTCCGGAAATTTTGACCACCTGGGGCTCTTTAACGTGCACCCAAATCTGAGTACACGGGCCTACAACATTTCCGCCTCCATCATTCGGGCACAGATGGATCGCATTTTTATTCGTTTACACGACTCCTAAAATAGACTGTAATTGGCAAGCAAGTTTGACGTCCCAAAATGCCCATAGTGAAGAGCTCAATATTTGTAAATGTTTGTAAAACTATATTGCAGAAAAGAATTTTCAGCATACCCAAAGTGTTATTTTCGGATACGACGCTCATAAGTGTGCACGTTCCATTGCTTGTAAAGATAACGGTGTCGTTGACCAAGTCGCAGCCTGCAAAGATGTTGACCACCAGGTGTAGTGATGGTTAAAATGTGAACGTGAATGACATGCGTCTATTTTGTATTACGGCCAATATAGGTAAGGAAGGAAATTATAATAACATATATATATCTGGCCAATTTAGCTGGCAAAACCAAAACCGACGCACCAAACACCGCATCTACCATTTACTTCGACAACACCTTCAATGACGACAGTTTCTCTCGCATTGGGGGAGAAGAATAAGTGAACGTCGAGAAGCGGCATCGAAGTGAAGTCGAAGTGTAAAAATTGACGGTTGATAAAGGCGAAGGAAACAGTTGCCAAAGATATATATATATATATATATATATATATATATACATAAGGAAAAGAAGTGTATACCTAAGGGCTCATTTTCCCGTCTTTTGACACAATAATAATGAGATCTAACAGACAATAATATCAATGAATGTATAGGAAAAATTATTAGAATTAGTGTAATGTAAATAAGAAGATAGAAAAGTGGGTGAAATATAACTTGCCGTGAGCAGGAATCGTACCTACAACCTTCGAATAACGCGTTCGATACTATAAAATAAATAAAAAGAATAAAAAAGATTGAGGGAAGAAATTGAAAGAAAGAGGGGGATTGGGTGGCTTACGTGGTGCGTTTTTGAAGGTCACGGAGGGACATTGTTCGTGAGCTTGGGTGGCAGGCAATTACTTGTAGGGAAAGGGGGACTCCGGCAGATAGGGCCCTCTTCCGGCCCCTTCTGTGGTCAGTTAGAAAAAATGAAAGGAGAAACAGGTGTTTCGTTTTCGCTGAAACTATACTGACACGTTCCGTATGTTAGTGGGGGGGGGGAAGATTTCGGGGCGAAGATGGTGAAAGCACACAAGGCCGTTTGAGAAGTAACGGCTAAATCTAGAGCCAGAAGACACATGTTGTCAGTATGACTGCATGCAAGTATCCAGTCCTTTTGTACCACTCCACGAAACGCCTGTGATTGAAACCAGCTGGCGCTGGTTGGGCTTTCCCACTTACAGGTAAAGGCACGCAAGTTAAACGAAATGACTAAAAACATAAGGAAAGGTGAAACGTAAAAATAGAAAAATTAATAGCAAACAAGAGGGAATAGGTGATATGGTGTGACAGATGTGAAAAAATATGGAAACTAGGGAAATGCGAACAGACAAAAGGTAACACAAGATTGAAATAATAATAACAAAAACTAATAAATAAATAGATAAATGCAACGAAGATATATATACGAAAGAACAAGGAAAAAGGTTCGGTTGGTCCAATCCCCCTAAAGCTATTGGGCACTTCTTTTGAGCATATCAAGAAATAATATTATTAGTAACAAAATATCATTTAAAATAGAAAAATTAAAAAAGTTCACCAGATTTGACTTCTGTCTCATCTCATCTCTGCACGCCCTTAAGAACGATAGGTTACTGATGCTTTCATTGATGTCATCTGTTAGTGTTTGAAATTTGTGGATGAAGTATGACTCCCTTTGTTCCCGTTCAAGAGTCCCACGGAAACCTGACTGGAGGAGGGTGACCCGTATTTTATTTAATGAGTGTTCTGGCAGATTCAGAAGCTTGAAAAAAGGGTTATTTGGCAGTGTGCGTGCGTGGGCTTTGTCGTTATCGAAATGTAATCTGAGCGCTGTACCACTCTGACCGATATACTGCTGGGCACCGACATCGCAATGCAGCATATATACCACGTTATGGCTGTCACAATTCAGCGAGTCCTTATTGTGGTTATGTGTTTGCAGACTTGGAATTGGAAATACTTCTTCGGTATATATATATATATATATATATATATATATATATATATATATATATATATATATATATATATATATATATATATATATATATATATATATATATATTTATATATATATAGTGGGAGTAATAATTCAATGGGCCAGTTAGTCTTCGTGAAGGTATGGGATATGGCAAAACGGGAGCGTTGTCAACAAGGATAAATATATTTATTTCCCAACAGTTTCGGGGGGGGGGGTCCTCCCTTCATCAGGGGATGAGTTATACTGACATGAGCTTCCAAACTTCGCTGCTGCCGCGTCCCTCCCGCCTTGAAAGATGTTTGCGAGAGTGAGATGGAACTAAAAAAGGAAAGAAAAAACAAAAAGGGGAAAGAAAAAAGACGAAAAAGAAAAAAAAGAAAGAAAGTAAAAAAGAGGAAGAACCACTGTCAACACTGAGAACGAAAGCAACTGTCCGTGTACGTCCACATACGGTTCATATCACGTGCTGTTCAGTTCTCGACGTGTGTCGGGCCACCCAAGATTGTCGCCGGGGTGCCGGGAGGGTCCGTGATGGCGTGCGTAAAGAAAGGGTTTCCCCGTAATGGGTCGGTCGGCGTGCGGCGTGCGTAAAGGAAGGGTTTCCCGTGAATGGGTCGGTCGGCTATTTACCTTTAATCTTCGTCCGTTTCCCTTCAATGGTCATCAAGTGGTAGGCGAACGTAAACACTTTGTATGTGCATGTGGAAAAAAGAAAAAAGGAAAAAAAGAAAACCAAAAAAACAAGAAAGGACAGTGTACACGTACGAGTCCCTCAGAAGAAAGCATGATCTCCAGCTATCAACCTTCGTCACCAATTTCCTCCTGGCTTACTTTTCGGACGCAGTTGAGTTTTCCGGGGTCCTCGTTGATGCCGGCTACCAATGTTCGAAATTTGAAAATAAAATATGCCTCAGCTGTTCGCGCTCGCGTCTGTTTGAGAAACCGGACTGCAAAAGAGTTACGCGGATATTTTCAAAACTGTAGTTTGGCAGGCGCAGATGTCTAGATAAAGGTAGCTTCGGCAGTGAAGTGGCGTGGTACCGGTGATTATTGAACCGCAGACGAAATGGCGTGTCTGTTTGGCCGATATATTCTTGTCCACAGATGTTGCAATGTAGCATGTATATTACGTTACTGGAGTCACAGTTAAGGCTTTCAGTCATGCAGAATTTTAAATACGAGAATTTCGTTTTGGATTCACGTGTTGTGACCATCTGTGGGCATACCTTGCATCGATCTTTTCCGCAGGGATGGCACCCTGATTGAAATTTGGGGGTGTTTGTTTTTGCTCTGACAAGAATGTCCTTCAGATTTTCATCCCGGCGGTACACCACGTGAGGTGGCTTCGCGAAAATAGAAGTTAGTCGTTTGCTTTGCCTGATTATGTTGAAATGGCGGGAAAATATGTTGTTGATTCGTGGCGCTGATGAGGAGTAAGTTAGTACAAGGTTCGTTTGGGAAGTCGTTTTAGATACTCTGTTTGGTCCCTTAATTATATCATTCCTGTTCACGTTGAGAGCACGTACTATGGCATCGTCAATAATGTCTTCAGGATAATTTTGTTTCAATAAGGAATGCTTTAGGTGTTTCGCGTGTCTGTCAAATTCCCGCATATCGGTGCACATTCTTCGGTACCGGTAGGCCTGAGAATATAGAATACCCGTTTTGCAATGCTTTGGGTGGCTGCTGTTGAAATGTAGGTACATTTGACGGTCTGTAGGCTTTTTGTAAAGGTTTGTTGACAGAATTTGACAGACACGCGGAACAACTAAAGCATTCCTTATTGAAACAAAACTATCCGGAATACATTATTGACGATGCCATACTACGTGCTCGCAACGTGAACAGGAATGATATAATTAAGGGACCAAACAGAGTATCTAAAACGACTTCCCAAACGAACCTTGTACTAACTTACTCCTCATCAGCGCCACGAATCAACAACATATTTTCCCGCCATTTCAACATAATCAGGCAAAGCAAACGACTAACTTCTATTTTCGCGAAGCCACCTCACGTGGTGTACCGCCGGGATAAAAATCTGAAGGACATTCTTGTCAGAGCAAAAACAAACACCCCCAAATTTCAATCAGGGTGGCATCCCTGCGGAAAAGCTCGATGCAAGGTAGGCCAACAGATGGTCACAACACGTGAATCCAAAGCGAACTTCTCGGATTTCGAATTCTGCATAACTGAAAGCCTTAATTGTTACTCCAGTAACGTAATATACATGCTACATTGCAACATCTGCGGACAAGAATATATCGGCCAAACAGACACGCCATTTCGGCTGCAGGTCAATAATCACCGATACCACGCCACTTCACTGCCGAAGCTACCTTTATCTAGACATCTGCGCCTGCCAAACCACAGTTTTGAAAATATCAGCGTAACTCTTTTGCAGTCCGGTTTCTCAAACAGACGCGAGCGCGAGCAGCGTGAGGCATATTTTATTTTCAAATTTCGAACATTAGTAGCCGGCATCAACGAGGACCCAAGAAAACTCAACTGCCTCCGAGAAGTAAGCCAGGAGGAAATTGGTGACAAAGATTGATAGCTGGAGACCATGCTTTTTTCTGACTGACTCGTACGTGTACACTGTCCTTTCTTGTTTTTTGGTGTTCTTTTTTTCCTTTTTCTTTTTTCCACATGCACATACAAAGTGTTTACGTTCGCCTACCACTTGATGACCATTGAAGGGAAACGGACGAAGATTAAAGGTAAATGGCCGACCGACCCATTAACGGGAAACCCTTCCTTTACGCACGCCGCACGCCGACCGACCCATTACGGGGAAACCCTTTCTTTACGCACGCCATCACGGACCCTCCCGGCACCACGGCGACAATCTTGGGTGGCCCGACACGCGTCGAGAACTGAACAGCACGTGATATGAACCGTATGTGGACGTACACGAACAGTTGCTTTCGTTCTCAGTGTTGACAGTGGTTCTTCCTCTTTTTTACTTTCTTTCTTTTTTTCTTGTTCGTCTTTTTTCTTTCCCCATTTTTGTTTTTTCTTTCCTTTTTTAGTTCCTTCTCACTCTCGCAAACATCTTTCAAGGAGAGAGGGACGCGGCAGCAGCGAAGTTTGGAAGCTCATGTCAGTATAACTCATCCCCTGATGAAATGAGGACCCCCCCCCTAAACTGTTGGGAAATAAATATATTTATCCTTGTTTACAACGCTCCCGTTGTGCCATATCCCATACCTTCAATATATATATATATATATATATATATATATATATATATATATATATATATATATATATATATTTGAGATCTAAATGACAGTAATGCCAGGGAATGTATAGGGGAAGTTATTAGAATCAATGGAATGTAAATAAGAAAAAAGAAAAGTGGATGAAAGTATAACCAGCCTTGAACAGGCTGGTTATATTTTCATCCACTTTTCTTTCTTCTTATTTACATTCCATTGATTCTAATAACTTCCCCTGTGCATTCCCTGGCATTACTGTCTGTTAGATCTCATTAATATTGTGTTAAAACACGGAAAAAACGAGCCCTTAGGTATACACTTCTTTCCCTTACACACACACACATATGTATATATATATATATATATATATATATATATATATATATATATATATATATATATATATATACCATTTGGGAAATTGGGAAATTGTGAATTTGGAAAATAAACTTGGGAAATTGTGCGTGCTGACGAATCCTTGACGTGGGGAAAGGGTGTTGTGCACAAAAAGGCATACACGCAAATTCGTGGAGTGCATTTCGTTCGTCATTTATCTTATTCTGTTCACATGTGGGAAAAATATGGCGGCCAAACCAGTAGATGTGTGAATGAGCGATTGAGAGAACACAATTACAAAGCGAATAAATTGCCGCCCGAAGGTTTTTCTCGGTCTTCACATTCACGCGTGTGGCTGTCGGCCTTTTTTCCAGAGTACAATCATTGTTGGTCGGCATAAGGATGAGATGTCTCGGTTGATCATAGAAGCCGAACTTATTGATGCTCTTGGAGATGTATGTATTAGCAAGCCTTCAATTGCCTTGTCACCCAAGGAACTATCGTTCCTGCGTACGCAGTGATACGTGAGTTTATCTGTGAGGTTTTTTGTTGTCCTATTTATTATTTTTTCTTGTAGGTAGATGGCATTGTCGTGCATGTATCTGAATGACACGTGCTTATCTGCTTGGTACCTGACGATTATGGCTTAAAAGCAGCTTGGAGGTCGAAAATAAACATGTTGTTGATAGTAGCGCTCTGTCTTCTCTGTCTATTCTTTCCTGTGTTTGTTTTTTCGCCTCGTGCTACATAAATTTCTTTGAAATGTTTCACCAACAAGCCCACATCGCCACTCTTGTCGACGACATTTCTCGTACAACGGGCCACTTTTTATTTGTTCCTCTAGACCCAAGCTGTATTGTAGGCTTCATCGTCAACGCGACGTGCAGGGCGCGTACACTCAGTTTCTGCATCCGCAAAGGTATTATTCCGGATGAAGTCCTCGCGCTTTGCGGGGGCTTTTCGCCTTCCTTTGGCCATACAAGGAGGATTCTCAAGATTTTACGCGCTGAATTGTATCGCCACGTTCGCTTGCACAGGATTCGTCTTCGTGCATATCTTCATACTTCCTATGATTCATCTGTCGCTGGATCTCTGCTGAAAAGGTACCTGCAATTGGCTGGGCAAGCTACCGAAGCTCTTTGGATGCCTCAGCTGCACTATCTTCGTGAGCGGGTCACCAGTGTTCGACGAATGGCCAAGGGAAAGGTTCATGTTCCTGAAGACCTCCAGCTTCCCGATGACGTCATTCAAGTCCTAGAGTTGGGGCCGAAGTTGGGGCTTTAAAGTGAGAGGACAAATCCTAAACTCCTGACGGTCGTTCGTCAGGTGGCACGTTGTGCGACTGAAGGTGAGGAGGAAAGGATTACCTCTGAAGGAGTAGACGGCGTTGTAAACCTGTGTGTTCTCACATTCCTGTTAAGCGTGTTTTGTCATACCTGGACAATAATTCGCTGTGTGTTTTGCAGGGAGATAAGGAAGGTGGCTTCGCGGTTTTTTCGCATTCATGCTTCTTTGAAAAAGCTAATGATGCTATTTCTAGGGTGTTCCATGTAAAAGATGGCGTATCGTTGAACAAAGTAAAAGCAAAGGCTATCCAATTGTGCAAAAACATGAACGTAGTTGGAACTTTCACTTTCACTTTCACTTTATTTCCTTAAAGACCCCCGAGAGGGTATTACATAGGGGGTGGGTTAACAAATGAAGTTCTGGTATTTTTTTTTATTGGCACGGGTTTTCATTGCGAAAGACGTGCAGACAGTTGGTCGAAAAATGCTGATGGACACGAAATGGCCACGACGTCGTGGGGAAGATCATTCCAGTCGTTTGCAGTCCGTACAAAAAAGGACATAGAAAAAGTGGTCGTTCTAATGCGTGGGTGGGCAACTTGAAGTGGATGTCTAGTGCGGTGAGATATGCGGGCTGGTGGAACAATGTAGGGATGACGGAATGGGCTGTGAAATGTTTTCTGAAACAGGCAGAGGCTGGAAATGCGACGGCGTACGTCAAGGTTTGAAAGAGCAGATACTTTTTTGAGGGATGATACACTAATATTATACAAATACGAAGAATGAATGAACCTAATAGCACGGTTTTGAACTGCCTCAAGTGAGTCGATGAGATATGCTTGATGAGGGTTCCAGATTGCAGAAGCATATTCCAATTTAGAGCGAATAAGGGATTTGTAGGCCTGTAACTTGACGACCTGCGGGGCGTGCCGAAAGTGACGTTTCAGAAATCCTAGGGATTTGTTTGCAGATGATATAATGTTGGTAACATGCAGGCGCCAGTTAAGATCATGGCACAGGGTGACACCGAGATACTTATATGATTGCACGTGTTCGAGGGCGACGTTAGCGATTGAGTAAGGGAACAAAGAGGGGTTGCTACGGTGGTGGAAAGAGACTGTTTTACATTTGTTAGGGTTAAGTTGCAAGGTCAAGCCAACTCTAAAAAGTATTCATAAAGTCAGAAGAATAGCCTCGATGTATTTTTTAATGCAAAGACTCACAAAGTTCACACTCCTTTTCGAGTAATAGTCTCGGAAATAAATACTTGGCAGAAAGAACTCGCTGCTTTTTTGTTAGACAAACTGAATTTTCTCGAAGTCCGAAATCCATTTTTAGTCAAGAGTTCTGATAGTATTTTAAGGTTCATGGAAGCTCATGAAAATGAAAGGCCAAGAGCCTTCTCAATTGACGTGAGAGACCTGTATTATTCCCTCCCCCATCCACAAATGCTAAAATGTGTTGGACGTAGCATTGATGAATTTGGTGCTGTTAAGTTTTCGTCTCAGTCAGGTATATCCGCTGATAATTTTCTTACCTTGTTGGAATTTTATCTTACTTCGACGTTCATTAAATGAAACAATGATATTCTTTTGCAAAAGCAGGGTATATGTATCGGCTCTTGCATCGCGCCTGTCTTGAGCAATCTGATTCTGGCAGAACTTGATAGAATTGTGGCATATAATCTCGCAGATACGACGGCCAAGAAAGTGTTCCGATATGTAGATGATTTTATTATTTTCATTGACAGCTCGGGGGAAAATTTCCAAAGTGAGAGCACTAGTGTGTTGAACGTGTTTCGTGATGGTCTTAAGCCCCTTGAAGTGACAGTAGAATGGCCTAGCGACGGACGAATAAGGTTTTTAGATTTAAGTGTTCAGTGTTCTGACAACCTGCTATGCTGGTGCTATGATCCGCATGCTCAGAAAGCTTTACTCCCATTTCATTCCGGTCATCCTAAACTAACCAAGAGAGCCATCGCGATGACTTGCCTCAAAAATACATTGAACAAGTCATGTGCGCACCTTATGAAGCAGAGTTTCCATAATCAGATCACACGTTTGCAAGTATCGGGCTATCCGGATCATGTTTTAGTTTCAGTTGCGGGAAAAGAGTTGAAAAGGATTCGTGCAAGGTCAAGCCAATCTAATGTTCATGTCGATTCACCGGCAAAATCAAGACGCACGGCCGTAATTCCATATGTTCACCAGCACACACATAATCTTAAGAAAGTGGCACTTCGCGACAATAGTAGGGTGCTATATTTAGTACGTGATAAACTTGGGAAATTGTGTGTGCTGACGAATCCGTCACGTGGGGAAAAGGTGTTGTGCACAAAAATGCACACACACAAATTTGTGGAGTTCGTTCGTCATTTATCTTTTTCTGTTCACATGTGGGAAAAAATATGTCGGCCAAATCAGTAGGTGTGTCAATGAGCGATTGAGAGAACACAATTACAAGGCGAATAAATTGCCACCAGAAGGTTTTCTCGCTCTTCACATTCACGCGTGTGGCTGCCGGCTCTTCTTCCAGAGTACAATCATTGTTGGTCGGCATAAGGATGAGATGACTCGGTTGATCATAGAAGGCGAACTTATTGATGCTCTTGGAGATGTATGTATTAGCAAGCCTTCAATTGCCTTGTCACCTAAGGAACTGGCGTTCCTGCGTACGCAGTGATACGTTATTTTATCTGTGAGGTTTTTTGTTGTCCTATTTATCATTTTTTCTTGTAGGTAGATGACATTGTCATGCATGTATCTGAATTACACGTGCTTATCTGCTTGGTCGTCTGACGATTATGGCTTAAAAGCAGCTTGGATGTCGAAAATAAACATGTTGATAGTAACGCTCTGTCTTCTCTGTCTATTCTTTCCTGTGTTCGTTTTTTCGCCTCACGCTACATAAATTTCTTTTAACTTGTGAAATAAATATGATATATGATTTGCGCATTGTGCGCTTATATCGTCCCGTGATGTCCGGTTCAAATATAGTGATGCGAAGGTATGCCCGGTGGTGGTGGCGTGTCTGGATATTGGCAAATGCAGCTTCAAGGGCGCATGTCAGTTTTGCTTTTAAAAATGGTAGCGAAATACATTTAGAATCTTAAATAATGGCGGTGCTTTTAATCACATTCGGTGGTCGTCACCTGAGACGATCGAGGATTGCGACATAGATGGCAGCCAGTGTGTTGAATATAGTTACGATTTAGAACTTAGGAGGACGTCGGAATGTCCTGTGAATTCATAACGCTCGTATATAATGCGAGGTAGCTCTGGAAATGGTTTGGTTACGTGCTCGTTTTGCATCAACACATTGTAACGCATTTTCAAAATTTGCTGCTGCACTGGGTGCAGACGTGCTGTGAATGAGTATATGGTTAGAATTATTTCATATGTGGGGTTTAACGTCCTAAAACTACCAAATGATTAAAGACAACGAAGTGGAGGCTTCACGAAATTTAGACCACCTGAGGTTCTTTAACGTGCACCCAAGGCAGAGCACACGGGCCTACAGCTTTTCAGTTTTTCACCCCCATCGAAAATGCAGGCGCCGCAGCCGGGGCTTGATCTCGCGACCTGTTGGTCAGCAGCTTAAGAGTAAACAGTAAGCACGAGTGATGCTATATGGCAAGATTTATCTGTATTGAGAAGCATTTTACGGTGACGCCTATAGGCGCGTGCCACTGCGTCTTCGATAATTTGAGAGTATTTCTATTTTAGAAGGGAAACACGTAGTTTATCGCAACTAACAATGAAGTCGGCTTGCTTAGAGCAGATTTTCTTTAAACTGACTACCTGGCTCTGAGAGATGCTTGATTTACGTTGTTTACTATGACTGCATTGGAAATGAAGGTGTTGCTTTTGGCCATCAGGCGTCTGATAAAGTTTGCTAAATAACTTGCCATTTCGTAGGCCGACAGAGACGTCCGCCAGGTCACGCAGCAGCAATGATTATAAACACTATGGTCATTTGAGACAAAGGCATTGCCGCTGTACATTCAGATCGTATTAGGATTCGCAGCAACACAAAAAGCACGCCTCTCTTGGCGTACTTGCTCCCATCTTTCAATGAATCGAGACGAAGGAAGCGCTTCACACTTCACTGCGTATCCACTCAGTTCATTTTGCGAAAAGTATTCGTTCTCAGCATGTGGTTAACTGCTTACACTGAGATTAGTACTGCGAGTAAACTTGTACAATTCAAACCACTTCAGAAGTCGTGAGAATTCATACTTACTAGGTAGTGTGTATTCAATGGCGTTTTCGAAGCTATAATTATACGTTGAAGTGAGAGACGTTGTCAAGTTAACAGTCCTGAAGAAAAAAAATAGGCACACGAAACGTATTTGTCAGGGTTACAACTTTTTCTTGACGAGCGTCCTAAACAGCACTACAATAGGAGTTATTGATTTACTTCGTATGTAAGCGCGTTATTTCTGCTGGGTGTGTAAATCTTATTTTCTTCCTGTTGCACAGATAAATAGATAAATGAAAGTTTACTGGGACAACAAAGAAGAACAACATTTTCAGACCACAGACGTTAACCTATAGAGCTTCTTTAACTTGGTACGTCAGCGAAAAATAATAGGGCGTGAGACTATGGGACAGGAAGACAGGTACACGTGAAGACAAGCAGGAGTGAATGGTTTCAGTTTACACAATGACAAAAATGTGAAGCTAAGCAACTCATATGGTGAGAAGAACCGAGCACATGACGTAACCTGGAACGTCCCTGTGGGTACCAACAGATGCAATAAGAGCGACAGAGGACGGAAAACGTTTTGGTGAAGCGACGCAGTTATTAAATTCAAACACATAAAATGAAATCAGTTGTCGCTGTGTAAGCCGGCCTACAGATAATTGGTACTGGCTTTAATCATATCATACAAAAATGACCTAATTCCAATGAAAATCTTCAAAAAGTTTCACGTTTCAGAACGACTAAGCAGGATGTGGAAAAAGTGCGCTTTAAAGCGGGTGCAGAGGAACAATAACACACACAGCTCTGTCCTACGTGTGTCCGCTCTGTTTTCTTCCAAGCGAGCGTGCAGAAGACTGCTCTTGGCTATGACGCGGATGTGAAATACACGTCCCTATGTCCATGCGCTGCAGGACTCAGCAACTGTTGTGTTTTTGTTCATTTTTTTCTTTAAACGCGTGGCTCACTTTCAGCGTGCTCACAAGCAGCGCACTGCCGTAAATCATCAACATCATCAGCCTGACTACGCCCACTGCATATAGCGTAATTTTGCCGCTGTAGAGCATGGCTGTACATATGCCTAAGGGACTCCTGTAAATATGCTCACATCAGCCATTAGCAACGTGTATGTGTATGTACTTTTCAACACTCAACCTTGTTTATTTATTGGAAATATGAAAAAATTAATCGATAATATAGTGAGCATTTCCTGGCTGACAGATTTTCTTTTTCAGTTCCACGCCCCATACAGCGTTACAATATTTGGCTCACATGTTTGCACTAGCCGGGAGTACTCATCTTCTGATAATTTTAAAAACAAGTGTTACAGCACCCAAATAACTTCACACTGAACGTTATTCCAACACAGCATTGTTCATTCTTCGCAAATGCGTTGCAAGAAGTATTGCCATTGTTTCATCGCACATTCGCGAAGGAATGAATTCACTAGGGAAGTATTTACTGAGGTGTAGTTAGTGATGTACTCAAAGTTGAACTTGCTGGATCGCTGTAATATGCACATAATGAGGCACAATAAATTCCTATCAGTTTAATGTATGCTACGAAATAACTAGTACTGCATGTAGAAAGTAGAAGTGCTCACCTTTTGAATTGGTCACTTAGGTAGTTGAGTACATCGTTTAGTGCTTGCCATACCAAATATTTAAATTGATAATAAAATCAGCTACTTACACATTTTCTTTTGACGAATTCATGAACGAGAACTCCGTTATATATGTTTCGTTCACTTCTCTGTACCTTCTGCTGATGCATATAGAACCGTTGTCCCAGAGTTCTGCCCTGTCAGGAAAAGTTGCTTCGACTAGATAAAACGTGCTCGTATTGTTTAAGACCTGAAAAAATAAACAATGGTATTTTAACATGCCCAAAAACAAAAAAAAGCTTCCTGGCATACTTAAACCACTTTCTCTTCTACAGGGGTGGGGCATGCTGTAAGAAATTTGTTTACATTGTAGAATCAAGATTGATTGAGTGATATGTGGTTTTAACGTCCCAAAACCGCGAAATGATTATGAGGGACGCCGTAGTGGAGGGCTTCGGAAATTTCGACAACCTGGGGTTCTTTAACGTGCACCCAAATCTGAGCACACGGGCCTGCAGCATTTCCGCCTCAATCAAAAATGCTGCCGCCGCCGCCGGGTTTCGATCCCACGACCTGCGGCTCAGAAGCCTAGTACCTTAGCCACTAGACTACCGCAGCGGGGCTGTAGAAGCAAGAGAGCCTGATGTTAACTATAAGGGACAATAAATTTTATTCTAATCATTCGTGAAGTAGTTAAAATAAATCAATATATATATTACCTGATAGTAAAAAGCTTATTTTTGGGATGGCTGTCTTAAAATTCTGCTCACAAAATTCGGCTCTTTTACACGCTTTTCTTAAAGGCATATTCCCATAGAAAATGACGTAAATATAGGAATTAGTTGTGGTATGTAACCACCTGGGCTCACCCAACTTGCGTTCTGATACTTTCCAAGTCTAGTTTCGTTAGCCCATACGGGGTATTGTGGTGTGTCGCTTTCCATGATGTCTATAGAAGTTGCTGAATCCTGGGATCCTCCTTGGAAAAGTTGAAACGAAACAAGGAGAGGAAAGATTGTGATACCGAAGTGCATTGTCTTTACCGACAAAGTTCCGCTAAAGCTTAGAAACACATTTCTCGTCCGGCATTTTGACTTATATAACAATCTTCATGGCATTCACGATGACTCTTAGTATCTTCTATTGATGCGTGCCTTGACATTCAGATCAAATGCACGTCAATGCGTTTATAGTCTGTTGTTAGACCACGAATGAGTGAGTTTTACCTTAAGCCCTCGTTTCAGAAAACGGTTTCTTACAGCCTTCACTAAACACGCCAGAATAAGTGACGTAAGAAGCACGTAAACATTTTAAACTTTCGACAGATTGGAACGAATTCATGCCAACATAAAAGCAGCTCCTGTAATACTTTCAGGTTAGGATCTCTCTATGTATCGATCGACCTCAGATACCCGAGTAATGTCAACAACAAAGAGAGATAGCACAGTGCCTATTCACCCGTAAAAAAAAAAAAAAAAAACACCATGTCCCCTTGTGGTTCAAGAACAGTGGCACATCTCCCGGAGCGTCTCTCGAGAGAAGGTATAGTATATATCTTAAGCTCTTTTTTTTTAACTTGAAGCATTTCTTAGCGGAATTCGGTGGCTTTGAGTATATCTATCTATCTATCTATCTATCTATCTATCTATCTATCTATCTATCTATCTATCTATCTATCTATCTATCTATCTATCTATCTATCTATCTATCTATCTATCTATCTATCTATCTATCTATCTATCTATCTATCTATCTATCTATCTATCTATCTATCTATCTATCTATCTATCTAGCCGCTTACGTTTAGGTGCTCTCGTGGTCATCTCCCTAATTTGGCGTCAACCAAAATTAGCATGGGAGGGTAACATGAATTGACGAATATGACGCGATTTTCAAGACATGAATAATGTCACATTCCCGTCACGTACGTCGTCAAACAGTTCCCGTGAGCCAGTGGCACATATCCACGGTATGTGCCGCTGGTATGCGGGTATGTGCCACAGGTGATTGACATTTAGTATCTACACATGAATGACGAGAACACACATTGGAATTTTAGCGCGCTAGCATTAACAAGTACTCGACATCGGTAGCGTCCACCCGACGAATGCAAAGAATAAATGTAAGGGTTCCAGCTGGAATCAAACCCAAGCGTTCTGCGTGGCAATGAATCATTTTACCACAGAGCTACGCCAGGTCTCGGAACTACTTTTCAAAAAGACGCTAATTCTCGTGAAACGTGAATAGTAATTGCAGTGCTGCCTACCGAATTTTATAAACATTACATGTGTACTCCTCTGATACAGCCGTCATGTTGGCTTAACGTCAATTGTGGTTAGTTGACATGCACTGAACTTGATTTATGTAGCACTTTCCAGGGTCAATATCCTCGTGAGCATCAGTGCTTCGTATCAGCTTCTGGTGTTGCTAATACACATGTTCCTGTTGGAATCGTTGCGCAAGTACAAAAAAAATGATTATACAAACATTCGCAAATCTTCAACACATTTCCCTGCGTGCAACATTTGTACATATATTTAGCGTCATTTCATGACGTGTCGCTCAATAAAAAAATGCAACATGGTCACCTTCCCTCGGCATGCTTCGCCTAACCTCGATTCCTAGGTTCGTGGGATCTGACGAATTTTTTCAACAGTGGCTGTGCACATTGTAAGGTGCTTGTGTGCTTCATAAAATAAAGTTCTGGCAGCCGATGTAGCATATAGCAGAGAGAAACTAGATGTTTTCGCCTTGTGAATGTACCACAAACAAACAAGCAACTTATAAAGCATGGTGATTAGGGGCTCTCACTTGCCTTAGTTTATGAGAGATTTGAAATATCGCGGGGGATCAACGAAGAGCAGTTTACAGCAGAGCTGTTAAAGTTGAGGTGGACTGTCTTTCATATATATAAAATGAGTATTATCACGAACCAGCACATGGAAACGTTAGTTGGTTGGATGAACCCATGATTGATTGATTGATTTGTGGGGTTTAACGTCCCAAAACCACCACATGATTAAGAGAGACGCCGTAGTGGAGGGCTCCGAAAAATTCGACCACCTGGGCTTCTTTAACTTGCACCCAAATGTAAGCACACTGGCTAACATTTCCGCCTCCATCGGAAATGCAGCCGCCGCAGCCGGGATTCAAACCCACGACCTGCGGATCAGCAGCCGAGTACCTTAGCCACTAGACCACCACGGCGGGGTGGGTGGACCCATGAGGAGTGGCTCAACCCACCACGTGGAATCTGCCATGAATCGCGTGGCATTGAGATTATGGGAAAAAATGGGGAGGGGGCATCGTCATTCTTCTGATTTTCATCACCTTCCTCCTCAATTTTGCTATCAGAAGAAGTGTGCTGGTCTAATGATAGAAAGAATAACTCTGATAGGCGAGAGAATGAGTACAGAGAACGAGATGAAGAAAAAAAAATGTCTTAGAGCAATTTTTTTTGGCAAGGCGAGATTCGATTTCGTGCACCCACGCTGTGGAAGAGGGCGTCTTTATCCTTCGGCCATCTAAATATGCTGGCAGAGGGAAGCATAGCGTTGTAGAGTATGATAGCAAGGGCTAAGCAAAGAAAACAGAGGTTGAGGAGGAGAGGTGTGAGGGTGGGGAAGAGAAATGGGAGTTTGGGAGCTAGAACGAGTCCAGATAAAGAAATATAAAAAAATTGTAAGACGAATGGATAGAACGAAAGCAACGAAACTGAAGAAAGATTGAAGGTGACAGACCTACTACAAAGAAAGAGAGAGGATAGAAATAGGAAAGGGAAGAAAGTGGGAAAAATAAGAGGCAAGCGATCGAGTATACGGTAGACAAAGAGAGACAAAAAAAGATAGAAGGAGATAATAACTGAAAAGGAAAGAACCCGAGAAGAAAAAGAGAAGCAAAGGAAAAAGTTTACAAAGAGAGAGTAAAGAATCGAGAGACTTTACTAAACAAAGATAGGGATAGATAGGGAAATAACAAGTGGAAGAAACAGATGGGCAGAAGAGTGCAAGAGACTAAGACAAAGAGCTAGGGAAACAAATCCAGCAAAGGAAAGAGAAATAAGAGAAGACAGAAAGCAAGAAAAAGAAATTGGCACATGGAGAAAGAGGGCGAAAAAAACTTACAGGAGAAAAAAAAAGATAGAAAAAAACAGAAAGCACGGCCTAGCATAGTGCGCTGTTCATCAACTATCCTTTTCCTTGTGGCGTAAAAAACTTGCACAATTCACCAAACAGGCAAGAAGAGTGTTCTACCCTCACCCCCACGGCAACAAGTGGCGCCGACTGACGGTCGCACGTTTAAGAAACATGTCATCATCATGAACCTGACTACGACCACTGCAGGACAGAGGCCTCTTCCATGTTCCGCCAGCCCACTCGGTACTGTGCTTGCTGTTCCCACCATTTTCTCATACATATATACTCCATAAAAGTGGACCGGAATATAGATGCCATGGTAGCCAGGTTGCTAGAACATCGGACGCGTTACTCGAAGGTCACAGGTTCGGTTGCCGCCCACGGCAACTAATCTTTTTGCCCACTATTGTTTCTTCAAATTTATAGTACAATATTTTCTAATAACATTCCTTACACTTTACCTGGCGTTACTGTTTTTAGGGGCGAAGCTCCTTATAGCGGCACCCGTTCGCATCTCGCAGTCTGTAACAAGTATAACATTTTTACCTCCAAGGTGGTGCCGGTGAGAGACTTCTTCTGTGTGTTGTTGAACAATAAAAAATAGTGCTCAATGTACATGGCAATGGCTGCTAATGGGAAATGACAGACAGGAGCATTCGGCTTTTAGTTAACGCGCAGGCTGCGATCACCATTAGCAGCCATTGGCATGTACATTGAGCACTATCTGACAAGAAAGCGTTGCTACGATATACTCGCTGGGTGTAACCTTCTTAACTTTAGAAAGGTTTAGCAAGCGTTGAGCCGCAGTGCCATGAATACAATGAACTTGTGTATACCATGAATGAACTCGAGATGGTTAAAAATGGGAAGTAGATACGAAGCGCAAGCCGTAAGAAAGTAAAAGCCGAATTCTCCGCCTCTCCTTTCCCATTAGCAGCCATTGGCATGTACATTGAGCACTATCTGACTGAAAAAGTTTGCTACGTCATACTCGCTGGGCGGACGGACTGACGGATGCTTCGCCCCACTCATCATCATGTGCTCCGTGGATGTGATTTTTTTTACAAAGGAAAGGCAGCCGAAAATTTTTTTTGATTCCATCTCGCGTAACTCAAGAAAACACTGGCTTCATATACTGCGACGGGTTCAGCGCTATTTCTCGCGTATGTTAAACCATGCCCTCCAATGCCCAGTTTTACTGTGAATGTCCCTTGCAGGATGTCTAGGGATCTTCAGGGAGCCATTTAAGCTGCTTAGAGAATTATTTGTCTGTGAATACAGCTGACAATTACGTCGAGAAATGAACCATTATTATTATAGGCTGACTTGTTTCAAACGACAGTTTTTAGGGGCGAAGCACCTTAAAGCGGCACCCGTTCATCCCTCGCATTCGTAGTCTTAGTCGTAGTGTGTGACCAGTGTTACATTTTGACCTGCAAGGTGGTGTCGGTGGGAGATTTCTTATGTGCTTTGTTGAACAATAAAAAAATCGCGGCGTGCGCGTTAACTAAAAGCCGAATCCTCCTGTCTCTCGTTCCCCATTAGCAGCCATTGGCATGTACATTGAGCACTATCTGACAAGAATGGGTTGGTACGTTATACTCGCTGGGTGTAACCTCCTTCGTTTTACAAAGGTTTAACGAACGTTGGGCAGCAGTGCCGTGAATACAGTGAATTATTATACCATAAACTCGAGGTCATTAATGGTGGGAAGTGGACCCGAAGCGCAAGCCGTAAGAAAGTGTGCGTGTGCCACCTCTCGTTTAGTCCTTGGAATGTCCGCTAGATGGCGGTGCTTCTATATGAGGAATATATGATGAAAAGATGCGAGATGGTGGTACTTAAGGTGTTGAATAGATGGACGAACGGACACATAGACAGATGCATGGATGGACGCATGAACGGACGGAGGGGCGGCTGCATGGACGAACGCAGGGACGGATGCACGAACAGACGCACGCACGGACGGGCTGATGGACGCCTGGATGGTCACACTGACGAACGCATGGACGAACGGAAGCAAGAACGAATGGACGGACGAATTCTTCGCCCCACTCTCCATCATTCACTCCGCGGATATGCTGCCATTTTTTTTAGTTCTCAATAATAATGGGCCTAACAAAGGAATTGAGCCCTCAACACTTTCATTACCACGCCTTGTCGATCACCGCTGATCGATCACCGCTGATCGACGCTTTAGATTGTTGTTTTTGGCACGTTAAGTTTGTTGCTCCTGCGCTAAGCACTTTCTAGTAGCTATTCAAGCCTCTGAACTTTTAAAATAATTGGAATTTCCCCTTTTTGGCAACATAGCGATTTTTGACATGTCTTTGCGCGATCATTATATTAGACATTGGGCCGCATCTAGCGTGACTAGTCGCTGCCGGAGCAGCGTCGTTACGAGAGCATAGGTCCACACCTACGCTGCAAAAAACACACAGCGCTTGAAATTGTCTTGCAATCACACCTCAATTGAGTGAGGACAAGGTTAAAGTCCGAGGATGACAGCACCTCGGCTTCAAGTTTTATGGCAATGACGTTTTGCATGAGCCTGGGCCATTCGCAGCTATTTATTGGTTTGTTTTGTTTGCGGCCTCACGTTTTCTCCTCCACCACATGTGCATAACTGCTCACATTTGGGCACAGTCCTATAGCTATTCCGCTTACGTGTGAGTTCCACACGTTGCTTTGGTGTGGAATGCTGGCGATGACTGCAGAGCTTCTATTTGTGACGAAAAGGCTACCGGAGCGCATCTTGGCCCCGACTAAGGAACGGCCTAAAACGCTTCAGATCTGCGTGCCACATTGTTCCCTTTCTTTATTGCGATTTGCAACGTACAAAATGGCGAATCTATATGCTATGACACATACATTGGAACGCCAACCTATGCTGAGCGAGGTGGCTCATCGAAAGAGGTGACGTTCGACGAAATAGCGAAGTTAAACGTACATGTTATTCATAGAGGAATTATTGACATCACGGGCATCCATCAATATTTGAACACCTGCAGGCTCTTATCACAAAAATAAAAACACGAACAATAACTCAGTACTGTTTACGAGTTGCATTGTGACTCACACAAAATCAAGCAATGCTTCACTACATGGCACGAGTAATGAAGTGGCACCTCGGCACCAGTTTTATTTGTTTGTGTGGATAGAAGCATTTCGAACAACAATAATTAGTTTTTATATTATTTCTGAGTAATTTGTTTCCTAAATGTGTATTTTGAATTTTGTTTGTTTGCAGTATTTATGCACATATAGTGTCTTTTTATTGCACTGTTCCGCAGCTGGCAACCGAAAATCATACTTACATCTTTATTCTTGCCAATAAATTTTTATAGCTCTACAACATATAATTTTTGACAGAGCATTTCATTCTGCGAAATTTGGTATGAAGCATTGCATGCTATATAGTACACCTAAAACTGGAAAGGATATATTATTTCCCGAGGAATATGAAAAACTACAATTTTAGCGCAGAGACGAAACAGTTAACTCTACATTTTACATTATTTTCATGAAGTGAGAAGCGCACTTTTGTTCTTTTCCTGCGCTCTCAGAAGACGTGCGCTGATTTTCGCGCCATCAGTATGCCAGCTATGTCGTGACCGCACCTTGGCTGACTTTGTACATGCCGCACTGATTCTGTTTCGTGTAACTGACCAATTATGCATGTAACCTTTCCCTACCAAGCGCGGCTTCAGAATGTTCAACATTCCCGATTATTTCAGATTGTTCTGATGAGCTGGAGCACGCATCACTGGCAGTACAGTTGTCATGATCACCAACAATAGTGCTGTAATCTTTGGTACCACAATGCGCTTTACGGCTGAACAGATTACCGCCAGCCGACGAGTGTGATTGCCGCTATCAGTTCACAGCGTGTACTTTGACTTTTTGTTTCCCGGGAACAAATTATTCAGAGAAAGCAATTTTCTGTTAGTTTGATAAACGCACGCAACACTGTGAAAAACCCCGAAATGCCCAAGCAACCTTAGGCTAAGCCGCCTACAAATAATAAAAAAGAACTGCATGAACGTGGCCCTCACACGAATGAAAACATGATTTGATTGATTGATTTGTGGGGTTCAACGTCCCAAAACCACCATGTGATTATGGGAGACGCCGTAGTGGAGGGCTCCGGAAGTTTCGACCACCTGGGGCTCTTTAACGTGCACCCAAATCTGAGCACACGGGCCTACAACATTTCCGCCTCCATCGGAAATGCTTGCGCCGCCGTGGTGGTCTAGTGGCTAAGGTACTCGGCTGCTGACCCACAGGTTGCGGGATCGAATCCCGGCTGCGGCGGCTGCATTTTCTATGGAGGCGGATATGTTGTAGGCCCATGTGCTCAGATTTGGGTGCAGGTTAAAAAACCCCAGGTGGTCGATATTTCCGGAGCCCTCCATTACGGCGTCCCTTATAATCATATAGTGGTTTCGCGACGTTAAACCCCACATATAAATCCATCGGAAATGCAGCCGCTGCAGCCGGGATTTGATCCCATGACCTCCGGGTCAGCAGCCGAGTACCTTAGCCACTAGACCACCATGGCGGGGCCACGAATGAGAACAAGCATGAGCGTGAGATAGGCGTTTCATTTCAATATTGTGATCCAGGTGGAATGCATGCAGGGCACATGAACGCGACTGCTCACACACAATGGCGATCCCTGGCGGTTTCCTGTTCATACGTACAGATTACACCGCAAAGAACCCCATCTTTACAACTCGTCTATAGCGTGACTGCCTTCTTTTTCTCTGTCATGAATGCGTGAGATCTGGTGAAGGTACGGTTCGTTCGTGCCACGAGCCCAGCCCCAATAGCGAAAGTTATAGCGTGAGAACAAAACGACGACACATAGACAAGAAGGACACGAATGTCTCTGTTTCGTCGTTTCGTTCTCGCGCTATAACTATCGTCATGCCCTACCAACTGGCCCGAGTTGCCAAACTTTTAATAGCGAAGAAGACACGGACGCCATTAGGGACAGTCAAGCTAGGCCTAAACAACAAGGATTGTAGTGTTGAAGTACGGACCCTAACCGATGAAGACAAGAGCCGCAAGCGATGACGATGATGCCGATAATAATAACAATAATTATAATAATAATGATTAGGTTGCTTTCGCCTCCATCGGCATGGTACCGATCCGGATGGCATCAAACCCGTGAAGAACTTCACGTCAGCAGCCCAGCCCCTCAGCCACTAATTCACCATGGTGGAGGCACAAGCGGCAAAGACAACAGGTTCCACCGACAGCCGCTGCGTCAGCCAGAACGGTTTGGCTACAACGACCCAAGAAGGTAGCCGCCAACCCACAGTAGATCATCATTGGAAGACCTAGAAAGATGTTATGAAGCGTACGGCGTGAAGACATGTGCGGCCTGTCTCTTTCACCTTGAAAGACGCCGCTAGGACTTGTTTTGAGAACCAAGAGCAAACATTGGCAACGTATAAGACATTTCTTTGCACTAGGTTGGCTTCATTCACGGGCGTGGCATGGAAAGAGAAAGCCGACATTTGACTTGAAACCCCTCTGCGGCTACGAAATAAAAATAAGTATGTGATGCTCCTTGCGGAAGAATTGCCAGTTCTACCGTGACGCGGACCCGAACATGCCCGAGAAGAAGATAACAATCAATTATGGAACAGTAATTCAAGAAATCTACTGGCATGACGCGAGACTCACCTCATACACACAAGAATTTGTCACTGAAGCGACGACGATCGAGATAACGACAGAAATGCCTGCTCGGTAATACCATAGCCACTCAATTCAAAACAGCGAAGCGCTGTGTGCACTTTGACATTTCGCCTGAAATGGCCTGAAACATCAGGCGAGAGAAGCTGCTGAAGCTCGCATCTTTTACGCGGCCATTTCAGGTGTAACCATTACATTCCATTCGCGGCACGGTAATGTCAAAACTTCTGCTTTATTTATAGCTGTTCTCATAACTCAGTGCGCAACGTGAGCAGAGAAGTATATTACGAAACAATCATGGCTGCCAACTACAAGGCTGTAATCTTCGATGCCACATCTATTAAGACTGACGCGCTTTACCACTGGCCACATTACCGCCAAATGACTATTGGGATCGCCGCTATTAGTTTACAGTTTGTGCAAGGGCTTTCTGGTACCAGGGCACAAGTACTCTAACTGAAGACTTTACTAGCCCGACAGCCGTCTTCTCCACCGTGAGGGTCACCTCACATCATACTACGGGCATTATAACATAGTGCCTGCAAATAGCGTTGGGGTCAGTGCTTTTTCTGTAACCCTTGAACTTTTCTGAGTTAAAATATGAAGATGAGTCACCCACATCTCACTGGCACCCTTCAAGTAACTCACTAGCTGCACTCTATGATGCTCTTCGCACTTCGTGTGAAATACTGACAAAAAAATAAATTCTGTACACTTCGAGGCTTATATTCAGCGTTCTCTTTAGCATTAAGGGTTAATTGATTGATTGGTTTATGGGGTTTAACGTGCCAAAACCACCATTTGATTATGAGAGACGCCGTAGTGGAGGGCTCCGGAGATTTTGACCACCTGGGGTTCTTTAACGTGCACCCAAATAGCCTTAAGGGTTACTTATATCCACTTTTTCTGAAGATTGTTTCGTCTCATTGATTTAGCACATATCACATTATCATGTCATATATAGTCGTTCACGTCATATTGATGTGTGATGATAAAAGATTGATAGTTACGTTAGTACGCCACTGTAAAATAGATGACCGGTAATTAAAGTCAAGTACCTCCGTGTGGTGTCATCGAAAATTGTCCCTCCACTGGAGACTTTACAGCTTCTTACAAACTGAGAGGCATTTGAAACATCATTGATTGATTGATTGATTGATTGATATGTAGAATTCAACGTCCCAAAACCAACATATGGTTTTTAGAGGTGCCGTAGTCGAGGACTCCGGAAATTTCGACCACCTGGGGTTGCTTAACGTGCCCCCAAACCTGACCACATTGGCCTAGAGCACATTTGAAACACCAAGTCATGATGAAATAACTGAGTTTTCAATCAAATGTTACAGATGTCATTAAAAACGACCATTACTTCAGACATGCTCTTAAAGCTGCACAATATAAGCACAAGACTATATTTATTTTCGTCCATTTGCGATGCAGATATCCTAATTACGGCCTCCGGTTCTGAACCGACCGGCTCCCAGCGAAACAAGGTTCACCATACATGGTTGTGGTGAAAAAGGGCTTTTAGCTTGTACGTATTACTTTCTTACCTTGCAGTGATACCGGATACAGAAAAAAATGTGCGCATGCGCGGGTCTTTACATGCGCAGGTCTTAACGACCTCTACTTTACGTTGGTGGCCCTATCTCGCAAATCTATCTCCGTTCGTAGGGACCTATGATATCTGCTTTGCGGAGACTCCAGCCGTCCAATCAAAACATGCTGAAGTGCGAGCGCCAATAGCGATCGCTTTGTTTCAGCTAGATTACCTAATCTAAAATGTCCTGGAACACCGAAGTCGTAAACGCAGTGAGTCTTACAGTTAGGGACAATCGGGAGCTGTGACGCCATCTAGCACGGCCAGTTCGAACCAGGCAACCACAAAATTGTTATTGCCAAAACATAGTGCAATTTATTTCCGGTGTAAAGGACTCACAGCGGCAATGTTATGATATAGTTACAATTTCAAATTGTTCTCACCTCTAAAGGACCATGTAAACAACGGTTTTCACCTATTTTGCGCGAAGTGTCATGAGATGTCAACCCATTGTCCAGAAACCTTGTGTTTCTTCACTCTTTTGCGCAGACGAGTATACTGTGCATGATAAAAAACCTCTCGTGTTTGCCGCAGTGGCGATTCAAAGTCATCTAAGTGAAGAGTAGTTCAAGTCCAGTTGTTAAAACCAGCTAAGGTTTTTGCAAACGTACCTGCGTAGAAATGTAAACATTGACGTATGAGGAGCTAAAACTTTGACAAACACGCTGACAGCTATACGGTAAACGCAATACGGTGTTATGGTAACACGCTAATGTTAAACAATAAACGCACAAGCTAAAGGTGCTTAAAGTTCAAGAAGAGTCGTTCGATGTGGCAGGCATTTCTCGGCGTGCGAGATTCAAGAATCACTGCTGTAAAATGCCCGTGTGTTTGGTTGGTTAACAGGGACTTGGCGACAGAGTCATTTCCGGTTTGCACGACGCCCCTTCGGGCAGCCCACTGAGGGAAAGAGATGCGTAAATACGGGGAAAGGAAAAGTTCTGAATGCAAGAAAGGTTGATGGTGGAGCGGGAGTGGACGAACATGAGCGGTTGACGAAGACCGTGAGGACGGCTTCTATGATGGATTTCTAGAGATGTTCGGAAGTGCGTTTGCGCCAGCATACATATGGGAAATAAGCTTAGTGCATCATTTATTGGACTGTCTTTTCCCTGATGGACATTACAAATGAATGAATTCACTACAGTAAGGCCCAGTGCGTAGAGTAGCTGAATAAGTTTCTATAGGGCAGCGCATCAAACATTCGCTTCAAATTTGCGCTGATTAGAAAAAGGGCCCCTATATACCTTATGCATTCGCCTAAGACGACTTTAACATGGAAGACGTATTGGTATTTTTCTTCTCAATCGAACGTACTTATCCCACAAGATGCTTGTTCTCGTTTTGTGCCTTCGAAAACTGGATATGAGTGACATCATATAGCGGAGGGCTCTGGAAGTTTCCACCACTGGTGATTTTTCAACGCAGACCTTAGACCTTCTATTTAAAGCAGCGCAAACGACAAGAGGAAGAGTGGACACAATGGGGGAACGCACACAAGAAGCAAAAAGGTGCAGCTCGAACGTGTTGTGTGCCTCTTTCGCTTTTTGTGTGTTTTCCTTCATGCTCCCAAGTGGCTGAACACTTAGGAACCACCAACCGGTCCACTTCTCTGTCCTGTTGCTCGAAACTGGCACGTTCCTTAGAAGCATAAAAAAGATACAAAAGAAGTGACCAAAATGAACGCTGCAATCGTTGCCAGTTGGGCGGTGATTTAGCATTGTTTCACCAAAAAGGCTAATGAATGCTACAGCATTAAGCTGTAATGTCCAGCAAAGAAAGGCAAGCAGCTTGAAACAAAGCAAGCAGCTTAAACACAGAGCACGCATGCAATCAGTGTACACTGTGCTGTTAACGGATGAGCGACGCAGATACGTACAGCGTTGCTGAGAGTCCCGATACCAACTGACTTTGTTGTTCGTTCAACTTGGTAACTACTCGGGGTTGAGTTCCCTTTTCTTCTTCCTCTCCACAGCTTTGTTGGCGGTCCAAAGAAGGGGAAAAGAATGTCGGTTAGCGACTATGTCTTGGTGCACTATGTCGTGGCAACGCGTGAGGGGCTAAAGTGCACCCTTCGTGCCATCTCGCTACTGATGATAAAAACGCGCTGAGACTGCCAAGCTTTGCCCAAGAGTAATTGATGTATAATAATAGCCTTTGTTTAGCATGCTTGACTATGTACCTTCTGAGGTCTAGTGATTTTCGTCTGACGCACTGTGGAGCGACAGGTCGGAGGTCTGACACTAGACGGAGAAAGTTTTTCTTCTGGTTTTTCTAACTTTCAATATTTTTTATATTTACTTGGCCACAGCCGTGACGGACATACGTCAGAAGAGCCATGGTGGGCTCCGACATAACACACTTGAATGGTTAAAGAAACTCTAAAAACAACAATTGGTAAACAGTTTTAACCTCTCAACACCATTTAGGCAGCAACAAGCTTCATCGTCCTGTAGTTTGCACTGCTTTAAATAATATGGAACCTTAATTATCAATTAGCCTAACTATTGAAGTTGCTACCTAAATCCAAGTACATGGCCACAAGCACTCTCTTCGTACAAAATGCTGCCACCGCAGCTGGGACTTGATCGCGCGACCTTGGGGTTAGCAGTTCATAACCATTTACTGCAGTAGCGGGTGAATGGACTCAATCTCTCTGCACACCTCCTGCCGTCACTTCACGTGGCGTCATAGGGATGCCATGATGACAGCACAACTTTTGATGACAAGCATAAACATCATGGTGGCATCAATCGACGGGATGATGTCAAAATTTTTTGTAGCCCTCATGTTGAAGCAGCCGCGCGGATGGTCATATTTCATGCAATATGTGGCATCGAAGGCTGTCGATTTCTTGTTTGCAATAAATTAAGAGCGTTGACCACACATAACTAGATACCTTGTGATGTATTGAAATTATCCTCTATGGTATTTATTGAAACCGGCAAAAATGAAGTAAGTGCACTCTCCGCTGAGATGCCCATGGACTAAACTTACCAAATTCCACAATTTTCGCTGAGCAATTAGCGCAATACTACGAAAAATACACATTGAGATACGTGACATCAAGCACTTAGACTCCTGCGCTAAATTTGAAGAGGAAAATCTGACCTTTATTTTTTATCAATAATTCTCTCAACGTGAAATTGAGAAAACTAAAGTTCATGGAGTGACAGTTATGAACTAAATCAATAGATTGTTTCACTTAAGCCTCGCTTTAACCAGCACGTTCAGTCAAGTGACACTGTAGATCGACCTATGAAACTTCAGAAGAAGAGGCGCATACAATGAAGTCTACGTCATTTCTGTAAATTACACGTGCTGCAATATCGTCGTCAAAACTAACGTCAAGCATATTTTAGCAGCACTGAAAGTTTGACATCTGACTCCATTTTAGCCGCAATGGCATTTCAGTATCAATTTACGTCCTTTTAAATGTCAGTCTTTAACTCGTGGTTTACTGAGTGTTATGCGCTCTGAAATTAACCTAACAAGAACACACACTTTTAGCACGCATCTATCCGTCCATCCGTCCATCCGTCCATCCGTCCGTCTGTCCATCCGTCCACCCGTCCATCCGTCTATCTATCTATCTATCTATCTATCTATCTATCTATCTATCTATCTATCTATCTATCTATCTATCTATCTATCTATCTATCTATCTATCTATCTATCTATCTATCTATCTATCTATCTATCTATCTATCTATCTATCTATCTATCTATCTATCTATCTATCTATCTATCTATCTATCTATCTATCTATCTATCTATCTATCTATCTATCTATCTATCTATCTATCTATCTATCTGTCTATCTATCTATCTATCTATCTATCTGCCAACATCATGGTGCTCCTGTGATCATACCCTTCATTTGGGTAAATCAATATTACCGTGAGGTGTTAAGGGGATTTGAGGAATATGACTTACTGGTCATGACCTGAATCAAGTTACAATCACGTCGCGTACGTTCTCAACATCTTCCGCCAGACATGTGGCACATTGCCTCAGGCGAGTATGAACCACTGTTATGCGGGTATGTGTCGCAGGTGATAGCTTATGTCTGCCCCGAAATGGTCAGAAAAGGCATGGCCAGAAAAGACAGAAAATAACGCAAAAAGCTGATATTGGCAGCGTTTATCTGACAAATGTAAATAATTAATGTCAGGGTCCCAGCAGCAATCGAACCCCAGCTATCTACGCAGCAATCAAACATTTAACCACTGAGCCACACCGGGGCTCGGAACTACTTTTCAAGTAGAACTTAATGTTCGTGAAACGTCAATTATGGTTGCAGTGCTGGCTATCCAATTTTATAAGCAACACATATGTGCCCCTTTGATACAGCCATCAAGTTGTTTAGCGTAAATTGTAGTTAGGCGCCATCTTCTGAAGTTGATTTATGTAGCAGTGCCCAGATCTATCACCCTACCGAGCACAGGCGCTTGATATCAGCTTCCCGCTTCTGGTGTTACTAGCATTCAGGTTACTGTTGGCATTGTGACGATACTAAAAACGAGTGCTTGTATAGAAACATATTCCTATCGGAAAAATTGCCATGGTGGATACTGGAAAACATGGTGGGCGTAGTGAAAATAATAGTAGGCATGGTGGAAATTATGATGGACTTGGTGGGACGTAGTGGAAATTATGGTGGATATGCCGGGACATACTGGGTGGTATGGTGTACAGAAGATGGGTAAAGTGGAAATGATGGTGGAAAGTAGAGGCTAGATAGTGGGCAATCATGGGATACTCGGCCCACCATTGCGATAAAGCTGGGAAGCCCTAAGCATATGGTGAGTGGTGCTTAATATGGTGGGCCACATGGTGTACCAAGCTCAGAAACTCTTCCCACTATTGCGATAATGCTGGGAAGCACTAAGCAGATGATGGGTGCTGCTTGTTATGGTGGGCCACTTAGTGTACCAAGCTGAGAAGCTCTGCCCACCATTGCGATAATGCTGGGAAACAGTAAGCAGATGATGGGTGGGCTCATAATGGCGGGCAATTTATATAGTGTACCAAGCTGGGATCTGTACACTACATGTTCTACCACCATGATTTCCACCAAAGGTTAGGCCTACCGACCGAGCCCGTACAATTGTGTTATCCGTGCTTCTGGGTTTCAGAATACACGATTACACAATTTCGACGATTAAAAAGGACACTACAGCACAGCCATGGCATCAATTAATCTAAATGAAGCATTTTCTATTGTGTACGATGTTCCGCGCAAGAAGCAACAAACATCGATGCGACGCGATTCAAGCACTCCAGAGAACGTACGTCTCCCCTCACCGACAGCCGCCGGTCGCACTCGCCGGCACTTCTCTAGCTTTTATGCGAGAACTCAGACGTGGCGATTCGTATGCTTGGGAAACCAATATGATAGCGTAATGTTTCAGGCACACTGCATTTGTTTTGGCCAAGCCGTTATGTAGTTGTTGCTATAGCGAAAGAGCTACAGCATTGCGCTGGCACGACTGCCCTCTACGTTGTGCGAAAATCATCCCAATACTCAATAAACAAATCAGGTGGGCGTATCTACGGAATGAGCCTAGAAGCGTCGTAAAGCATGAGCAGATGTCGCCCTTTGGAACGAGTAGCGAAACAGGATAATAAACTTGGCCGACACCGCCGGTAAACTGTAGCTGCTCCCCAGTCCACTTTGTTTTTTTTCTCGCAGTTGTGAATTGTTAAAAAATAGCACTGGTGCCATTAACACAGTGGCAATCTTTACAGACAGCAATTGCTTGTGTTTATTAAATGTGCTAATTTTAGTAGCAGGTGCAGATCTTGTCTATGTCGAGTACACGACAAACGATAACTGTTGAACCGTAAGTTTGTATGTCAACTAACTATTTAACACATTTCCAACCTCATGTTGGTATGGCGCAGTGTGTAATTTGAAACTGCGCAATACCAACATGAGGTTGGAAATGTGTTAAATAGTTAGTTGTCATACAAACTTACGGTTCAACAATTATGTTTGTCGTGTACTCGACATAGACGAGAACATAGACGAGAACATAGACGGGAACATAGACGGGAACACTTCCTGTAAGAACCTTCCTAGATGAGCGTGGGTTGTATATGCCTTCGGGATCTCACTGTCTAATCTGTAAGAAACCGGAAACTATTGACCATGTTTTCCTGCACTGTTGGGAAGTAGCTTATTTTTGGGACGTATTACAAAGGACAATCAAAAAAGAGTTCCCGTTAGACTCTCATGGGATCATGTATTTGGCAATTGAGAATTAGGATGGATTACCTTATGATTTTATCATTATGACTGCCTTGCACAGTATACGGCACTCTAGAATGGCTGGATTTCATTGTGACCCAGGCAGAAGACCAGCAAGAGAGTATTTAAAGAAAGCATTTCAAGATTACTCGAGGTAGTAAGAACAGATGAATGTGTATCTTTATGGGTAGAAAGGGTAAAAGCCCTACTGATCATGAAGGAATTTAGGACGTGATGTGTTATAGTAATGCTTGACGGGCTTAGTTATTTCTAAGTTTTTGTATTGTTCGTTGTGAGTTGTAATATAATTATCTTAGCAACCCGTTCGTGAATGTTTAACCGGAAATAAAGAAAAAAAATGGAATGGCGCAGTGGTTAGTGTCTCCGAATAAGAATCCGCATGTGGCACGTTCGATCCTCCGTGGCACTTTTTTTTTTTCACGGGATGGGTGTTTTTTTTTTACATCTTTTCTTATACAATTCTTTTTTATTTTTTGTGGCAGCTCGTCACGGTGATTTTCACGCCATTTCGCACTGAAGCGTTGCCGGCACTGCAGCACCCGCCATATCCCACCATGCGCCATGGTGGACGTTTCACACCATTTACCCACTACATTAATCTACTATAATGGTGGGTGGTGGTTTGCACCATGCCCAACATTCGTTTTTTTCCGATAGGGATGCGACTGTTGAACGTGCGTCTTTGCGTGCATTTGTACACATTCTTAACACCACATTTCGCTCGATCAAGAAAGTAGAAAACCGCAATGTTACAGTTTGCGTGCTTCGTATAACAATGATTTGCAAGGTGCGGGGCACCTGTCCAATTTTCTTTTCTTTTACTGCACTCAAACACACTAAGCACAATGACTGAGTTAGACTACCACTCAACTATCTACTCTTAGCTTCGGGTGTTCGGATGTCATTGCTTAGCAGCAAAACGAAATATATACCATTTTGATACTTAATTGAAGAAATCCTGCTTGGTAACGTAATGACCCTGTAACGCCGCTCATCAATTATGATGGCAAATAAATGAGATTGGTTATTTTTGCAATTTATTACTTTGAATCAGTGAATCAAATATTTTTTTTAGCTTTTCGCACCGAACCAGTCTCCTGAAATACCCCGGCTCATATTCGTGTGCGAGAAAGGTTATTTCTGCTACATTCCTTATACTTCTTACAACTCACCTTTCTTATGTCGGGTTTCTTTCCAATGATGTGGCACTCTTGAAGTCCTTGTGTAAAATTTGTAGTGTTTTACCTTTAAATGTTACATGTAGGTTCCGACATTTCTGTGAATCCTATCCTTCGATGCATTGGAATTTGTTACTGTGACATCTGTGATCATTGAACGCTTTGCTCACTATACAAAGACACCGCAATTCAGAAATCTTATGAACGAGCATTTCATGCTGCTGATCACCGTCAAAGGCTTCAGTTATTAACAACAAAAGGTCAATCAATATTTTAACTATATAGTATAGTCTTTTCTAACCTAACACAAAGGTCCTATATGTACAAAAAACAAACGTGACATGCTGCTATATCGCTTGTACGAATCATGATTACAATATAATGTGATGTTTTGCGTGTGAGCCACAATAACATTCAGTCGGGTGTCCTGCTGCAGCAGCGCCACGGCGACAGTGGTGGCTGTTGTATAACGCACGTTTTGCCACTGGCAGCAAAAACTACGACCCTTGCATCTACTTATCGCTGTATTAACCACAGTGAGGGAAGCATATCGCTGAACGTTAGTATCATTTCTCCAGCATATTTAGTAAGCATGAAAACACCTATACCTCATAGATATGAAGTTATAAAAGGTCTAACCTTATGTTTCCCCAATGGTACTAGAACCTTCCAGAAAGAATTTCTCGCTCGCTCGTTGCTTCGGAAGCTACCTAATAAACATGCTTTATTAAGCAATTGCCCATAACGCAAAAAAAACAGTCACTCATGTTGTGGAATAAATAATAAGTAAATTGCATTCAGTGAGGTCATGATTGTGTGCGCTTGCTAATTTTCGTCATCGGGCTATAATTAGGTGGGGCACCCTGTATACGACATTACAAAATTATGCCCAACAAGATTGTTAAGTGGGCAGGCAAAAATTAGGACTTAATACATAGCGTCAAATCGAATAAGAGTTTAGCCCTTGCTGATTTCTAGCTAGCCACATTTTTGCTATTACTGTATGTCACATCAGATAAATGTAAAATCCAAAGCCACTGTGACTCTATGGTATTAACAGGAGAATGTCGATGCAATAAGGTGTCATTCACCGGGAACAAAGGAGCCGTCGACATATGTCGTCCCCTGTATTGAAACTTCGGCGAGCATTTATGGAGCATTTCTTTTTCAGTCATTCAGCCTACCTGCACTTATCTTAAGCCAGTGTTTTCGAAATGTAGTGTTTAGCAACTTGGAACAATTGAAACAAACTTGCATGTTACTAGTCGACTGCAGGTGCGGAGTGGACGTAGTACTACTGAGCTTTATACGAAGCTATGCCAGCCACTGTGACTATGAAGCAATAGTAACAGAATACAAAAAAAAAAGAAATTGTCAATCAGATCTCAATTTACTTGTGCACTTTAGGGGCCCATGCAAGGGACTCAGGAAAAGATTGCACATAAGGGTTCGAAATTAGGGGCTTTGTAACATATCACCAACCGGATGTCACATGAGACTGTTGAAAAAATAAAGAAAAAACGTGGACTTCACTTCAAGCATTTTCAACTCTAGAGGGCTATAGGGGCAGTTGATACTGACGCCTAGCATACTACGGGTGAAATGTTAGACGTGCTAGCGGAGCATGCTACAATATATAAAAAATATGGGGAGGGGGGGGGGGAGTAGTGGGCTTCCACGCTCAGCGTTTTCAGTCACCAACTCGTCCCTCTTACTGTTTTATTTGTGATGGAATCTTTGGCGGGCACCGAATTCACCTTCCGCTCACTAATATGAACCATTTTCCGCTTTGTGCCGGGTGCAGGCTTCAGATTAGTATAGAAGTAAGCAGAAAAAAAACGTGTGTTCGTTGCGAAGCAAGAATTACGCATCCGGATTTCAGCATTACTACTTTAAACGCCCAGAGCCGTTTATCGATCCAGTGGTACGTACTGAAGCTAACGCGGCTGTGACCAGTTCACTCTTGCCGCATATGGCACCCCGCCGGTTAATGGTGTGTATGCGCGCAACACAGCCGGCGGGTGGTCAGTTCACCGACTTAACGGGGTCGTCGGCTTGACCTGGCTTGCCCCATCGATGACTGTGAACTACTGCAGGTAACGACGTATTGGTCAGACGTCACAGGTCAAAGGTGACGCTCTATTACTCTGCGGGCAAGGAATTTCACGGTTGCCAACCATTAGCCATCCTTCATGCCCTTGAAGTGTAGTGGCCATGCTCCATGCACGAGATCGTGACTCGTATATCTTCAGTCGCAATACTTTCCTGTATGCTGCAGGCAATGCTCTCTTAAAGCATAGGGGAAACCATTTTTTTTCTTAGGTTTAGAATATTTCTTGTAACATAAAGGCGTGGTAGATTTTCTTGTCGATGTCATTCGAACCAAAGTGGTAGGCAAAGTGACAACTTTTGTATACATTGCAGCCGAGAACGTTCAGAGTACATTCCATGCGTGGCAGATACGTCTCCGGAAGTCCTTTCATATACAGGGAGAGTATCTTCAAGAATTGGGGTCATTTGTGCAAATACCAATCATATATTTTTTTGTTAAAATGTGCATTACTTTTATTACGAGTACAGTACTATATATTTGTAGTTTCTTGTACAGTCATTTCGTCATCAGCATCGGGTCAGTTATTTATTAGGATCCTAACCTTGCCCAATTCAACAAAATATTCCTGAAATAACTGCATTAGCTGTATATTACATATTTTTTTGCTTGCTGAAGAACTACTTTGCATTATTCTGCTCGGCTGTGATCAATATGTTATTTGTCATAGACTAATAGGCGACTAACTTCTTGCTCATTGCTTCCCGACCTATTCTTCAGCCTGAATTTACATGGGATATTGCGCTTAATAAGAGATGATTTTGATTGATTCTGCTTCTGGTACGGTCTTATATTTGATGATCGAGTGTTATAACTTTGGACAAGTAGCTTGATCCTTTCCAGTCCTGCAAGCACCCATGCTCGCGTCGAGTCCAAAGCATGAGGACAATGACGGTGCCTTGGGATAACTAGTGGAGTAACTGTCACGTTTGTAGTCCCAGCATAAATACGACAAACACAGAGTAAATATATAAAGAGCGGTGCAGGGAATTGCTCCAGAAATTTTGACTACCTGGAATTCCTTCGCGCATATAAATCTAACTGCACGTGCGTACAGCAGTTGGTTTCCAGAGAAATATGACTGAATGGAGGCGCCGGCATTCGATTCGACGACTTTCGGCTCAGCACTGGGTCATCACAACGGCTACATCACCGTGGTGGGCCCTGTGATAACTGAGTTCCTCCTACCGCTTCGTGGTACCTGACGTTCGATAAGTTATTAACATCGATTATTATCCATAATATTGTGGCATCGCTGCATTAACAAAACGCAGCATGCCCACGTGTCAGTGCTAATTGCCTACAGCAATGACCACACGGGCTAAAACTGTTTCAGCAAGTATATGTCTTGTGTGGAGAGCGTGTTAAGAGTTTTAGAAATTATCCCAATGATATTAGAGAAAAGAAGCGATGATTCGGCGTCCCCTTTATTCAGGTCTAGTTACCTGGAGAAAATTACGCTCATGGCAGCTTTTTTAATCAAATTTTGACTTTCGCGGAAACCGTACCAGGAATTTTCCATTGAGAAAACGGCCTAGTCATCGAAACCTCGCAGTGGCCAGTGTAGAGATAGTGTAGTATTAGAGAACAACAAGCATTTGTCGAAATGATTTTGAACGAACCTTTTGCGGGTCCTATTCCGTATAGTGCGCCTTGCCGAAATTGAAACTGGCAGCATGTGGCCTCCCAACTTTTCTGCTGCGCAATGGCGGACAATTCGCAAGCACAAATTCACACTTTCTTGCTATCTTAGCCTCATGTGACCGTCTTAACACAATTCCCAATCTGTTTAGGGGAATGATCTGGAAACTCGCGACGCTGAATGTTACTCGGTTTCTTTCCTGTGGCCTCCAAAAAAAAAAACGGAATGTGCTCCGTCATTGTTTCCGCGCTTGCGCTCACTAGTCGCCCAAAAATGCTTTATAGTGGGTGCTCGCGTCACTTCTGTTCGGTTCACAACGGGCCTGCTGAAGAATTCGCAGAGAAGCGACAATATAAACTAGAGGTTACCACACACCGAACATTCGCTAAAGCATGGGAATAGAAGAGAAAGAGATTGATTGCATGCTGGAGTTGGAAACAGTTCCCTAACGTCTATTAAATATACTAACGAGAGCAGCCACAATAGAGTGGAGGCTTATTCAAGAAAAAGTTGAGGGACAGACGCAGGCTTGAAGAAAATATTTAGTTAAACGTAGACTATCGCTTTAGCTGAGCATTTCCAACAGTAGACCTGCCTGAAGATAAGCCAACGGGTCTAGATCCTGGCTCCAGTAACATTCTGTGTCAAACCAACAATTAAAGGGTGACTTTGATTGACTCGTAGCCAATTACCGCTACTCCGCTAAGCACCCTAAGCTAAATATGGTAGTTGCCCTAATTTTTCCACTGACGTGCACAACCACCAAACAGATTTTTTTTTTATTTTGTGGGGTTTAACGTCCCAAAACCACTATTTGATTATGAGAGACGCCGTAGTGGAGGGCTCCGGAAATTTTGACCACCTGCGGTTCTTTAACGTGCACCCAAATCTGAGTACACGGGCCTACAACATTTCCGCCTCCTTCGGAAATGAAGCCGCCACAGCCAACCACCAAACAGACCGAAGTTTTATGTTCCTGTTGTGAATGTATCCGAAGGGCAGCTGTAAATGCCCAGCAGAAACGTTGGCGCACGCACATTGTTCAGCGTAATAATCCCTGTACATCTACTACGACACGCATATACCTGGAATGCAATGAGCCATCGCGAGTTTTTTAGATTCGTTTGAAGTGTTAATTATTTTATCAGATTTTTCATCAAAAAGTGGAGTATGGGTAAAAATAAAGTATTGAAAATGAAGTAATAAATAGAAGTGACACGCTCAAGAACCGAAAAGAATACGGTGAAATATGCGAATAATTAAATTGGAATATGATGACCCCGAAGTTCACGAAATCACCAGGAGGGCCAAGTAGAGCGAGACGACGATTTGGCACACTTGGCTGTTAGTATACAGACTACCGACTGGCCCTTCAGTATTATCTTCAGAAAACAGGTTGTAATCTCAGAATATGGGTGCAAATTTCTTGCTGCTAAATTACAGGAGATCAAATTTCTGCGTGAACACGGCTAAGTATGGCACTGCTTCGCAGAAGGCGCTTAATCGGAGCGGCGATGGCGCAGCGGAGCGTGCCTCTGCTATAAGGCAGCAAAGCAATAGTGGCACGCAGCAGTGCATTAGCAAATGATGCGACGTGTCTACAGTGTGTTTCTAGGCTCATGCTTCGCTTTGCTATGATGCATGACGACGTTAGATGAACAGGCCTTCCGTGGAGTGTGGCCTCTCTTATTCGTGTTCATAGTGAGAGTGGACGAGTTTGTACGTATACAACGGTGAACAGAATTGCTACACTAAAGTTTATAATTCCGTCGGTTGTTACATGATCAACAATGCGAAAAAACTGCGAAAAACATGGGACAGATAAAGAAACAAACGAAGCGCCGTCTGTTCTACTGTCCAGTGTTTCGCACTGTTTTTTTTTTTTGCTTCGTAGTGCTACAGTAAGTAGTATTAAAAGACATTTGTTGAATGAAACCGCTAGAAATATAGACTATGGACAGTAAACTTGTTACGCTACGGGAACAGTCGTAATGAATAAGGTAAACAACCGTTCTATGGCGACATTGACTCTGTCTTGTGCTAGCTGCAAGTTAGTGCAATTTAGCTGTAAGCGCATATGATGGGCTATTGAGGGAAAATCATGATTGGAAGCAGACAGTAGGTCACTAAGGCAGTATTGCGGCCATACGGAGGGAGCTATATACTTTATAATTACGACAACACATGTCCTGACAGTGCGCTACTGGGGCTACAGGACTTGCGGGCGACGAAGTCTGTCGGTGTGTCCTTTAAGATTATTTTTTTTATGTGGCGTGTAATAACTGTATGGAAGTTAACGTTTTCGCTTTGTATAGGTGGGTAAACGGTTGCATTCCGACAATTATTTATACACCGTCTTATGAAGTAAGCAGTTATACAGAATTGATGCAGAGTGTAAGCTCGAATATTAAAAAAAAACGGCTGGAATTGTGATCATTAAAGTGTAGTTTCAATAGACAGCTGCTAAAGCCGGTTGTCCTCGAATGATTCTGGAAAGCATTAGCAAAGTGAGCTACGACAAACTTAACTACAATCGTATAAGGTCATCACTTGAATATCCGCACAGTGACAAACGTCTGAAGAATGTGCAGTGAAACACACAAGCCGCCGTGCGAGCCTGCCTGCTTTTGTTTTCTTTTTTGTTTTTACATAACCCAAGCAGTGTTGCGGTCACTATCTCAAGGCACGTTTGCATGCTTAGCATTTTACGATGGCAAGTGGCAAAGGTCGTTTGCAGCAGGGAATCGCAGCGGGGAACCGCTTCCAACTAAGAGATGTGCGTTTCTTGTTTTCTATTTTGCGCAGCTAGCACGTGTCGTCTGTGGTCGAAATGCAGACGTCGGAGAACGGAAGAAGGAAATCCGGCGCCCTCCCAGACGAAACACGTACGAAGACTTCGTCACATCCGCAAATACTTGCTTTATGACTGTGACATCACTTGTTGACGCGTAGTCAGCACGTACGTGCGTATGGAGAAACTCAAAGAAGGAAAATGAGAGCGTGGCTTAGCATTCCGATATAGGAATTCCACCAGAGAGTCTGTATATTAAGGGTAGGACTGTTCTCACGGCAAAGTCTAATGCTATGGCAGTGCATGGCGTGCATTGCCCGATCTTACCGCATATGGCATTGAGTGTTACAGACACATAGTTAGAATAACCACTAACTATTAATTTTATCACTTCCTTATATATTTGCGTCTGAGGTCACAGTCAGAAAAGCCATGTAAAACTTTCTCTAGTTTAAAAAAATACACTATAAAAAGTGTGCTTCAAGACGAGGAATCAACTCCCTTTATCACACCTTGCAAGATATCGTGTTCACGCTGACTGTGGTATTCATCTATACATATTATGGAACAATATTCGTGCCAGTTTCGGAATTCCTGGTAACCTATCATTGACGCATTTTCCACTGCACTGATGGTAATTTTCTCAAGAACTCGTGCCGATCAAGCCCAGGTGTTGTGACCACTGACGCATTTTGAAAACGTCCCCACCGAGTCGAGCAGAGATCATGCTATTTACAACGGCATTGCTGATCTGCACGTGCCAACTGTTGTTGCTTGCTTTTGTCTACTTTCATTTACATTAATTTTATAACTTTGCCTTGCTTAAGCAGCGAATTTCACCCGGTGTGCTTTACTTAGCGTTATCACCTGCAGGTTTTGTGTGGTTTTGTCTCTTCTTCAAGATATTTGTTGTTTGTTCTTCAAGGGAGGTCTAGAATTAGCATGATGGGCATTGACATCGCGAGGTGGAGTGAATGGGGCGCCAATGCCCCACCCTCCCCCTCTATTCCCTAACATTTTCACTTCAACATGCGTATACATACAATCTTACGCATGAACAAATGTTGCCTGAAATCACCTCATAAAAAAAATTCTGGCCATGCCCCGTCGTTATAGAAGTATATGCGTACGCGTGTGTATAGATTGTGGCCTGGCAATAAGTAGCTCCTAAAAGTGACCTACCCTTCTCCTGGCCATAAATTTGACCAAAAAAGGACCGAAAAAGTTCTCCATAAACTTCTTAAGGCACATTTGCTTCGCGCTGAGGAAATAAATTTACGTCACTAAAACTGCCATCGTGTGTTTATATGCTTTTGTATTATGTCCATCTCACTCACGATTTCAGTAAAAAGAAATATTGTGGGATATATTACATGATTTCTACGGCCTTCAGGAATTGAGAAAGTCAGATTGAGAAATATAAATTCGATATCGCTCGGTCACACTTTCGCACACTCCGTGTGGCTCTGTTATTACAAAACAAAAAGGATTGTGTCCAAACCATCGATATAACTGTCTGTATTCGCGTTGAAGCAATAAGGGATATTGAAGGACTTAGCTATTTTAACAGTTTGATTACTTCGAAAAAACCTTGTGAAACTAGGGTGCTGCACTAATAAATGAGCCAAAACGTTTCAGTTTGGTGTATGGCACTGTTATTTGCATGGTCTCCGTAATCACAGAAATATCCTGAAATGTGAGCAATTCCACCAAGGATTCCTAAGTGATTTTGATAAGCACCTAAAAGTTTTGAGCCGTTTGGTTAAGGGTCATTGCTAAGGTGCTTCGTCAAATTGACGAATGCTTAGAAACTTGGACGACTCCCATTCTAGTCATTTAACCCTCTTAAGCACCAGACCAGCCCCACATCATCTAATGAACAAGGCAAAGAGTACGTAGTATTTTCGCTTCTTCAAATTCACGGTGTGAGCTCTGTGCCGCTATGATGTTTCATGCCACTGTGTATGAAAGTTTCAGAGCATTACTTAGAAAAACCACAAGTTTTCAAAGCTGTCTTTATATAGATCCGATAACTTCGTTCTTGCACTTTGTCTTGTTAGCAGAGATGACTCTTAGTCAACATGAAATTATCCATGCAGCATTTTTTGACATTGCGACGAAGTCAACACATCATTGATTACGATAGAACATTTTCTGCTCTGCTGTGATCGAAAATATATTGCATTCCGACAGAGGTAGACATCAAAAAAAAAAAAGGGAAAAGATAGCGCACCACCTTAAAGCAGTAATGTTGTACTGAGAGCCACAGCTTACAAAAAATTGTAGCGGTTATAATAAAACCATTCTCGATGTTCTTTTGTCACTTCTATACGCTGCTGTCTTCTCTATAAATGTTATATTTTCATTAACAAAACGCACTGGTATTCTGAGGCAGTGCTCAGACGATTAAGAAATTTATGCGCTTCACATAATTCTTGCACCTTCATTAGGTTAACGCACACGTTTTGTAATGGTTCCGACATGATAACAATAGACGTATTAAAAGCAGCGTTAACGAGACACGCACAGTATTTAAATATGTGACAACAGATTAATGACATCCGAGCTTACTGAAATGTTTTTCATAGACTGTAGTCAAGCATTGTACCAATCTTGCACTCACTGATGTTTGTTTTTATTCATCACGATAAGGCTGAATGCCATGACCTTGAGCGCAGCGAGATATCGCTTTACCTTGCCACAAAAACCTGAGTCATAGGTTGGGTTTTTCTGCATTAGCACGAGCTGCACGGTTTTACCTGAACGAATAAACACCTCCGTACTTCGCGCTTATCTGTGTCATCTCGTGACAAATATGTCATAGTATCAGGGAGGCAAACATACATGATATCGGCGCAGTGTAGTAAGCACTAGCTCGGCCCACAAAGTCCAGACATATCGCCGTCAAACGAAGTCCAAGGTAGAGTGGTCTTATGAGCGTTTGAAAATTTTGGGTATTATCGTACATCAGCTCTCTGCGTACAATGGTATACCAAGTGAAAGGGATTATTCATTGAACATTTGCGTGAGTGTACTTTGTGTACAGGCCAGGCTCGGGCAACTCAGCCAATTTTCTGCAATTTCGGGAAGAGTAATGAACAACATGTAGGACCAGATTCGCAGCTACTTTTCCAGGAATTGCGTTTTATGAAGCAGGGACAATAAATAACAGCCTTTAACACCTTTCCTGCACAGTTCCACAAATGATAGCATTGGTCTCAGTTTTGGTGCACTGCTTTTCACGAAGCTTTGCGAATGTAACTACTTAAGCTGCATGAACTGCCTACTTGAATACATTCCTGGAAGGTACCATTAACATATGCTTTCATAAGCACTTCGCGATAAATCGGGTGGCTAAACTAAAATAAGTTCTGTTAATTTTTGTGAATAAAAATGTTCCATAGCTAAATGCTTCCTGTTACGTGGTGATATAGATAAACTATAGGTTAGGAACAAAATATTTTTAATCATATCTCAAATGCTGTCAGATAATAAAGCAATCAAAAGATAAGAATTTTTGAAATAAAGACCAACCATTCAACATTTATAGTAGCGTGGTGCATTGGATACCGGGACAAATATCGCGGGTATGGCTGTTATCCAAGCTGTCACACTTCGAAGGCAGTAAAGAAAATACTATCCTGTACAGTGCTTCGGATGACTAAAAGCAGCACTGAAAGATGCAAACAATGTGGGAGTCTTTTCACCGGCGAGTTCATCGCAGCGGAATCTACATTTATGAAATATGACACATTAGAATTTAACATGAATATTGTAATATAATGTTCACATTTACTGGACGAGTGTACTAAACAAATGTTATCTGTAGTACTCGGCATATTTCTCTATGCTGGCATGAGGCCATATAATCGCTATATTTGCGCTGCTCATTGATAAGCGTGATAATAATTGCCGTGCCATTTCTCCGGAAAATATTTTTAGTAATGCTTTGTGTTGGAAAAACCAGGATGGCTGTTCGTTTCTTATTATACGCAAGATATCTCTCGATCGATTGTACTGACAGTACTTATAGACAAGCAGCAGAAAGACATGATCCCCAGTAAATAATTAATCAGCTACCTGGTCTTTCTTAAACATAATCGCATATGCATTTCTCGTCAGAAACTGTCGCAAACACGGAAGATGGTCAAGTCGCAAACATTCGGCGCTAAAAAAGATAACGTGCAAATATTATATTCTACATGATCGATGCATGTGAGCTGAATAATCTCCTTCTAAACAACACCTCTGAGCAGGAAAGATGTTGTAGGACAGGTAATGATTTCCAAAAGAATAATTATTGCAAGAAAATTGCAAAGAACGCCAAAAGTTTCAAATGTACAAGAAAATGTAAGCCGCAGTTGACGCTCGGTTTTAAAAGGTTTAGCTCACATTTTTACCCTGATACTCCGTGTGGGCACCTTATGTTCACCGATGCTTCGTTTGGGCATCATATGTGCCCCGATGCTCAGTTTTAGCCCCATACGTGCTTTAATTCTCTGTTTGTGTCCCATATCTGTACGGCGATGCCCAGTTGGTGCCCAAATTGTGCCCTGATGCTTAGTTTATGTCCCATATGTGCCCCCGATGCTCGGTTCAGTCCGATATGTGCACCAATGCTCGGTTTGTGCCCTTATGGGCACCGATGCTCGGTTTGTGCTCCATAAGTGCCCCAATCTTCGGTTCGCATCCTATATGCTCCCAACGCACGGTATGAGCCCCATATGTGCTCGATGCTCAGTTTGTGTCTAATATCTGCTCCGATGCTCAATTAGCGCCCAATGTGACCCCAATGCTCGGTGAGTGCCCAATGTGTGTCTGATGCTCTGCTTGCTCCTCATATGTGCCCCGATGCTCGGTGAGTGCCCAATGTGTGTCTGATGCTCTGCTTGCTCTTCATATGTGCCCCGATGCTTGGTGAGTGCCCAATGTGTGTCTTGATGCTCTGCTTGTTCCTCATATGTGCCCCGATGCTCGGTGAGTGCCGAATGTGTAACTGATGCTCTGCTTGCTCCGCATATGTGCCCCGATGCTCGGTGAGTGCCCAATGTGTGTCCTAATGATCTGCTTGCTTCTCATACGTGCCCGATGCTCGGTGAGTGCCCAATGTGTGTCCTGATCATCTGCTTGCTCCTCATACGTGCCCGATGCTCGGTGAGTGCCCAATGTGTGTCGTGATGCTCTCGTTGTTCCTCATATGTGCCCCGATGCTCGGTGAGTGCCCAATGTGTGTCTGATGCTCTGCTTGCTCCTCATATGTGCCCCGATGCTCGGTGAGTGCCCAACGTGTGTCTGATGCTCTGCTTGCTCTTCATATGTGCCCCGATGCTTGGTGAGTGCCCAATGTGTGTCTTGATGCTCTGCTTGTTCCTCATATGTGCCCCGATGCTCGGTGAGTGCCGAATGTGTAACTGATGCTCTGCTTGCTCCGCATATGTGCCCCGATGCTCGGTGAGTGCCCAATGTGTGTCCTAATGATCTGCTTGCTTCTCATACGTGCCCGATGCTCGGTGAGTGCCCAATGTGTGTCCTGATCATCTGCTTGCTCCTCATACGTGCCCGATGCTCGGTGAGTGCCCAATGTGTGTCGTGATGCTCTCGTTGTTCCTCATATGTGCCCCGATGCTCGGTGAGTGCCCAATGTGTGTCCTGATGCTCTGCTTGCTCCTCATATGTGCCCCGATGCTCGGTGAGTGCCCAATGTGTGTGCTGATGCTCTGCTTGCTCCTCATATGTGCCCCGATGCTCGGTGAGTGCCCAATGTGTGTCTGATGCTCTGCTTGCTCTTCATATGTGCCCCGATGCTTGGTGAGTGCCCAATGTGTGTCTTGATGCTCTGCTTGTTCCTCATATGTGCCCCGATGCTCGGTGAGTGCCCAATGTGTACCTGATGCTCTGCTTGCTCCGCATATGTGCCCCGATGCTCGGTGAGTGCCCAATGTGTGTCCTGATGATCTGCTTGCTTCTCATACGTGCCCGATGCTCGGTGAGTGCCCAATGAGTGTCCTGATCATCTGCTTGCTCCTCATACGTGCCCGATGCTCGGTGAGTGCCCAATGTGTGTCGTGATGCTCTGCTTGTTCCTCATATGTGCCCCGATGCTCGGTGAGTGCCCAATGTGTGTCTGATGCTCTGCTTGCTCCTCATATGTGCCCCGATGCTCGGTGAGTGCCCAATGTGTGTCCTGATGCTCTGCTTGCTCCTCATATGTGCCCCGATGCTCGGTGAGTGCCCAATGTGTGTCCTGATGCTCTGCTTGCTCCTCATATGTGCCCCGATGCTCGGTGAGTGCTCAATATGTGTCTTGATGCTCTGCTTGCTCCTCATATGTGCCCCGATGCTCGGTGAGTGCCCAATGTGTGTCCTGATGCTCTGCTTTTTCCTCATATGTTGCCCCGATTGCTCGGTGAGTGCCCAATGTGTGTCCTGATGCTCTGCTTGCCTCTCATATGTGCCCGATGCTCGGTGAGTGCCCAATGTGTACCTGATGCTCTGCTGCTACGCAACTGTGCCCGATGCTCGGTGAGTGCCAATGTGTGCCCTGATGATCTGCTTGCTTCTCATACGTGCCCGATGCTCGGTGAGTGCCCAATGAGTGTTCCTGATCATCTGCTTGCTCTACTACGTGCCCGATGCTCGGTGAGTGCCCAATGTGTGTCGTGATGCTCTGCTTTTTCCTCATATGTGCCCCGATGCTCGGTGAGTCGCCCAATGTGTGTTCCTGATGCTCTGCTGTCTCATATGTGCCCCGATGCTCGGTGAGTGCCAATGTGTGCCCTGATGATCTGCTTGCTTCTCATACGTGCCCGATGCTCGGTGAGTGCCCATTGAGTGTCCTGATCATCTGCTTGCTCCTCATACGTGCCCGATGCTCGGTGAGTGCCCAATGTGTGTCTTGATGCTCTGCTTGTTCCTCATATGTGCCCCGATGCTCGGTGAGTGCCCAATGTGTACCTGATGCTCTGCTTGCTCCGCATATGTGCCCCGATGCTCGGTGAGTGCCCAATGTGTGCCCTGATGATCTGCTTGCTTCTCATACGTGCCCGATGCTCGGTGAGTGCCCAATGAGTGTCCTGATCATCTGCTTGCTCCTACTACGTGCCCGATGCTCGGTGAGTGCCCAATGTGTGTCGTGATGCTCTGCTTTTTCCTCATATGTGCCCCGATGCTCGGTGAGTGCCCAATGTGTGTCCTGATGCTCTGCTTGCTCCTCATATGTGCCCCGATGCTCGGTGAGTGCCCAATGTGTGTCCTGATGCTCTGCTTGCTCCTCATATGTGCCCCGATGCTCGGTGAGTGCTCAATATGTGTCTTGATGCTCTGCTTGCTCCTCATTTGTGCCGCGATGCTCGGTGAGTGTCCAATGTGTGTCCTCATGCTGTGCTTGCTCCTCATATGTGCCCTGATGCTCGGTTAGTGCTCTTATGTTTCGAGGTGTTCGGAATGGGCACGATATGTGCCCGGATGCTCCGTTTGCGCCCCTTATGAGGGTGCAGAGAATGAGGAATTGCAGAACACACATCACTCAGTTGTGACCATTTTCCCAAAAATTAACAGCAAAAGGCATGTGTGGTGTTAAGTCAGTAAAAGCCTGGATGGAATAGTGTTATGCATGCTCCCGACAAGGAAAATAAGTTTGTAAACACAATGTGCTTACGTAACATACGCAGGTGAAACGTCGCTGATCAAGGCCTGCGAACTTATAGTCTTTGAAATGGATGGAAACTCAGCAATGTATTATCTCACAATAATAGCGAATTTAATAAGGAATCAATCTCCTAATATTGATGGCTGCGCTTTTGTGCCCAGCCACGTCGGTCACAATTCAATAGGGGTTAGAGCTAACACTCGTATACTCTGATATCAGTGGCAACCAGATATGTCCAGGAGCCAATGGGGAAAAAATGTATTGCACATGCCTGCTACAGCGCACCTCGTTGGCCGAATGACAAGAGGAAACGCCCCAAGCTGCATTGCTGTTAATTTCTGCTTTAGCGAGCTGTGGTGGTCGCAGAGCCCGGGCCAACGCCAAGAGGGGAAAGAGGGAAGCGAAAAAAGAAAGTCTGCATGAGGGACTCTCTTACACCCATTTCCGAAACTAAGACGTAACAAAACAATACACAAAAGGTACGCTCGCCGTGTTGTGTGCTGGTCACGTGGGAATGCGGGGCCATAAGAATTTATATCCGAACTTTAGTGGGTCAGTTTTTACACTCACCTCGGTGACGTCATATTTTTCGCACATAAAGTCGCAGGAGCACTGCGACGGAAGCTTTAGGTGCTCTATAATACGTGGAAATCAACCATGGGTGGCCTCAACTCCAACACTGTTGATGCGAAGCGCCATCATGATATGACGACACCATACGACGTCACACAACGTGACCATTAAAATCGCAAAAAGCTGAGCTAGTTGGTACGTAGTCATTATAAAATCACAGGACGTACGACTATGGACACAAGAAAGAGGTTAGGACATCGCAAACAATTGCGGCGCCCTAACTTTTGTTATCTTGTGGCCGTGTTTGGACGCGCTGCCTTTTCGTAGTGACCATATGATGTGACACTGATGTCCAAGACTAGGGATGTTTGTGACATTCTCATGACTAATATGCCGTCGCATGAGGATAACGTCTGTCGATCAGTTGATTGATTGATATGTGGGGTTTAACGATCCAAAACCACCATATGATTATGAGAGACGCCGTAGTGGAGAGCTCCGGAAATTTCGACCACCTGGGGTTCTTTAACGTGCACCCAAATCTGAGCACATGGACCTACAACATTTCCGCCTCCATCGGAAATGCAGCCGCCGCAGCCGAGATTCGCCCTCGCGACCTGCAGGTCAGCAGCCGAGTACCTCAGCCACTAGACCATCGCGGCGGGGCTCTGTCGATCAGTTGAACGCACGGCACCGTCGCTTGGCAAAAGCTTAACACGGGCGCAGTGTAAAGCAAGGAGAGGTACAGAAAATATCGGACGATCATATAAGCGAGTCCGTGAGTTCTATAGAGGTTAGAGGTGGCTTAGTTGCTGTGTATTATTGACTTCCCACTTATATAACTAGCGCAAACGTTACATAAGAATACGGCATGGAAAGCTAGAGGGACGCCGCCGTATTATAGCGCTACGTCCAGTCGGTTTCAATTATCTTGTATGTTATGGCATGCTAAGCCTTAATAGGTTCCTGAAGATAAAGTCTTAGGTGATTTTTTGCTTTCTTTTGCGCGAAAAGAAACCTACCCCAGAATAAATTTCCTCGAGTTCTAGAGAAAATTGTGCGCGTCCGAGTTCCAGCAGTAGCGGTACCTGACTGCTGCTGCTAAGGCTGCGGGTGCTAGACCGACAGTAGTGGTACACTAAGATGGCAGGGAAATGCTACAGGCCCGAGTAGTGTGTATACGTTAAAAACTATCAAGTGAAGCAAATATTCGAAGCTCGTAAATATGGTGTGCCTCATTAGTATTCGGAAATGAACATTTTGTTTAACAAAGAGAAAAAGAAACACACCTGTTTTCTTCTTAAGTACATGGTTGATTTACCGTGTGCAGTTCGAATTCTCAATAGAAATATTTCTAAAAATATAACACTGTTAGAGCAACATTATGGACCGGCAACTCTCTCTTGAATCTACTGCTGCTGTGTTTACGAACTGTCGCAACGTGGCAACCACACTTGTGTTAACAATGCTAAACAATCGCACTCAGTCATTGACACTGGTCATGCCATCGCCGACTACGCCGGCTCACACTTGACCCACACCGCTATCTGGATTTACCCAGGGTCGAAGCGGGAACAATGAGCTGTCAGCGAGGCTAGTCTCCGTCACTTAGAACTGTTCGCCCCGACTCGTATCAACTGTCAAAGCTCACGTACAGTGCGCAACTACACGGTATGAGCGCGTCACACTTTCTCCTCTACAGCGGCTTGCACATCTTTGGCTGCGAGATCGCGGCACGTGCGTTGCCGGCGCGTGGAGCAAGAAGCGGGGGGACTGGCCCAACCACAACAGCGCGGCGTGGCGTCACTCCCCGGTGGCGGTGACCGCCACCGCGAGCTTGGAACTTTATCTTCCCGTTGCGAGCGTCGGCGGAATGGCGGAAGGAGAGACAACCCTCCCCTCATCTGTCGTATATATGCAGAACTGCTCCATTCGAGAGTTCAGGTGCGGGCCCTGACTGATCTGGTGTGGGGGACTTCATGTGGTCCTGTACGGGGTAGTTATAAGACTTCCGAAATTCGCAACTGCCCTCATTGTATTTGGATTTTCCTATACTCCGTACGTTTTGCGATGGCGTTAGTTTCTCACAGGTCGAAATGGAATATTGTTTTCCTGCTGATTTTCGCATTACTCGCAATAGCAACCAATAACGCTCAGGTAAGCGTGTTATCCATCTCTATTCTCAAAAAAATTTTGAAAATTGGGAATTGCTTTTGATTTCGGGTGCCCAGTGTTTCACCATGCTATTTCCGGCGTGACATAGCTTCCAATATCACGACAAGCGTCATGCAAATACTAGCGCTTCTTATTGTGTTGCTAATGATCATAGTTTTTTTTTTCAAAAGAGACAGCTCGCTCATATTACGTATTATGTTCTGCGGATCCTTTAGCAAAAACATCACTCCACACTGTGAATGGCCCCCCTTGTTTGTTCAATATAATTTTGCTGTTTATTTAAGTTTGATCGCCTTGATGTTCATGACTGTCCTGTCTTTGTTGTACAATTTTTGTATTGTACATCACTGCATACGCAAATAAGTTCTTTTCGCTGTATATAACAGCTTGCATTGTGCATACGCATTGATCACCACTGTCCATTTTTCTGTGTGCACATGAGCTAAGTAAGATATATCCAGAAATAAAATTCTCTTAACCAAGTTTTCATTGGCCTGTGCGCCATCAAGCCCAGCATCATGATTATTTAGGTGATGGCCGTGTTCGTAATTAGGCGGTCTTCCCCACCTTCTCTAATCTGTGTTATACTCAAAAATAAGTATATTCAAGCAACACAATACCGAATAAATGTCAACGCGCTGGCCCTGTGGCGTCTCTCGAAATGACAATAATGAATAAAGAAGAACATGCAAGGTATCTTGTTTGATAGTTTTTCCGAGCTTATGGAAACGAAGTTCGACATCAATTACTATTGAGGAATATTCAAGCAGTGACACGAAAAACAAATGCAGTACTTGCCCGTACTCTCTGAAAAATACTGTGCTCTGGCCTTGTCTAAAATATAATCACTATTTAACTTCACCAACCTTACTATTTAATGTTCTGGCTCACCGAAGAAGGCTTCTAGAGGATGAGTTTTGTTGCATTCATTGTACATTCCCTGGTGGTAGCATTCTACCGATAAAGATACTTGAAGGTGGCCAGCTGTGGCATAATGTTTAGCAGTTGCTGCCTGACAGTCGAGTTAGCAGCTGTAGTGCTGAAATCTAAACGTTCATACAGCCGTTATGCGCGTACTTTGGGGTTGAATGTCTATTTTTATGGACACGTAATGGCTTACTGTTACTAATTTAACACGTTCTTTGACTTTACGGTGCAATTTATTTTGATGTTCTCACAAGTTTTAGTGACGTTTCCAAAGGTGCACTTACGTTTATATTACAAACCAATGGTGTTTTATGCCGCCATTTTAATTCAGATTCTTATTAGTTAATCACATAAATTTAGAGTTGCCTTATTAACATAAAATTAAAAAGAAAGAAACGGGTAAATCGTTTTTTTATAAGAACAAGTGGACATGATAACAAAAATAAGTTTTTACAGTCATACATGAATCGCTCTAGTAATATGTAAGCGGGGAAACCTTATTCACTTGTATAGCACAAAATATAACCCTGAAAAAAACGTCCAGCAGAACAAACATATTTTGTGCATCAGACGCACCCAGTTAAAACGATGAAAGCGCACACTAAAGCAAGCCAATCGTTCGATGGTGTAAACTTTAGAGGAGACTACACGTATTTTATAGCATTGTGGCAATTGCAGATCAGGCACTTGACTATATATGGGGCACTAAAAAGGAGTATGACAACATTTTTGCACATTTTTCTTACCAGGGTCAGAGCTGCCCGATGCCATCAAACCTTGACGCATCCGATGTGGCGTACAACACCATCACATTTCGCTGGGATGTCACCAAGTGAGTTACCATTATTAGAAACATCTTTTTATTAAAACCTCAGTAATGCAGCTTTCACATGCATGAATAAACACGCTGCCAGATTTTTTTTCAATAATCAGGCTAACACGCGGTCAAGGGTAAATAAACATTAATTTTTATGTGCATTAGGTTTGGAGAAAATGTGCACGCGCACGCACGCACACACACACACACACACACACACACACACACACACACACACACACACACACACACACACACACACACACACACACACACACACACACACACACAGCTTTTACGTGGTAGTTAGCACACTATAGTTTTTCTGTCTTGACGACTGACAGCGCCTAGTTTAAATACACAGTTTTTGGTTCAAGTGCATTCATATTTGTAGCGCTACATTTTTTTTTCGAAGGATCCACTTCAGGGCGTACAGCCACATGGAGGTTTTCTCCAATAAGTATTTGCCGCAATAATCCTTTTTTCGTTTCTTACAAAAAAAAGAAACACTGTTGTCTAACGTTCTTACTTGCAGTTGGCTGACGAATGTTACCACAGTAAAAAAACGGCATTGCAGTTTTGGGCCCTATATAACGCAAAATCATAACGCATTCCTGGATAAGCAATAGATATGTATATATCAGCTGTGAATACAGGCAGTTAAACGACCTTCATGGGAGCCACCATAAAAACTCTATCTCTACGAGATATCTCGTGCATCAAACATTAGGTATGCAACGAATACACCTAGACACTATAACTATACTCCTGCAGAAATTTACCGATACTTATTAGCAGACCTCTATACCGTTTGATAAGCAAAAATCTGAATACAGAGCACAATGACGGGTTCAGTGGTAGGACTCTTTTTTATCTGTCTGAGCCGACCATGCCGTAATAGAAACGCTTATGCCTGAAAATACCTTTCGTGCCTTTCCGTCAGGAAATAAACAATGTACCATTTCAGGATGATATCTAATGTAACTATTGTCCTTGCTTGCACATTAAGGAGCGCCTGATCTTCACAGATTGTGACAGCTGTGCCATGAACAAAATTATTTATCTACCAGGAAATCCTTATGAATGTCAGCTCGTGCATATCACATAAGTACTAAAATTACTTAGTTCCTGCAAAGAGCTTGGCATCTGTGAAAAACACTTTTTTTTTGCTGTCGCTTGTCAGAGTGCTTTGCAAACATTCCACTTGTTTTCCCTTCAGGTATCATAGTTTAAGCCAATCTACAAATAGCTAGTTGACAGGCTACTGTCTGGTTCTTTTCTCCATGTTGTTGGATATTTCAGTGCCCATATTGCTTCATAATACTAATGTTAACACCAACAACGAACAACAAATGCAATAATACTATTAAGAATAATAAAAACTTGGCAGATACCACGTGCCTTGGGAATCGATAAAACGCGGATGCAAGGTGAATGCCTTTTAACTTTTTTACTGAGCAAGAAGTTACGAAGTGGCACTCAATATATGTACAAAGTTACGAACACACATGCATAAACAGCCGCGTATGTTTTTACAGTAGCAGTTGTTTACAGTTCCCTAACGATGCCAACACCAACATAGATATCAGCATCACTAAAACCGGTAAGCTCGTATGAAACACTGGTGTTTGCGATGGTGCTCACGAAGATAGTCGCCCTCAACACCACTACACAAATGAACCTCAGCGGATGGCGCCTAACTACAAATGGCGTTAACACGACATGACGGCTGTATCATAGGAGTACCTACGTAATGTTTATAAAATTGTATAGCCCGTACTGCTACTAGAATTGACGTTCCGCGAACACTAGGGTCTATTTGCAATATATTTCCCGAGACCTAGCCTGGCTCTGTGATAGAGTACTTGATTGCCACGCAGAAAGCTGGGACTCGACTCTTTCTAGGGCACTGACCCTTCTTCTTTCCAAGCGTCTGGTCAATGCTGCCTATGCCAGCTTTTCCGTAACGTTTAACCGTTTATAAAATTACACATGTGGGTTCTCGCCATTCCTGGGTGAGTATAAATGTCTATCACTTGTGGCGCATACCCGCATACCAGCGTGTGTTCCAGGGTATGTGCCATTATTTTTGGGAAGTGTTTGATGACACACGCGTCAAGATATTGACAATATTCATGTCATGACCAGCTCTTGATATTCGTGAAACCATCTTACCCTCCCGTACTATACTATTGGTGTAATCGAAGTTAGGGTGTGATCATGAGAGCACCTATACGTGGGCGGCAGATAATGAGATAGACATATAGATATAGACGCAGATAGAGGCCAAAAGTGCTTGCAGTACACAAAGAAATGCTTGGCATTGGTTAATAATACTATGCAGGTACATACCAAGCCCTGTGCATTGCACATGCATGTCGCCGGGAAACTACGGCGAATCATGTTCAGCGAGCAACACTCCAAAAGTCTGCACGACGGGAGTCACCGGTTACACCCGAACACAGTCAAGCCTGGGCGTGTACACCAACTACACCATGTGCGTGCAAACGCAGTGTTCTGCCAGCAACTTCTCCACTGCTGTCTGCAGGAACTTCAGGACGTCACCGTTGGGTGAGCCGAGATGGTATTATTTAAAAACAAAAGCAAGGCCTCTCAGTGCACGACAGGTCTCTGCAGATGTACGGAAACGGTATGTCACGTACAAGGCTTTAAGGCCCCGAGAGTAATGACGTGGATTAAGCTATTGGTACAAAATAGAGCCCGGCCGTGGTACTTTCATGCGATAAGAAAACAGTGCACTATCTTTGACCATTTAAAATTATTTTGAGTCGCCAAAAAGCATGTTGAGTAAACGAAGCTTATTCTACGTTCCCCGAATTTTTGGCAAGTTTATAATTATGCATGACGGTACTCAGCACAATACGGAAATTGTTTTTAAAGAACAAACCAATTCACCTAAAGGGCAAAGAATATGAGGCTCTATGCGTTTTTTTGTTAGTATCAGTGTTTTCACTTTTCTTAGTAAAAAGGCAACTTGTTGTCGTCTCTTTTCCCACTTGCTAGGCGTCTGGGACGCACTGTCTGAAACGTTGTGCATATTTCCAGTGCAATTCGTCTCACGAAGAGGTGCTTACAAAACTGGTTGACATCGCGGCATAGTAACGCAAGGGGTATCAGTTAAATGATGCAGCCATAGCAGGGTGTGGGAGGGGGACGGGGGAAAGAAAGCAGAGGTTCTTTCGCCTTTTCCTATTCCTAAATGCTGCGCATATGGCACCGCCTACCTACCGCCCCTCTTGTTCGATAACTGAAACGACTGCAAATACTGATTGAGTTTTTCTAGCCTCATGGCGTGCAGCTTCATTTGACATTGTTTAAGCAAACCTAATTATTTATTTACATAATATGTTGTCTGCACCCACCAATGAACAGTAACTTCAAGTTGTTTCCAAACTCCTCCGCAGGGACATCCCGTTTAGGCTTTGTATCAATGAATCTCATGCCATACTACATTCATTTTTGCTTGGAAAAGTGCAGCAGCTGCTGTCTGTCATTTCAGTGCTGGACTTTTTTTCATGCTTTTTATTTCAAGTATGTCCCACCAATTCGCCTAAGCATCCTCTTTAGCTATCTATTTCAGCAGCAGACCACTCTACAATGACCAAACTATTTTGAATGTCACCTACCCATTGGCAATGCTTGATCTTGTGCATGCAAGAAGGTTATTTAATTGAGTAAAAGTATTAATTATCCCCTTCTACAGCCCCAAGCCAGCCGTACCAAATTTTCGCAACGAAGCACAGCCCCTCATCCCTGGACGTGAGCTGGCGATTCCCGACAGCCTTAAACGGTCCACTGGACGGCTACCGCATACGTTGGTGCCAGGCGAGCAACTGCGTGCCCAGCCAGGAGATACTACCCGATCGCCGAACGCGCGATTTCCGAGTGACAGGACTGCAGCCGTACCGCCAGTACCACGTCTACGTCTCCGGATTCAACGTGGATTCCCACAGCGGACAGACCCTCTACGGAGCTGAAGCGTCGCTCAGCGAGTACACCCTGCCAACTTGTGAGTGTGCAAATACAAATGCTGGATGCTTGCGTCATCCTATGTCGAACTCTATTGCGTAATGTCACGGGTAGTGCATAAGCTTGCATTCTTTGTCAAAAAAAACAAGCATAAAAGGCATAACAGCCACATTAATAACAGCTATATGCGTGGCTACTTGAGATGACAAAGAGGTAATATATATCAGCGCTTTTTAAAATTTGTCGAATGTCTTACATAGCATTTGAGACTATTCATAAGACGCGTTGTCTTACAGATGCGACAACTCGATATTACAGTGTGTACTTATTACGCACAGAGGTGTCTGGTGCTTATTGCGAAGCTTTAGCGTGTATTCAACATTCAACCATATATATATATATATATATATATATATATATATATATATATATATATATATATAAATATATATATATATATATATATATATATATATAGGCACTTATTCCTTAACCCTGACAAACGCCGGTCCTCCTGTCGAATCCGTTGGAAAGAAAACTCAGACAACCACTAAGTTGTGTCTTTCTCTTCTCTCTCTCTCTCTCTCTCTCTATATATATATATATATATATATATATATATATATATATATATATATATATATATAGAGAGAGAGAGAGAGAGAGATATATATATATATATATATATATATAGAGAGAGAGAGAGAGAGAGAGAGAGATGATTTCTTTATCTTGTTCACGTGCTTTTGTTCGTTGGACACACATACTTTACGCGGTATAGTGGGGCTTACCCATGTGGCACGTATCTGTCTATGGAGCACAAGTTACCGACGGCTTAAACCACTTCGATGATAAAACAACGATGTAGACGGAACAAATGAATTCGTGAGCTATGAACAACGGTTATTTTTCTGTAGAATTTGGCGCAGATTGTTTACTGTGGCCATATATATAATATATATATATATATATATATATATATATATATATATATATATATATATATATATATTCAGAGTTGGCATCTGCAGTCATTGATTGATTTGATTGATTGATTGATTTGTGGGGTTTAACGTTCCAAAACCACCATATGATTATGAGAGACGCCGTAGTGGAGGGCTCCGGAAATTTCGACCACCTGGGGTTCTTTAACGTGCACCCAAATCTGAGTACACGGGCCTACAACATTTCCGCCTCCATCGGAAATGCAGCCGCCACAGCCGGGATTTGATCCCGCGACCTGCGGGTCAGCAGCCGAGTACCTTAGCCACTTGACCACCGTGGCGGGGCTGCGACTGCAATCATTATGAAACAATAGAAAACACATGTCAATATAGACTGTCACCTGTTCGAACTCAAAACGGAATAGTATGAGCTGGTATTTTATTTTTATTTTATAGATAGATTGCCGTTTCAACGTTAGAATGTCTGAAAATTAGATGGATAGGCATCTGTGGCGAATAAACACGCATTTTTTTCTGTAGACAGCATGCTTTTTCTCTAACGACCACCTATTGAATATGTGTAACTTTTCGCTTGCGAAAGTGGTCTGCGAAAGTATCGCGTTGCTAATTGCAATTTTTCGCTTCAATTTGATTGGTGCATTATGCATATATATATTGACTCGCTATAGGCAGCCGGTGTGTTGTGTTTGAAAGTATGAGGTGGGCAAAATCATCTTAGTGCCTAAAATTGTGTGCTCACCAAAGACATGCTTTGTATATGCAGCTACACAATATTTTTTTCAGCAGTTAAAAAGTATTCACAAATAATAGAGAATACTCATGCAAGAGAATGTTTTTCGCGCTGTGACGGTATCGCGGAAATTGAGTACAAACAATAAATACGTGCCTCGTGCGATGGCCTATATACGATACTCTCTCTGGGTAATGCCACCTTGACGATATCAGTTGTGTTTCTTATCTTGTGTTGCGACCGAGCACAGTGCGAAGAGCATACGTGCCGCTATCTCTTTATCGGCAGGCAAGCGTCAAAACCCACATGCACACTAACATAGCCACTGGCCTATAATTAGCCACAGGCAAAACAACGTTATCACTCATTGTGAAAACGTTGTTTTGTTTGGCTATTTTTCTGGAAGCCGGTCACATCAATGTTGCAGTCAACTCGAAAATCGGTTCCAGTAAAAGTCCCTAAAGGCAAGCACTTTCAGAAAAAGCTCGCGGATGTTATTGAGAAAAGTCTTGTGAAGAACGATCGAAAACTGCCTAAGCACTCGTTTCAAAAACAGCAAGTGGCTTCTTTAACAAAGATATCGTAACAAAGTTTCATTACAAAACGCGATTACCTGCTATAAAAACACCTATTCATAGAGACAGGCTCCGTTGGCCATTTGAATGATTTAATATGTATCCTTGACATTACTATGCAAAAATATATTGAATATATCAAAACTGGATGGAGTCTACATGAATTCTGTACGACAACATGCCCAGTTATAGACATTGTGCAGGAATGTTTCAGTATGAAAAGGTTCTTTGAACAACTTGTTAGTGTTTTAAAGCCATTTCCTAGCCTACCTGCGCCCGAGAATATACCTCAGCTAATGCCCCCATTCTATGTTCGCTACGTTACAGACCCCTCCGAGCCATCGCTGTCCTTCACAAAGGTGTCCACTTCGCAAGTGAACGTGGTCGTGGGCGTACCCAAGTACACCAACGGGCCCATTAACGGATACGTGCTGACGTGGTGTCCCAAGCTGCGCTGCTACGGCGATTACGTGAACACGCGTGAAATCGCGCAGTCCAACGCGGGAACGCAGTCTGTCACGGGACTGCAGCCGTGGACGGAGTACGAGTTCACGGTGAGGGCGTTCAACACCATCCCTACGGACAGTCGGCGGGCATACAGCGAAGAAGTGAAGGGGACCGTCGTGCCCATGCCATTCTGTAAGTTCTAGGCGAATGCGTTTTGTGCCTATTTTGCGAATGGTGCAAGAAAGCATACCATAAAGTATTTGACGTACTTTTACAGAGCTGACTGTTGGGCAAGTTGGTACTTTGACATAAAATCTATCGTGACAGATGAGAACAGGCGCACACTATAAACTGGCTTTATTGAAGGAAGCTCCACTGCGCAGGGACAGTGCCACAACCGCCTAAAAATTCAAACCAGGTGCGAAAGAAACTTAAATTGATTTTAAATTTTCAGCTGTTGTAACGGCGTCCCTGCGCAGCGTGTTGAGTGATAAAAGGGTGGATCTTCCTAATAAATCTAGTTGATAGCGTGGGCCTGTCTTCCTCTGTTTCGTCTTGTGTTTTGTGCTTTGTCGCATTCTCACGATGGTGTCTATGGCTTTTGACGTACGCTACGAATAATTTTCCTAAAAGTGCTCTACGATCCTGCAATCTAAGCCGAAAAAGAAAGGATTGAGATTATTTGTGAGCTCCGGACGGACGAACGGACGGAAAAAAACTTTATAAAGAAACCCTGCAGGGTTACCGGCCCGGGCTCAGGCCACCCCGACGTTTTGTGCGGTGAGGCGTAGCCTTTCCACCGCTGTCCGGGCCCGCTGGATTGCCCACAGTTGGTCGTGCAGATCTGAGCTAGTCAGCGCACTTAGCCAACGCTCCTGGAGAATCTCCGGTTTTATATTGTCCTCTCGGTATATTACTGTGACCTGTGTACATTGCCATAGAATATGTGCCATATCTGTGTGTTCGTGCTTACTGAGCGCCGGCTTGCCACGTAAGTGACTCCATTTAAGGAAACACGTCTCTATTGGGAGATTATCATTTTCTCGTCAGAGAATGGTGCGACCCGAAATGATAGTTGACGCACGTTTTAAAAGAGGCACATGCGTGGCAAGTCAAGGTACACCTGCAGAAACAAGTAAAGATTACTCAGTTTAGCACGTGACGACAACATTGTTTGAGAAGGAGATTGCTAAGTTTGTCTGAATGCTACGTGCATAGTTTCAATTTCAGTGCTTCTCTGTTCTTCTTATGCTCTACTGACCCTAAATGTTTTCTTAACATTTATCGGCGTTGTTAACTAGAAAAGGAACCCCGTTAGAATATTTCAAGCTGCTGGCAATTAGTTTAGTTCCTCTGATTCACAGGAACACATGAATGAATGAATAAACTTTATTGAAATAGAACTCAGGCAATTTCTTTCGAGCGAGGCGGGGGACGACGAAATCAACCCCTGGCTCGTCACACCGTCCGTCAGCGTATGAGAAATTCTCTTCTGGGGGTTGGTGCCCATAATGTATGGTTTCGCTTGTATATATACATTTCAATATTCACTAATTTCAGATGGGGTTCAGCTTTACCCTCCCCTGGCTATGCATGTCCCATGCATGTAGAACTTGCTGTCTTGCTGTGAAACATTTATAACAGAAAAACAACACCTATCTACGGTATCCTCTGCGAAATTGCATGACGTACAACGCAGTGGGATTGATACTAATAGTGTTTCGAAATGGCTGATTATATACCTATCCTGCGCGCAGCTCCGAGTGGTCCACAGAGCTTCAAGGCGACAGCGCTGAGCGCCACTGCAGTGAAGCTGACAGTGGGACCTGCCACCGCGATATGATCTGACACCAACTCATTTCCGACTGTTCTGGTGCACCGGAGGAGACAAGACTTGCTTCAACGTGGACGTTGGGAACGTCAGAGAAGGCATCATCTCTCCGCTGGCACCATACACAGAGTACCGCTTTATGATCAAGGCTCTGGTGCAGTTCACTTCACCCTTGGCTAAACAGCGCCGTCTCAGGTGCCAGTGTGAGGACATGGCCAGGTGGTAAGTAAAAAAGAAAGTTGAATCCAGCCTTCGTAATGTCTTCATTAAACTGCGAAGACTGATATTCATCATATATTTGTCCATTTAAACTTTGAATATGACTAAGATTCTGATCATTAATTATAACGGTCACGTTCATATTGCGTCGTTGTTCATTGTGTACTTATAGGGTGCGGTGAGTTGTGAGGGCCCCGTCGGTAAGCAGGGTGGAGAGGTGATTTCCAACTCGTCTGTAAATTCCTGTCCCAACGTATTCCCAATTTTCAGCAGAAATTTAAAAATGCCCATTTTAGAAAGGAACCACAATTATAAAAATGAAGTCGATGTATTAGGTGCATTGCTAGGTACAATCAAAAGAGATGTTAACGCCCTGTATAGCAAGCGTTATATTCAGAAACAAATCACTAATCGCTGGTGTCAGGGGACATAGAAAGTAGAACATTAGCAGAATAAAGCGACAGCAATATACCAATTTCAAAAGAGATTAACATAATGTTCCACGAATGTGAAAGTTGACCTAAGTGAATAATTGTGTTTTAGAATGAGAACGACACGACTTAAAGCCCGCCAGTAATTGCTTTCAGGGTTTTCGTGAGTCTTCAGTTAGTACGAACTTCGAGGGGGAGGGGTAAATAAGAATATTCAATGGCTGGACTCTGTGAGGCCTTCTTTTACAGCCCATTGGTTCCTACTGTCACATTGTCATACGGAGGTTGCCACTAAGCTAATGAAATGTCTTTGCGATGTACTGATTGTAAGAGTACTCATCAAGACTCACCCTTATTACACAAGCTTTCAAGTAGCTTCTCATACTTGAGAAGTTAGACTATGTGGGACCACGGATGACTAATGCATGTCTTGCTTCTGCACATATAATACCTAACTTCTATATGTCCCCTTCCATGATTGGGTGCTATAATCCCTGACTGCAATATTTAGCGTATTCATAAGTGAATACGTGTCTTGGCATATTAAAATACATTCTGGGATGAATTGCAAAGTGCATGCCTCCCTCGTCCCTTTGCAGATCCCAGTAGACCCATCGACCTGCAGGTAGTGCGAACGAGGGCAACCGCAGTGGACGTCTCCTGGAAAGCACCGGCGGACCCTGCTGGCCCCATGGCCGGGTATCGCGTGCGCATTTGTCCCGAGCTCGGAACCTGCCCCGCGATCGGACTCGTCAGCCGCCACAAAACGCTTAGCAAGAATGTACACAACCATTCGTTCTACGGGCTGGAGCCGTATGCCAAATACCAGGTTCAAGTCAGTGCATTCAACAGTCTCCCGGACGAAAAAACGGCCGAAGGGGACGTCGCAGTCGTTTCGGTGTCCACAACCCCGAGCGGTGAGCCTCACTCATTACGCTTCGAAGGGAGATGTTTGTTTGCACCAGCCTATATGATTGTGATATACTTCAACTGATATGTATAATGGCTTTCGCACGACAAAAGTGGGCTGCCGTGATGATAATCGTTGATTGACTACATCGCGAACCGGACAAAAGGCGCACGTATATCTATAATAAATAGCGCAAAAACAAAAAACAAACAAACAAACACGTGGACACAGCAAAAAGACAACACGGGTGCTTACTTAAAAAAAGAGCACTCGTGCTGTCTTGCTGCGCGCACGTTTTTTTTGTGCTATTCTGTTAGGCATTGCCAATTAGCTCTGTTTTCTGCAACACTGCGGCATATGTATGAGCAGTGCTGAAATTAAAATGCATTGAATTAGTTAATAAACTATGTTCTTACAATGATCGAAACATACAAGACGCGTAAAATACAAGGAAAGCATGTCTCTATAGGGTATATATACATTTACTCGGTGAAATTGATTTTCCACGGTAATGTGACGTTCAGGTGGTGTCTGAGAGCTACCTCTTCAGATATTTTCCAAGTAGTTGGGTTTAGAGCCTGACATCGAGGCGGATACCACCTATCGACGTGTCCTGTAAGGGCGCGGTCAAATCTCTAAGGCGGGGGAGGAAAATGGGTAAGGAGGACCATGCTGACAGTCCTGCATAATGTCTGCAATGGCGCCGCATGTCATGCGGCTTTTGTCAAACACGTCAGGGTATCATTATCATCATCATCACCATCAATATCATCATCAGCCTGACTACGTCCACTGCAGGACAAAGGTCTCTTCCATGTTCAGCCAGCTAACTCGGTGCTGCACTTGCTGCTGCCAATTTATACCCGCAAACTTAATCTCATTTGCCCACCTAACCTTCTGTCTCCCCCTCACCCACTTGCTTTCTCTGAGAATCCAGTTAGTTGCCCTAATGATCAGCGGTGTTCCAGTCTACGCGCTACATGGCTGGCCCTTGTTCATTTCTTCTGCTTGATTTCAACTATGATATCCTTAACCCCCGTTTCTTCCCTAATCCACTCTGCTCTCTTCTTGTCTCTTACGATTACAAGGTATAAGTGACTTTATAGTAACAGATTTGGGAAAGAGTGCGTTTGTAGGCATCTCCTCGAGGTCCGCTGAAGTTTTTTGAGCTACGCCTTTGGGAGAGGGAGCGAGGGGGGGGTCTTTTTGTATTCCCACACTGCCTCACTTGAACACGGCCGTGTTGAATAATCACATAAGACGACATGACGATAACTGAAGGTAACAAATTTGAATAACCTCAATAAGCGAGACATTACCGGTTCATAAAACTGTCGCAATATACAACTATATGCTAAACTGACTATAAGACAAATTGGTGTACGTACAATATGGTATAAGAAGTATTTGAAACAATAACAAACTTTATAGTCGCGTGTTTTTGGTTAATCTGGAGCAATATAAAATTGCTTATATTGCGTTATTTCTTCTTCAACCTCACAGAGCCAAGCGAACCGACAAACTTGACTGTAGAGACACTCAGCAGCTCTGTTCTCCTGGTTACTTGGCAACCTCCGAGTCACAAGAATGGACCAGTGAAGGGCTACAACGTGAGCTGGTGGAGGACGGATCACAACTGCTACGCACGGCCTAGACGACGACACCGCTGTCTCGAGCGTCTTCCTCGAAGGCGATGCGACTTCCGCACAAATATCAGACCTCCTTCCTTACACCTCCTACGCCATTAGAGTGGCGAGGGTGAACGTCGACGGCAACACGACATTAGAAGGCGCCGCGGCCCACGGGGAAGGCATTACAGATCCCGAGCCAAGCCCGCCACCACTTGACCTGACAGTGGTGGCAGTGAAAATCAACGACACGGTTTCCAGTCTTACCTGCAGCTGGTCTACCCCGAACGCCACCGTGAACCCACCCGTTGAAGGTTATCATCTTAGAGTGTGCGTCGCGCAGAACGCGACAGACTGCTGGGACGGCCACACTACAGCGGAGCAGCTGTCGTACGTAGTCGAAGCCGTTCCGAACTTCGAGGACTACGTCGTCACCGTGAACGCTTACGTGCTGAACCATGGTCGCATAGTTGTGGGTGAACTTGCCACCGCTACTGCGAGCACGGCAGCGCCGGAGGTACCTGAGATCGCGAGCGTTAACGCAACGGCAGTCAACGCAACGACCATCTACGTTGAGTGGAAACCTGTGGACTCGGTTAATGAGCTCGAAATTGTGTACAATGCTACCGCCTTGAGTGAGTATGGTGCGAAAGTTAGCCAAGTGTTCGTTAGGGAATCGAGTGCGGCGTTCACAGAGCTTCAAGCGTGGACGAGCTATACTATTCAGGTCTCCGCGTGCGTCAAGCGAGGATCCAAACAACACTGCGGAACTGCTACTTCTGTGGTCGTTCGGACGTCGCCGACAGGTCAGTCGACAACTGATGTGCCAACTCCTGCGTTGGCTTCATAGTAATTTTCGGTTTACAAAAAGTACAAAAAAATGTACACCAGTGTGATCTAAGTATTTCTCGCATTTCCATTTTGTTTATTGAATTTCGTTCACGCCAGAAAAACTGCTGGTAATAATGCTTCAGCCCTGTTGAATCACACACACCCGATAATGTTTTTAACTCTCGACAGTTTGCGAGATTTCTCATCAGCTATCGTAGTTAGTTACACGTGGAACAGCAATACCAAATCCTCGATCGTTACCTAAAATTACTAAACGTATAGAATGGAGTTCTCGGCATGAATTCAGGCACACAGTATTACATGAACGCTTGTAAATTTAAATGATGTATTGGCTTGAATCCACCCCTATGTGCCGCGCATATATACCGCACCAACACGTAGCCCTAATTCACACAAGCCGTGTTAGATTATTGTTTTGGGATTACTGTGTGTACAGAAATAACCGACTACGAAAAGAGCTAATTTCATTCCTACGGCAAATATATCAAAATAGAAGCTGAATATTGTAATACACCTGCGATGAAACGATACGTCCTCCTTCTCTCCGTAACTATGTAGCTAGATTGACTATTCAGGTAAACAGATTGCATTTGCTTAATAATGTCATATTCCGTCGTTGTATTTTTAATGCTTGATGTTATGCGTAAAAGTATGTGTTGAAGTGTGTCTGCGTATTTCTGAACGAACTGTCATTAGTTCCAAAAGTGTCGCATGTAAAGTTTTGTGGTGACTGTCTTCAAATGAACGTGCACGCGTTTCTCTAATGAAACATCTAAGCGTTACTTTAAGTCATAAGAAAAACACAAATAAAAGATAGCATTGTATAAGCAGGCCACAAAACTAAGCACATGTTGAAAGATAAAAACTTTACGCCCGTCTTGTCACTGCGTGTATTCAGAGACATGCCCCTGTAATTTTTCACAGAACCAATAAACACAGTCTTTCTGTATCTTTAGGTGTATTGTGTTTTTTTTACTGTGACCCAGTCTCAATGGTCGCGTAGTAACATGCTCAGTGATTTTGAAGCACAAGCATGCGCTATGAAATTTTCTTTCTAACGCGTTAATTTTTCAGCAACTATCGCTTCTGTGGGTACTTCCGCTACATCGCACCCGCTAAGCTAAAAGTCCAAATTGCCTAAGCAACACAAACTTTGCTTGCATAAATTGACGTTTTAGTGCCTTCCTGCTTAACGATTTTAAGTTTTCCTGCAAATCCAGTAAACACAGTGCCGCTTGTACCCCAGCTGCTTACATAACACAAATTCAATCATTGCACAAAAAGGCTGTAGGAGCCTTGGCTACAGAAACCACAATATTACACTGTACAGTGACAAAGCAATGAGGACTAATTTACGTTTGAACACACTTATGCTTGAAGTAATCTACCAAATTACTTTGAAAATAATATGCATTTTTCCACCATTCTTGTAAGGCTCGACACAATGGCCACCGTTGATTTCAAAGGTGAGCAAATATTTTCCAATGTCATTTCCCGATAGTTGCATATTTGAGGATGATCAATGCGTTCGTTCAAGATTTATGCGAAAGTATAACCTAATCTATATGTTGTGTTTAATACCAGTTTTGTATTCGTCTTTCCTAAATGTAAGATGTTTCATTAGAGAAGTAAAATTAAAAAAAAGCGATAGAAAACGAAATAATGAATCATATATTTCAATATAGCAATATTTTATTTTTTCAACCTATAATTTAAGCCCCTGGATTAAGTTCAGATATAAGCTTACGAGAATGTCTGTGTATGTGAATATGTTGCTCCGTACCTAAGTCGTTTGCTCGAGTTTTTTGTAACGCCTATGTGATAGCTCCGACATCTACAACTGATCTTAGATTAATTTTATTATCTACTACTGCATCGGCTCATCAATGCCGATGTACTACATTATGCATGCACATCCTATTGTGATCACTCATGTTTGATGCTCTAATTGCAGAATCGAGCATGCCCACCAGCATTCGCACAAGCACGAATGGTACTGCCATACAGATAACGTGGGAAGAGCCGTTGCACCCCAACGGACCACTAATGGGGTACAGGCTTACATGGTGGTTAAACAACGCCACCGTTAACGACAGCAATGGTTCAGCAGACTTGCCTAAAAAGACCATCCTTCTAAAAGGCCCCGTTACTTCGCACGTCATCGACGAGTTGCAGTCGGCAGCCACTTATGTCATCGAGATACGCCGAGTAAACAGGGACAACTCCACTCTTCTGGAAGGTGCTTCCGCCCGTGTAGAAGCCTCAACCACCCCAAACACGTATCCACCACCCCAAGATGCCAAGTTCACTATTCGTAGATTAAACACTTCTCATTTCGCAATTAATCTAACGTGGCAACCACCCCATGCATTGCTAAAAGCTGATATTGAGCGATATGAAGTGTTCATTCAACGCATTGAAGAGGGCAAGTCTTCGGTTGTCTTCACAGCGAATGCGGTCACACCAGACTATACCATGATAGTTACCAATATGAACCCATTCGTGGAGTACATTGTACAGATAAGAGCATATGCGAGGTTTGGAAACACCGTAGTAAAGGGAGAATCTGCTGAAGTGCGCGTCAACGTTAATGCCAACTATCTTCTTGTCGTGTCCGACGTGGAAGTGTACACTTCGAGTGATGCTGTCGCAACAGTGATCTGGAAGTCAAGTGTGGACACGAGTGTCTCATCGAGAAACATGACGACATACGAATGTTCAGCTAATATCGACGGAAACTGGACAGCAAATAGAAGGCATCGTCGTCAGTTCACTTGAAGCAACGTTCACGGGCCTGAAGCTGCACACGAACTATACAGCATGGGTGAAGGCATGTGACGTCAGAGGTCACGTTCGAAAATGTGGTGACTTGGTCGAGGCGAGGTTCGAGACTCCGAAACAAGGTTAGTAATTCCTATGCAACCGACATGGTAGTAGAAAACCTTTTCATGTTCTTCAGAAAGAATTACGCGTTTCTCAGAAACGAAGAAGTGCGTGTATTACACAATTCATCTTTACCGGGCCTTTAGAGAAAGATCGCCGATATCGAAACTGGTAACCTGTAGCCAGCGAAATTGTTCGCCGTGCTCTGGCTAAAGCATCTAGAAGGTCCAGATTCGCACTTTTTTCCGGTATTGTTCGCAAGTTAAAGACGCCATATACCAATCGGGGAGCACGAGCCGTAGCACTGTGGCAATAAAAAAGTAACATGAAACACCCTCTCTCCACGCACGCGCAAGTAACCTTCCGAGAAAGACCCATTCAGTCCTTTTTCCCGAGAACAACAACAACAAAAAAGATGCAAATGAACGCTTACTGATGTGTGATCCTTCATGGCTCCCTCTGTTGCAGATAAATATTTCCTATTCTTATTGGTTTTGAAGTTAACATAATCATTAAAAATAAATAAGTATCTTGGCACTCTGCTGATCGTGTAGGGTAACGTTTCTGATGCGCGCAGATATGTGTGTACATAGTAGCAGCTTTGTTGCGCTGAAGTTTCAAAGGCGTCATTCAGGAATGTTGAACTGTCCAAAAACTTCGTTCTTACAGACGTCACGCCTCGTCCAACAGACTTCAGTGTCGTTGCTGTGAATTCTACCACTCTGAAGGTGACATGGGAGCTGCCAAAGCTTTCGCCAGAGGTGGACGTTACCGAATACCGCATCCTATGGTGGCCTTCCGCAACAAATGAAACACCCGAGTCCACTGTGGATGGACACACTGGAATTCACTTAGCAAGCGCCAACGAAAGCAAATTCGTCATCACCGGACTCGAAGCCTACAAGAGCTACGACGTCGAAATATACATTTTCTACTTGGAAAATTCTGTGGTGAAAAACGTATCTGTAATTTCTAGAAGTAAGACCGCTCCACAGCCTTTCGCACCACCTGTCAAAGTAACCTTCTCTATTTCCGGGGATGTTGACGAATTGACACATGTCAGTATCTCTTGGCAACCACCGTTCACCTGATCGGACCGCCACTAGAAGGTTACTACGTCGACGTATGTCCTATTGTGACATCCAGCAAGTCGCCCAACGGTGCTGCGTGCAAGAGGTACAACACCACCTCCACCACTTTAATCACGGCGCTAGAAGGCTTGAACAGGTTTGAAGCGTACACTGTGTTTGTAAGCGCATACACCAGGCATCAAGGCGTCGTGATCATCGGGAGCCCGGAGGAAACCTTCATTACCACAGATCCTACACCTCAGTTGAAAGTTGACGGAATCAGATTAGAAGTCGTCGGTAACGACAGCCTGAAGATATCGTGGATGGGAGCTGACCTATCAGCTTCCAGATGGAGGGCAGTTTACAAAGTGAGCGTTGTACAAAAGAGCACAGGTAACCCCGTTTTTGAGAAGGAAGTCTCCACCACGGAACTAATTTTCACCAATTTCAAGCAAGAGGATTACTCGATACTCATCGAGGCCTGCATTGTGCGAGGCGGGGTCACAAATTGCGGGAGACCAAATGCAGCTAACATCCAGGGCTTGGCCTTTGGTAAGTGAACAGCAACACTCGGTGGCAGGATTGAGCATTTTATGTAAGACACTCAATGGAGTACGCATAAGATAGAGGAGGGGAGCGGCACCTTATGGGTAGACCAGATGAGTCATCTATGTGATGTAAATCTAAAACTCAACGGAGGGGTGCAGTGGGTGGTAGGCGATCCGCAAACACCCTATATATGTTTCCTTAAGGATAAACCTTAAAGTGCTCCCAGAAATGTTAGAATGCTATGCTACACTGTCCTTGTGCTACCAAAACTAGAGTACGCGTGCATCACACAAAGCGTAATGTTCACACTCTCGAATGCGGCAGAAAGGCTGTACAATTTGTATTTAACAAGTTTTCCCTTTTAGACACCCCTTCAGATTTATTGCAAGAAAATGACAATTTCTTATTAAAGGCACTAAGGCAAAAAGCTTGATTAGAACTTCTTTATCAACTTTAGAACCAAGAACTAGCTCTAGATCCATCCCCGTATTTGACAGCCCTAGCTTCCAGGCCCTCCCGACATCACCACGCAAACACCATAAGCCCAATTTTGCTCGTACTGACCATTGAAATATTCATATTTTCCTAGAATAATTAGTGAATGAAATTATCTTACTAATACATGCGATCAGATTGCAAATGGACATTGTTTCACTTTTTTTGCTTCTGCGTGATTGATGCTTTTTTGTGTTGGTTTTACCGTCCCTCTGCATGATTGATGACTCCACAGTACTGAATAAATAAAAATAAGTAAAATATATACGTGCGTACAAAATATAACTTCACACGCATCTGTAGGTTGAATGTACAGGGTGTTTTGACGAAAACTTCCCTTAAGTGCGGGAAGTAATATTTTCGAATATAGCCTTCAATATTACTTTCGCCGTGATGGTAGGTATCTTTTGAAAAGTACAGGTGCCAACTACGGCAGTTGTTAAAAACATCAAGATATTTCACCTCCTATTTAGTGCAGACAATCGGGAGGGTCAAACAGACAACTTGTAACTCTTCCTTTGAAGCGTATGTTACCACTTTCAGATTTGTCTAAAGCTTCCACTCGCAATAATTTAGGAATAACGAAAATTAATCAATTATACCGGCGAAACCAAAACTGATAAGCGGCCGAGCGCAACTGCCGCGACTTCATTTTCATGAGCGTGGCTTCATTTTGACAATGATATAGTATGCGAGAAAGTAAGATAGTTTCTGCTCTTACTTGTCTGCATTGTTGAGGTTCAGCACTATCGTAAAATGCAATGTTGTAAGATATTCGAGAAAAGTCACTCAGTATCACTTTAATAACAACTTTCTGCTCACATTACAAATGTGTAAAAACTTCTAATGAGAAGTTCTACAACAATAAAGGCTAAAAAATTGTTCGATACGTAATTCTTGTTGTACACGCTCATTGGAGTGTACACCTCCCCAATACTTAGCTTGCAAAGAGTTCTTGGTGTGGTAATACTTTGTAGTTGTTCTGTAAAGTTTGGTCCACTAAATGCTTAGCAAGTAGCATTCATGATTGAGTGGTTGTTATTTTTGTGCTGTAAAGGAATATATTTGTGGTCGTAAGAAATAATGGCCTCTAATAAAATAAACGAAATTGCATATAGATTGATTGCATACCAGAAGGCTTCGGTAGATGCCTACATAAAGTTGTGTGTTTGTTTTTATCAAAAGTACGAATGTACCATTGTGTGGCCTATTGCACAGTTTTTACACATTCTTTCACCTTATTCATTCTAACAGTGCAAGACAAGAAACAAGTACTGATTCATACAGTGAACAGCACGGCAATTAAAGTGGTTCTGGACCAACACGCTCTATTGGAGCCCCATTTGGAAGGATTCAAGATCTCTTGGTTAGCATCGAAACCTAATCCGAACGACACGTCACCTGGAAAAAAGCGGGGTGGTCTTTTTGCCGCGTAATGCAACCAGCTTCATCATCGCCAATCTACAATCGTTCGAGGGTTACAATGTCGAAGTTGCAAAAGTCTTCACCGACGGAAGCTCGCAGTGGGAAGCAGTCACCGCTAGAAGCGAGACTGTCACCGACCCAAAGCCTTTCGCAAAGCCTACAGGAGTGGTCCTTGACTCAAGCTCCTCTGGCGCCACGTCCTCACTGGTGATCAAGTGGAACGCACCCACCACGCCTTCTGACACCCCCGTTGAGGGGTACATTGTGTCTATTTGTCCTCGTTACGAGACTCCGAAAAGAACAGCCGCCTGCCACACGTACAATACGTCTTCGTCTTCAATGCTCGTTGAAGCATCAGGGCTAAGAAGCTTCACTGAATATGCAGTCGAGATAACTGCTTACGTGACCATCAACGGGAGAGTGATCAAAGGAGACAACTACGTGACGGTCGCTATGACCTCTCCTCCACCGATACCGGCTATTGAGAATCCAGTAGTGTTGAATACGGTCGAAGGAACTTCGGTGAAGGTATCTTGGATACGCCCTGAGGCACTTAGAGAGTATGACGTGGTTTACGAAGTTGTGCTGACTGAAGACGCTTCAGGACGCGTCCTGTATAAAACGGAAACGAATGCTACAGAAACGACACTAGAGAGCCTTGATGTTTCTACGGAATACACTGTGACAATCATCGCATGCCTCGTGAGTGGGATTCAAAGAAAGTGTGGCAATTCCAGTACCACCTTATTCAAGACAGCTTCGAAAGGTGAGTAAATAAGATATCATTCGACGTATATCTCCGTTCAGTCTTCTATGGAATTTTGTATACAAAGCTTCTCGAGGTGTCGACAATGACTTATAAACGCGTTTTCGAAATGGTCAACCTATAGCTTTTTATTGGGTAGAAATACTGTCCGCACCTTTTCCAGCCTGCTTTTGATTATTGTTAATTGGTTCACTTCAGGTGCTTTTATTTTCTGTGGTTTTAATATAACGCAAGAAGGCTGTGTATTAGAGATAACTTTCATTAAATCCGGATTTAAACAGAGTAGTTACCAATACAGTATTAGTTGGGAAGTCTGACCATTCGCATGCTTGTGTACAACCGCACGACTGAAGTATGTCTGAGAATAGTTGAGTGAAAAGTCTTGTGCAGCAAAACTTGTTGCCACTTATAAGTTTTACGCGTCAGTAGATTGACTTGTTGCCACGAACTTTGTTCATTGTCTTTGTTAAGGCTACTAATAGAGATTATCATTGTTTGCAGATGTCTCCAAAGAACCTATTCACCTGCACATCAAAGCCGTCAACAGCTCTGCTCTTCTCGTCACCTGGCCCACGCCATTGACAAACGCCACGACAATCGAGGGATACGTAGTTACATGGTGGAAAGAGAACGAAACATTGCCGGACGGGGTTACCTATAGCAAGGATGTGCCGTCAGATAGAACAAGCTTCATCATTAACTGACTTAGACGCCAACACCTACTTACCACGTAAACGTCTCCAGAGTCTACAAGGAGAGCGGCATGGACAGAACGGACTCGGAAGAGATGCTCGCAAGCACGCAGCCGGACCCTTATTTGAAGCCTACCGGTTTACGCACGGAGTATAAGGCAAACAGCTCACAAGTGATCGTCACATGGGACGCATACGCAGTGCGTATTGAAGACTCGCCCTTGAGTGGATATATAGTTGACATGTGCGCTGTCGCAGGAAATAGCACAGATGTTGAATTTGAGTACTGCGATCAACGAAATGTGTCTGCTGGTTTCGCGGAAGCTGTCTTCACAGAAGTGGAAGGACTGACTGACTTCCGCATCGTTGTGCGAGCGGTGGTGAACAGAAGCGACAACAGCGCTGACCAAGGAGAGCCAGCGGTCATCTACATCCGTACTCCAGCCCCGCCTCTGCCTGATCTAAGACACACGCTTCGCGCTGACGTCACCGCTACCAGTGTGACAGTGTTTTGGCGTAGACCAGTGGGATTTGACGACTACGATGTTTTTTACCACGTTAGTGTGCAGAGTGCGCCATCGAAGCTTAAGACGGACAAGACGAGTAACCTGACAGAGCTGACGTTCGAAGGCTTGGAACCGGGTACAAACTATTCTGTGGATGTTGCTACGTGTCTCGTCAGGAGGCAGCGGCGACACTGTGGTGGCAATACCACTATGGAGTTCAAGACGCTCCCAATAGGTGAGTGTGGGCATCAAATCAGCCCTTTCATTAGAATAATTTTTCTAGTTTGACGCTGCATATTTTGTGGATCATGTACTTGGGAAAGCATTTGTACAATGAAAAACTGGTACACTGCTTAACCCGCGAGCGTTTCTCTTATCTATTATTGCTTAACTGCCGTTACACTGCGATATGATGGACATGGAAATAGGAACACTAAAAAACGGCCTCACATAGCAGGCACATTTGCTTAATGAAAAAAAAAACATACATTCAATTGATATTAAAATTGGCACATATTTCCAGACCACGAATAAAGCTGGTGACAAGCATGTGATAGTAAAAAAACCGACATCAAGCCAGCTGCTTATATGCGCAAAGTGAGTAAACAGCGGAACTGCTAAGCAAGCACCACAACTTTGCGAATGCAAACAGTTCTTCCACCCTTCTTGATCTTTTTTAATCTTTTTATTTTTCTACATTTTGTGGCATTTTCTCCTGCCATGCTCATATCTTGCCTTATTTTCTCTGTACATTGCCCACTATTCTTTTCTTTTCTCCCCCGAACCCTCACAATACTTTCTTTTACCCTAATGTGTCTGTACCACCAGTTACGACGGCATGCTGTACATAGTCACCCTCTCACATTTTTTCCTTCTTTTTTTACTGTCATATCACTACACCTCACCAGCGTCTCTCCGAATTTTGAATTAGATTACGCCATCCTCCATGGCTACGCTATCTTAGGAGCTGCTTGGCCCGCTCTTTGCTGGTCAAGCGAGCAGGTGCAACGTAAACGCCTATACAGCTCAGCTGCTTGCGGGGAAAACCAAGCATATTCCTGCCGTAAGAATTCTTGCTGTGCTCGCTAGCGCTTCTTTTCTTTTACAACACATCGAAGTTTCGTCATGGTTTACGATACTTCAAGAGCAGCGGCTTTCACTCCATGCGACGTTGTATTGAAATGCTGTGTTTATGCAGTCGTTCAGATCGAGTCACGGCGCACTTGCTCTCAGCATTCACGCCGTAATTTATGAACTGTGTATAGATGGCAACATTTAGTGAGAAGAGAAAAAAGTATTGCGAGTGTACTGAACACGCGTGACTTCTTGGTTTCAGAAAGTGGGTAAGTTAGCTTAATCAGAAGTTTAATATCTGTCTTTGGGAACGTTATCAAACAAAATTCGTTATAAGTTTCCAAGACATAATCAGAGGATATAAACTTCCTCGCAAATACAATATGGCGTTACGAAGCTCTCATAACACAATCACGTGAAAGAAATCGCAATCTACATGTATTATAAAAGCATTCACTACCTCACGTGATTTTTTTTCAATATGTTAGAACTTCATTGTGCCCACAGCAAACCCTGGTTTCTAGCAAATTATATAGGCATGTACAACGCTTTTCTCCTTGCTCCTTAAAACACACGGGAAAACATCTTTAAAATGCATGATTCAGCTCCCAATGTAATTTATCTTCATTCCTAAACTTGTGTAACGTTTGGTTCGCTACCCTAAGTAATTTTAGAGCGCGCGGCGAATTGCCTAGCTTATAGGGACACCATCACTGTAAAATGGAACCCTGCGAAAGACCACTGAATTTGAGACTTTTTCTAACTATGCCAGACGCTAAACACACGTGTTGCGCTCTCCCACAGGAGAAAGAGGAGGTAGCTTGAGCAAGGCGTCGGGCATGTACCGACTAAATATGTTCAAATATATGGACAACTGCTGCTCAACTATTAGCCGCAAGCCGACACCCTAACCAGTGCCCCAAAAGCCTATATGCCACAACCGGCTGAATAGAACACCTTTATAGATTTCTTGAGGGCGGGCAATCGTGGTCACGCACTTGACTCATTTTCCACAACTTCCATGGATTCGTGGGCTCATTGATATTTGCCGGGTCACCGTTCTAAACCAATGTGAGTTTGCATAAGTACTTTGAAGTTCACTTCGTAAACGACGAGCATGCTAGTTTGTCTGGCTTATTCTCATTTAATTCAAGGACGTTTGTCTCTAATACGACAAAATTTAATACACACTCAGTGCGACTGCCACAGAGCAATGACTTCTGTAACAATTTTCCCATCCGGCTTTTTCCCCACCACCTAGTTACAACAGACAGCACTGACTCATCACCTGAAGTCACCGTGAAAGCCCTTAATGACAGTGCCCTTGAGGCTACGTGGCCACGACATCGCTCCGATTCGAAGAATCCGGAAGAATACAGCATCTCTTGGAGACCAAAGCGCAGCAACCTTCCCAGTGAAGTCGCAACAAGGACCATCTCATTCTCACCAGGTTACCACAAACATGAATTTGTGATCACAGATCTTGAGCCCTACACTGCATACATCGTTTCTGTGACTTCCTGGAGGGAAGAATACAAGGACCGCTTCGTACTCGCACTTACCACTGGTCAGGGGACCACAAGCCCACTGCCCAGTGACCCGCCTGAAAACCTGACACTCGACGTTCTCACGGAAGGCAGTTCTGTGAAGAGCTTGGTGACGTGGAATCCCCCAAGAAACACCGGTGGTGCACCAGTGTCAGGATATTTAGTTGATCTGTGCCCCTTGAGAGACGCTGCCACCATCGCAGCGTTTGGTGGGAAGCCTGATTGCCAAAGCCGGAAAACGACACCGGACATTGTAAAGGCTATCTTCTCACAGTCTGCGTCAACAGGAAGAGACTACGTGGTGGAAGTGAGAGCATTTGTTGAGCACGATTGCCACACAATCGAAGGACAGGTCGCAATAGCAATGTCGCGAGTGAAGTGAAGTGTTTTGTTTTTATTGCATGTTAGCCACACAACACAAATATAGAAGACTGTCAGGGTGTCACATTAGACGAAATATTGTTTCAAGGTATGTCAGCACACCTTGTTAACGCAATAGAACAAAGAATTTGTAATAAAATCGTACACGACACTATTTACCGTCGAGCGTATGATATGAAGTTTCTTGTAAAATGAATATCACAATGAACTTAGCTCAATAAACTTGTTTCATAGCCTCACAAAAACAAGAAGCAGAAGACCTACATAGAACTTAACTGCGGCAAAATAATAAGGGGTAGACCTGCCTAAGCTATATAGAGTATTATTGCGGTGCTTAAGATTACTGTAGAAAGAGCTGATGTTACGTAAGATTTCCCGCATGATGTCGCTTTCGAATCATGTTGTCAATCTAATCTAACAAGAAAATCATAGCCTTACATGAGTGAACATCGGCTACTTACATCGGAGTAAGCAGCCTAACGAAGGAGAGACGGGTTTATATTTTTCTAGCTAATCATCACCAGCACATCTAAGTATTTCGCTCTAATTACACTACATGTTTCTGAAAGTAAATAACTAGTGCATGTAGAGCCTGCGCCTCAAAACAAACGATTCTTGTGCAGCTGTTACGTATAAGACTGTCTCTGTCCTACGTAGGGTGTGGTCCTTTATGTACTGAACACATAAACTAATGGCCTGCGGTGCAAGCGAAAGCGAGAGCAACTGCGTGCTCACGCGGCAAGAAAAGCAAGCTCTGTAGCTTTCGGCGTTATCTTATGACGAGAGGAACAATCAGACACGGTTCATAGGTAGGTGTCCGCAAGATTAGAGCGCCCCTTTGCAGGTGGTGGCGGAAAAAACTTGGCCTATCGTCCTCGGTCTGCTGCTTCCAATTTTGCTCGTCGCGAGTGCACTTCAAAAAATACAAAAGTTCTGCCACTTCGCTTGTAAGCGTTACACATCACCTTATTTGCAATGTGTAATCTAGCAAGCAAGCAAGCACGCTTCTTCAATTCTGCCGTTATCAGCCATGCCTCGTAAGTTCTCTCGCCAGCAAGTGATGCCGTAACCCCGGATGTTCCGTTCCGCTGCCAAATGATGAGACTGCAGGCAGCCACCGAAGAGCATTGGCCACGCGCTCACACGTTCCATTTCATGAAAAACTCCACTGTACTGCATCCGCTGTTTTAGGCATGCAGGAAAGCCGAATTGTTTTTCTGCTTGTTTTTATGCGCTCCCAACATCATGTATTGAAGCACCACAACAATGAACAAATGTTGCAATGCCCAGTGCCAGTATTTTTATGTCATTTCTTGATATTATTCACCTTCACAAACTGTACGGTCAACGCGAAAACGCTGTCTTAACTTGCTCTGCGGCGCACCACCTTGCGGCCATTGCGGGTACTGACGTCGCGTGTAGAAGAGCATGCACGGTGTTACAGACATGCAGGCCTGCTCTGCAAGGGCGACCACAGCGGAAGGTGTGCTTGTTTAGCCGAAAATCTATGCTCCCTAGGTTCGCTTTCGTCTGCCAACCCGCAGGTCGCGGGATCGAATCCTAGCTGCGGCGGCTGCATTTTCGATGGAGGCGAGAATGCTGCAGGCCCGCGTGCTCAGATTTGAGTTGTGGGAATTAAGGCGTCCGCGCCAGTGCTTGACGCCATTTTTCCTTGGAGAATTCTCGCATCGCTTCTCCTCCCGACGGGATGGATGGTAGCCGGTCATAAATCACCCAACCCCCACTGCCATCCCCGCCGCTCAAAGTTTAACAAAGTGTCCAATTGGCCTAATTTTGGCGGGATGTGGACCCGGCTCGCGCTTGCCCGACAAGCGGGGGCGCGATACGGGGTTCGGGATACCACTTCGGGACTTCGGAGGGTGCGTATGCGTTTTGGCCTCTCCGGCCGGCGGCGATCCTTCGTTTTTCGTCGGCGCTGGCCGGTGGTTATACGTCGTTTCGTCGGGGCCCCGGTCCCCAGAGATGCGCGCTCCTTTCGGTGGTCTCGGAAGTCTCGAGGCAGCGCCTTGCGATGAGGCACCGTATGATACCCTCAACTGTTGCTATTGTTATGGCGTTTATTAACCGGCACACAGCGAGTCTACACAATGGCGACAGTAACAGCCAAGAACGGACTCTCCACGCGAGCGGCGTTCTTTTTGGGCAGACCCACTAGAAAGCACTTGAGAGTTCGACCCATTTCAGTGTTCGGCGGCTTTTCTACAATTACCCCGGGGTCGAAGAGGGAGCCGCCCGGCGACCTAACAGCTTGTCACTACGATCGGGTCATTATAAGCCTTCAGGCGCTCCACGTTGACTATGTCGCGCCGGCGGCGGCGCATGTCCGAAGATTGTTCAATTGGCTCGATAAGATAGTTGACCGGAGATGTGCGCTCGATCACACGGTAGGGACCTTCATATTTCGGGAGTAGTTTGGAAGAAAGGCCAGCTACAGAGGTCGGGATTGAGAGCCATACAAGGGAACCAGGAAGGAATGTGGGCTCAGAAGTGGCGGAACCATCACGAATACTCTTCTGCCGCTCTTGCTCATGCGTCGTAAAATCTTCGCAAGCTCGCGACATTCTTCAGCGAGCCTGGTGGTCTCGGAAATAGGTGTACACTCAGATGGATCCGGCGTGTACGGGAGTATCATGTCGATGGTGTGGGACGGGTGCCTTCCGTACAGCAAAAAGAAAGGTGAAAAACTAGTCGTGCTCTGAGGGGCGGTGTTGTAGGCGTAGGTGACGAAGGGCCGTATGGTATCCCAATTCGTGTGGTTGGCGGCGACTTACATCGACAGCATGTCACCGAGGGTGTGGTTAAAGCGTTCGGTCAGGCCATTAGTCTGCGGGTGGTAAGCAGTTTTGCGATGGACAGAATGGCTCTCAGTGAGAATGGCGTCAACGACTTCTGACAAGAAGACACGGCCTTGATCGCTGAGAAGCTTTTGGGGTGGACCGTGGCGCAGTATGAATCGATGTAGTAGGAAGGAAGCAACATCACACGCAGTAGCAGCAGGGATAGCGGCGGTTTCGGCGTATAGCGTTAAATGATCTACGGCGACGATGGCCCAGCGGTTGCCAGTGGACGTCCGAGGGAGTGGTCCATACAAATCGATACCTATGCGCCCAAACGGACGGTCACGGCAAGGTAACGATTGCAGACCGGCTGGTGACATGTGTGCGGAGGGTTTGCGGCGTTGGCAAGCGAGACAGGAGCGAACGAACTGCTGGACGTAGCGGTACATCCCGCGCCAGAAGTAGCGTTGTCTAATGCGATGGTAGGTTTTAATACCCCAGAGTGCGCGCACTGTGGATCGGAATGGAAGGATTCCCGTATCTGCGACCGCAGACTGCGGGGTATCACGAGTGGCCACTGCCGGCCATCGGCGTCGTAATTGCGCCGGTGTAGGAGGCCGTCACGAATGGCGAAATGGTGAGCTCGACGACGCAAGGCATGCGTGATGGCGTTGCGGACGAATCAGAGAGAAAGTCGATCAGTTGGGCAATCTAATTATCCTTTCGCTGTTCGGTAGCGATGATGTCAACATCAATGGCAGAAACAGCAACCGAGGATACTGAGCAGAGCACGTCAGCTCCAGGCAGAGGGGAGCGTGAGAGGGCGTCGGCGTCAGCATGCTGGCGTCCGTTGCGGTACAGCACGCGGTTGTCGTAGTCTTGTAAGCGAAGAGCCCAACGGGCGAGGCGGCCTGAGGGATCCTTCAATGATGACAGCCAGCATAGTGCATGATGGTCGGTGACGACATCGAATGGGCGACCATACAAATAAGGTCGAAACTTTGTAAGAGCCCAGACGATTGCCAGGCACTCTTTTTCCGTGACAGTGTAGTTTGTCTCGGCTCTCGTTAGCGTACGGCTTGCATATGCCACAACATAATCAGGGAATCCGGGTTTGCGCTGCGCCAGGACAGCGCCGAGGCCTACGCCACTGGCGCCCGTGTGCACCTCCGTTGGGGCCGTAGGGTCGTAGTGGCGGAGAATGGGAGGAGACGTCAACAAATGGCGGAGCTTCAAGAACGCGTTGTCGCACTCTGACGACCACGAATTTAGGGGCCCGTTACTTCCAAGGAGCTTCGTCAGCGGTGATATAATCGTGGCGAAGTTTCGTATGAAGCGTCGGAAGTATGAACACAGACCCACGAAACTACGCAGTTCTTTGACGGACGCAGGTTTTGGGAATTCGGCCACGGCCCGAAGCTTGGCTGGGTCAGGAAGAATGCCATCCTTGGAGACGACGTACCCTAGGATGGTGAGTTGGCGTGCTGCAAAGCGGCACTTCTTCAGATTTAGTTGGAAGCCGGCATTGCTCACACGTGCGAAAACTTCTTTTAGACGTTGGAGATGGGTGGAGAAATCTGGAGCGAAGACAACAACGTCATCGAGGTAACACAAGCACGTGTGCCATTTCAAGTTGCGCAGAACGGTGTCCATCATGCCCTCAAATGTCGCAGGTGCATTACACAGACCAAACGGCATGATGTTGAATTCGTACAAGCCGTCGGGTGTGATGAAGGCAGTCTTCGGTCGAGCGCCATCAGCCAGGGGTACTTGCCAGTACCCCGAGCGCAGATCGAGAGAAGAAAAAAATTGGGCTCCGTGAAGGCTGTCAATTGCGTCGTCAATGCGCGGCAGTGGGTAGACATCTTTGCGAGTGATCTTATTGAGCCGTCTGTAGTCCACACAGAACCGCACAGAACCATCTTTCTTCGCAACAAGAACAACAGGAGACGCCCATGGACGGTCCGAGGGCCGAATGACGTCGCGTCGGAGCATATCGTCAACCTGTTTGTTAATTTCCCGGCATTCAGCAGGCGACACGCGGTATGAACGTTGCCGTAATGGTGGATGGGCACCAGTGTCGATACAATGCGTAACAGTGGACGCGCGACCGAGAGAACTTCGCCCGACATCGAAAGAAGAACGGTATTCTTGCAACAGGTCTAGAAGCTGGGAACACTGTACTGACGTTAGACCGTCATCAATGTATGAGCCAAATACATCAGGAGATGATGGGTCAGAAGTACACACAGCACTGATGGTACGCGAATCGGGACAACGCGAGTCTTCAGGTGCGCCCAGGACTTGTGCGTCGTCGACTGGTTCCACTCTGCCGAGACATTCCCCTCGAAACAAGGTAACAGTGTACGGGGATGGGTTGGTCACGAAAATAGCGGCGTTGCCCTGGGTGATTTGCACGGTCGCGAAAGGTACTAGCAACCCTCTCCTTCTGGAAGCACGGTAGAATGGCGAAACGAGTGCAATTGTGTCGGAGAGACCGGTGCAGTAGACCGATACACCCATCGTCGAGCTTGGAGGCACTATAGTATCGTCTGTCACAAGAATCTTGCTCAGTGTCGAGGGACTGTCTTCTAGCGTCAAATGCGAGAAGGGCGAGAGTTCAATTTCGGCGGCGGCACAATGAATGACGGCGTCGTTGCGGGACAGAAAATCCCATCCCAGGATGACGTCAAGAGAGCATGCAGGAATGATGATGAATTGGGCGACATACAGAACGTCGTGAACGACAACGCGAGCTGTGCAGCCTGCTGTAGGATTAATACGATGTGAGCTAGCGGTACGAAGGGACAGTCCAGAAATCGGCGTGGTCACTTTTCGAAGCAAGCGGCAAAGGTTTTCGCTCATAACTGATACCGCAGCTCCAGTGTCAATAAGAGCAGATGCATGAACACCGTCCTTAAGCACGTCAATGACATTAGCGTGGCGGCTCGGAGGGCTTTCACAATGCAATAGCGTCGCAGTCCTTGCCTCTGGGACTGCGACGACTAGTTTTCCCGCTCATGAGCAGAAGAACTTGGTCGCATGGGGGACAGAGACCGATGTCGTGGAGACGGCGACCTTCGAGCAGACGGACCTGGGGGAGACGACAGTGGCACAGACGGCAGTTCGTCGTTATACGAACGGCTAAGGTGGCCAGCAACAGGAGAAGAAATGGGAGCTGGCTGTAGTCGAGAGCAATAACGGGCTACGTGACCGGCGTCACCGCAAGCAAAGCAGATGGGCCGGTTGTCGCGTGTGCGCCATCGGTTTGCCGGGGTGGGTCTCGCCCGGAACGGTGGCCGGAAAGGCTGCATGGTGGGCTGAAAATGAGGCTGAGGTGTTGCGCCAACATACGCAGCTGGCATACCCGCTGCAAAGGACGGAGGTCGTGCGGCAGCTTCGGCGTAAGTCAGTGGTGCAGGCGCTTGAACGACTGGAGGCGGCCTTGCGACCACTTGGGCGTAACTTGGGGGCGCAGAGGCCGGAAGTTGTTTTGGGTGGTACGCAGGTATGACCTCCGCTATTTCCTGCTCAATCGCTCAGCGGATGGGTGGAAGAATAGTAGTTGCCGATTGTTGAACAGCCGGTGGGTGGGCAAAGGGAAGGAGAGAGAACTGGCGCACGATTTCCTCACGGATGAAGGACTTTAGGTCTGCCAGCAGCGCCACCTGATCACATCTCGCCTCCAAGCCAGCAAGCCCTGCTTCTCGTGGTGTAGAGCGACGGGTCATCGAACGCTGCCGGCGGAGCTCCTCGTAGCTCTGGCACAGCGTGATGACCTCAGCTACTGTGCCTGGGTTTTCGGCTAGCAGCATCGTGAAGGCATCATCGTCAATGCCCTTCATGACGTTCCGGATCTTGTCTGATTCGGACATGCTGTCGTTGGATTTCTTGCACAGGTCCAGGACATCTTCAATGTAACTGGTGAATGATTCACCGGCCTGCTGAGCGCGTTCGCGTAAGCGCAGCTCGGCTTGCAGCTTGCGAACGGCAGGGCGGCCAAAAACATTGGTGATAGCAGTCTTGAAATCAGACCAGGTTGCGAACTCGGACGCGTGGTAGGTGTACCACAAACTTGCAGCACCCGCAAGGTAGAACACCAAGTTTGTCAACTTGCCGTCCTTGTCCCATTTGTTGGGGACGCTCACGCGCTCGTAAATGGTGAGCCAGTCCTCCACGTCAGTGCCATCGGCGCCCGTTAAAATGGGTGGATCGCGGATCCTGGGGACACCGGGACAAGGGGGTGGCATGGGAGGAGGCGTTTGCTGAGAGGCGTCGTGGTACATGGTAGATTGCAGAAAACGTGAGCGTAGTTCCAAGGGCATCGAAGGGGATCGTAGCACTCTCCACCAGTTTGTTATGACGTTTATTAGCCGGCCCACAGCGAGTCTACACAATGGCGACAGTAACAGCCAAGCACGGACTCTCCGCGCGAGCGGCGTTCTTTTTGGGCAGACCCACTAGAAAGCACTTGAGAGTTCAACCCATTTCAGTGTTCGGTGGCTTCTCTACACTATGCATGTCTATTCTGCTCATTGTTCCGCACGCTCTAGGGTGCACGATCGTGGGAGCGCTGGCCGTAGGGTAGGCGGGCGCTTCAAAATTGGTTCTTTGTCTATTTGTTTATTCCACTGTTCTATATAGGTTCGCCATTCGCGGCCACTATTCGATGTATTGGGTAACTTGTATTATCTAATTGGCGTGTCTGTGTATTTCACGTACGATTGGGATATATTGAGTGATTGATGTATTATTGCACTGAATTCCCGGTAATAAACTAGCTATTTGAAAAGTGTCACCAGGATTCTCCCTCACTGCGCGCGCTCACCGTCCCTTCGTGGCGATGGTCCGAGCTCGCGTTCGCAGCAGATCGAGTGGTATACACGTCGTGGCGAGACGGATGAACGTGGACGCGACCGCCCTGCTTGGAGCTCGTAGTTCTTGAACTCGAGTTGGTGTACGAAGGCAACACATATAATAGGGAGAAACACACATCAGGATGCACGTTAAAGAACTCCAGGTGGTCGAAATTTGCGGGGCCCTCTATAGTACGGTGCCTCACATATTCATATGGCGGTTCTGGGACGTTAAGCCCTACATATCATTCAATCAATAAGTTTGCTTTTGTAATATATATATATATATATATATATATATATATATATATATATATATATATATATATATATATATTTCCTAAGACGAAATGCGTTTCGTCAGATAACACACGCCTGCATCAATGATGCGCGCTTGGCTGGGATAGTTGTCCACCACATAATTCACTAAAGTCTTTTCTCACATGCGATTATATGAAGACCTGATAAAGCCGACAGCCACAAAATGAAACCAATCACAAAGAGTGCGTCGTTTATTTAGGCGTGTGTTATCGGTCGAAACGCACTTCGTCTTATTAAGTATGACGAAAACGCCCGGAGTGAGCACCGATCTTCGGTTAAACAAGCACACCTGCCAACGTTGTCACCCGTGCAGAGCAGGCTTGCATGTATTTAACGCCGCGCATGCTCCAGTGTACGTGACGTCACAACGTGCAATGGCCGGAAGGTGTCGCGCAGCAGAGCAAGGCCAGCTGCTCGCGCGCTATACACAAACGTGGTCGCGGCTGTACTTTACAATTACGTGCCCAGCTCTCCAGGTTCAACATCATTTATTCTACTATGACACTACCGCGTTTATTGAAAAATAAAAAAAAAGCTTCACACGTTCTGTATTTTTGTCTGAGCATCAAAGAGCGGAATCTCGCATATTTCCAGCATACTAATGAATCTGCGTTACAATACCCTGCAGCGACCTTAAACTGTATTATGCGTTCCGCAACATGGTTTCGAAAAAAAAAAGGTGTCTCGTACAGCTGATGAAAGCGTGACTTGTGAATACTGGTAGGCTGCCTAAGACAAAATGTTGAAATTTGTACATTAGCGTATACTTAATCATGACTTGAAAGATGTGCACGTAAGCATTTGCTGTTATCTGCGATACAACTTATGTCAGTGGTTGCGCACAAAAAGCTTCGATGTGAACTCGGTTTATTACTTGGCAATAAATAGCAAGCAAAACAACTTACAAGATATGTATGTTGATAAACTCTACTTAACCAGATAACAAATACATGCTTATCTGTAGGAGCTATTTGGGCATAACGATTTAACATCAGCTCTAAAGATTGCCACTGTCGAACCTGCAATACCATGTCTCATCCAACAAAGATGCAGTGAATGAATAGGAAACACTGTGTTGTGACAAAGGCAACCTTACAGTCTACCAAAAAGACCTAGGCTTATGGGAGCGCGTGCTCAACTGCGTGTCCGTGTCACCGACAGCAATGCGCCACATCCCATGTACCGCGGCGATGACTGGAAACGGGTCTTTTTGTTATTCATTGGTGTGTTCCACCACCACGCAGCGGATCATTAACTTGTTGCAATCACTCAAATCGTTTATTAGTAGCATGATCGTGCTTCTTCATTGATCGTGGTGTGCCTCGATCAGTGTGCCGTTGGACAGTCTGCCAACGTAGCTGTTGATATGGCAATTATGGTAAGAGCAGTTATGGTAAGAGACTGTTCTAGAGACAAGAGCACGAAGCCGTGGCTACTGAAAGGCGCATCGCGTTGAAAAAAGAAAGGCGGAAAATGCTAGTTCCTATTGAAAATATCGCCACGCTATTAATGAAAAAATGGATACGTTTCGACGAAGCGCTGCTGTTGATCGCCGCTGACGTAGGGTAAACGTGGCAAAGGGGTTCTCGGCTACACATGCGTAGTCAGGAAACGTGTTGCTAACTCTTCAATCGACGTGAAGCACTGCTCGTAAGTGGTACACAAGTCAGTTGACACTCGTGTGTCAGAACATAAGGTTCACGAAGAAATGATTGTTCAAGCTACTTCATAGCAGCATTCCGGTACTTCTCCGGTCAACTACCCGCTGCAGAAGCCCCGAGCGAGATCAGGCATGTTGCCTAAACGGTTGATTGATTTGTGGGGTTTAACGTCCCCCAAAACCACCATATGTATATGAGAGACGCCGTAGTGGAAGACTCCGGAAATATCGACCACCTCGAGTTCTTTAACGTGCACCCAAATCTGAGTACACGGGCCTACAACATTTGTGCCTCCATCGGAAATGCAGCCGGCACAGCCGGGATTTGATCCCCCGACCTGCGGGCCAGCATCCGAGTACCTTAGCCACTAGACCACCGTAAGGGGGCTTGATGCCGAAACGGAATAACTTAAAATTGGCCTTGTTTGTACGGTTACATGGAAAGCTTCCTAGGTTATCTGGTCGCAGCACAAGCCCAGCACCCCAGCTAAAGATCACTGGTACGGTGGAACCGGATGTCACGCGGTCTTGTCCAATGCCGTGAATTCTCACTGCGATCAGCTCCTCACGGAGCGCACGCCCAGTGCAACACCAAAATAATCCGACAGCACGGAATTTAAAAAAAAAAAACTCACAGGGTTCCTCAGGCTAGGACGACTCGAAGACGTAGACCTAGGGCGACTCGAAGACGAAAGTCACCTTCTTTTTCATCTCAGCCAATCCACAGCCGTCAGCACGGTTAGCCCGAACGGTCCGACGCGCGCCTCTCTTCGCTTCGACTGACGCCAGCGCCGCCAAGTGTTAGACGCGGTATGTTTGTGGCAACTAAAGATAGGTGGAGCACGTGTTGATTTCACTGGCAAATTTCTGTTTCACACCTGCTTGACCGGGGGGTCGAATACGCTCACTTCGCCGCTTAGTTCTCGCCATGCTTCGGTCGCGGCTACGCTCTCACGTGCGCCCATGAAGTTCGTTATCACATGCTTATCTTGGCAACGAACTGTTGCGTGCGATATCTCCCCCACATGTCGAGTTACAAGATCCCCGCTTGCGCTCGAAAGCAATGATTCGTTGGAAAAGGAGAGCAATTGCACTTTCATGACGTTCGTAAACCTTGCGCAATAAATAACTCAGAAATTTAAAGCCTGTGACGCGCATGGACGTGCTTTTATACCTGCCAGTGTGACCGTTATTTCGCTCCAACCGCTCGTGCATTGGAACGAGGGGGAGAGGACCATGCCTCGCTTCTGCAGTCTTCGTGCTACGTTCCGATGCGGGAACTGTTGAAGCGATTGGTTTGTTATTACATGGAAGAAAAAAAAATAACTAAATGAGATCATTATGTCACGAACGCACCCGCACATACCACGTGTTTGCTTAATCTTGACAACACCCGAATAATGTAGACAAAATGATGCTTTACGCTTGTTCACTCCAGTGAATGAGATGCATTACGCCCTCGAGATAGTCAGAGATGAGCTACATTCGTACAAAATGCGTCACTTATATGACGACTGAGTACATTTTTTGTATGAAGAGTGCAGTCAACTACATTATTATAATAATAGCCATTGCAGTTACTTCCTTTTTGGTTATGGTGGCACTATTGACGCGTAAGATATTATTGCACATGGCCGTAAATCAGGAGCAGTGTAACGAAAAAACATTCGTGTTGGAAATGCATAAGTAAAGTGTTCATTTATTTCATTTTCTAGGGTTTCAGGGAGACGTCACCAACTTCACCGCTGAAGCGCTCAGTGGCACGTCACTTGGACTTTCTTGGGCTGGTCCTGTTGTGCAGGATGACCTGATAGGTTACCACGTGTCCTGGTGGCTACAACACACCAACCAGACGAACAAGGCTGACAAGAGTACGCGTACGATGTTTTTCGCGAGCACACACGCTGTTATCGACGGTCTTAAGCCGTACACAACCTATGCTATTGAAGTCATTGCAGAATACGATGTGCGCAACGTGAAGTGGCATGGGAGCCCACAACACCAGTTAGCAACGACGAAGCCAGAAGGTCTGCCTGTCGTTAGAAGTGTCCACATTGCCACGACGAAACGAACCTTATTGTCATCCGACGTCGTTGTCTCCTGGACTATCAGTCACACAGACAGCTCGGACATTGAGGTGGAATACCACGTCTCTCTTTGCGTTGGGTCCAACTCAAGCAGCCAATGTGCAGCATCAAATCGGTGAATTCACCACTCACGCGCGTAACGTTTCCAGGGGTGAAAAATTTTGCCACTCTGGTAGCCGAAGTCCAGCCTTTGGTCAAGACAGAAAATAACATATTCGAAGGAGCTGGAGTCGCGACCACTGGCCTGAGCTGGGCACCTGAGATTTCAGGCTTGAGCGATCTTACCGTTGCGGATGTAACGGAGAATTCCGCGTTGGTCTCATGGTCGAAATTGACAGATTTCGACAAAAGCAACGGGGCGCATTACAATGTCGTTCTGAGCACTGCGACCTCAAAAGATGCGGCTACAAATAACACGCTAGAGGTGACTGACTCGCACAATGCAAGCAATAGTAGTGTTCTTCAAGAGAAAAGAATTCTGCGAAATGTGACGACAGTCGACTCTGCAACCGAATTGGATAAGCTGAAGCCATGGACGAACTATACTGTCACTGTGACTCCCACAGTCTTTGGCGACGGGCAGCTCTTCGTTGGAAAAATGCAAAGCAAGGACTTCACAACTCTCGTAGCCGGTAAGTTCATCAATGTTTCATATCGTTATGCGAATCACCATAACAAAGTTATTCATTGAAACCGATTAATTTTATCTTTTTGGTGACCTTTAGAATATTCGTTTATGGTTTAAGGTATTGTCACGGGGTCGTGACGTGGCCGAAGACAGGAGACTTCGTGTTGGGATTTAACTGTTTATTTGGGCGAACCTGTGCCCGGTAAAAGGAAAGTCCAATTACAGCAGCAGTCTCGCACAGATAGCAGTCTCGGACTGATAGCGGCGAACAGAGCGTCGGCCTTCGATCAACAACTACTCACAAGTGGCGAAGCGCGTCGGCATTTATACTCTTGCCATCGAATGTTCTAGCGTTATCGCTGGCGGTGGCGTAGGTTCCAGAACAATCTGTACCGTTCGCACAGTGGGCGTGATCTTATCGAAATGATCTACTACAGTCCGGAACCTTCTGGAAAACTGCAGGCGCGGTTTGCGCTGAGAATCGTGTGGTGTTTTGGGACGATAACGAAAACTTGGGAAATGGAACGTGGCAGTATAATCCTAGCACACCAAGCCAAATAAAAGGAAGGGAAAAGACGACTTGTTGCTGAGGCATTTGACATGCTCAAACTAATCATGTACAGTCGGCATAAATTAAACCCGAAGTGAGGCAAACATTCATAATAGCTGAGTGCGCACCCTTTCAGTCACCACCAGTGACAAGTTCCGTCCATCCGGTTCAGCAGCATTTCGCCTATAGGCGAAATGCTGCCTTCAGCATTTTAGTTCAGACGTCCATATTCATTCAGTTCAGACGTCCATATATATATGGACGTCTGAACTTGGTAATAACTAGACGGCGCACACTATACGTTTTGCAAATGCTTGCCGCTGTTCAGTTTTAATTTAACGCCAGCAGAGCGTAGATCACATCTGAATACCTAAATAGTTTCATGTAATGCGTACGTCATGTATGAGCCAACAAAAAAAAAAACAGGCTATAAGTGGGTTGCTTATCAAAGTATCTTCGTCTGCGCTTTACAAGAATGCATGATTCAGTGGTTTGAAACGAATACCACATCGATAACTGGACAGTAAAACATTTTCTCAGTTTCTCTAACAAAACACAGTAAAAGAAGCACCAGAGTATGTTGCGATAATTTTGCAAATGAGTGACGAGTGAGATAAATACTGCCCTATTCACGTACACTGTTTTTAACAGCCTATCACTTTGTGTTCCGGATTGTCATTTTTTGTTTTTCTTTTGTGTTCAGCCCAGTCTGCTGTAAATGCGCCGAAGTGTACATTTGGGGGGGGGGGGGTCGAATCTAGTCAAACTGCTCATCTGCTTTTTCGCCCTGTCTCCCTCATCATATATGCTTGATGAAAAATACAGTACTTATTATTATTATTACTCTAATGCATAGAAAGTTGCTACATTCGGATTTTAACGGTGCAGTGCCGAAAATATAAACAGTCATTCAACTTTCTTACACGATCACTTTGAATATATCGCGCAAGAACGTACGGCCCCCAAAGAGATCCTTAGCATGATGCTGACAAAGAACGTAACAGGCGTTGTTGGTGTCTTTTTGCTCGTCTGCGTTCTCATCTTCAGCATCATGTTTCATAGTTGTAGCCAAGATCAACTAGCCAACTTGTCTACACTAAGGCTTGCAAACATAGATGAAATAGGACCTAGCAAAACAAATGCGATGTATCGTAGTGGTTTAGGTGCAAGTATAGTTGGAAGTGTACGCGGTAGTTTGTTTTTGATTAATTTGCACAAACTTGACGTTAGACGCGTAAACAGTTATCACACCGGCATACCCGCGCATATGAGTGATGCGTGGCGCTACCGTTCTTGTGCGTATATATACGGAGACGAACCTTGTGCCCACTTTTGTTTTACTACTGTGACCATGCAGTTCAGGACGTTTGTGTTTTATGTTTATTTTTCTTCATTCATATGAGTTAGCACCCATCACATTTTTTCACAATTTGTCTTTAACAACTGGCCCAACTTTCTCCACCGATAGAAACTTGAGCATCTTTGATGCTTCACTACTTTGATGCTCCAGTATACCAGCGACTCGCTCTCAGCTGCGCGCCCTATTTAGAATTCTTCTATAATGCATTGTCACAATCCATCATAACAGTGAATATTTTGCTGTACTTGATCAAGCCATAGTGAATGATGTTTTGTCGGCCACCGTGAAAGACAGAAACCTTTGATACCCTGAACCTAGACTCAAAGAAAGAAGGAACTCGCGTCGGCCATCTCTTCCGTCTCTTACGTCGTCTCTTCTGGCCCCGAGAAGATTCCAATCATGCACAAGTTTTATGACCCGCTGTCTTTCGATTTCAATTCAGGTTGGTGAACTGGACACAAGCAATTCTTACCCATATGTTCATGAAGCTAGGTGGTTCAGCTTACGGCGAAATAAACGTGCGTTTAGGGAAGCAAACGGCACCAACTTTGTATCCACCTTGTTCTCTACAATATTCACAATTAGGATGGACAAAAATATTCACTCCGAAATTCACACGTTATATGCATTTACTAACACTGAATGTCCTTTTAAAGCTTCATTTTGTTTCAATGTGTTAAGTTTTCGTTTCATTTTGTAGATTTATTTACTGTTCTGTCTAGTCCTTACTTAAGAAGAGTGCTACTGTTGCTAGGAACACTAAGTATTATCATAATTAGACTTTAACTGAAGGTCTCGACGCAGCCTTCCACTTTGCAACATGTTAATGTCAATTAGAAACATGTAAACCAATAAAAAGATTAAAAAAACAATTTACTTTAGGAGCGAATAATGTTAGTGAACGAATGACAAATTTCGAACAAAATATCACCATCAAATGCCTTGTGACTAAATGTTACTGGCTACTATTAACATTAAACCATTTTGCAGCACCCGGAAAGCCCAGAAATGTGACCGTAGAGGAAAACCACGGCGGGCACACACTTAGGTGGCTTTCCCCGGAGTCGTGGAACGGACCACCGGGCGGTTACGAAGTCAGCATCTCCTGCGGCGAGGTGAAGGGCAACAGCACGAGCGTTACCCTCGAGGCGGACAGGACGGGGCTTCGCCTGCCGACACTCAGCCCAAACGTGCCGTGCACAGTCGGCATAAGCGCGTACAATTTTTACGATGGTGAACCTCTCGACGGGCCCAGAGTCAGGGTTCGCTTCACGCCTCTGGCCAGAACCGAGGAGACAGTATTCGAGCACCCCACAATCAACTGAGTGATTACGAGCGAGCATGAACTTACCACTGGTGCGGATACACGACGCCAGAGAGCACTGGAGGTATGAAATGCTGGACAAGTATGCAACACAGGTTGTATAGTTGAAAATAAGGTTATATTGCAGGAACACAAAAGTAAGGAAGCCACACAGCAGTATACAAAGCAGAGTTGTCGTGAATAATGTATATATGTACTACTTGTTGTCTCGTTTTGCACACTAAAATTGGGCATTTGTTAGGTACTATGTTTATGGAAATTAGTGAAAACTACCCTTTCCTACAAGTGCCCCACAGTGTGAAAGATATTTAGACTTGTCTCTTAGCGTGAAATATACGTGAAAGCACTAATATTCTCCTACACACAGCAAACTGAACGCTTCGCGAGTGTTTTCAACAAAAAAATATCAGAAATTAAGCAGATTCCAGCTATAAACCAGTTTTCTTGCTCTTTGCTTAGATTGTTACAAAAATTGTGCTAGATCACCAATGGAAAAACTTATTAAAGTCCACTGTTTCTAAATGCCTAAGTGCCATGAGGGTATCGCAAAGTGTCATTTCAGCTTTCGTGAAGCCTATGAACGCGTTCAAAGACGCTGGTTCAAACGTTCCTTGCCACTTCACCGTCTTATCTACTGCAAGAGCATGGCGATCAACTTAATTCCTCTCCGATACAAGTGTGATTCTTCAGTGAATAAGATTTGTTGTAGGCTTTATGCCGCAACATGTGGCTGAACTACCGAAGGAAGTTGGAATTTTGTCTAGGGTACTGACTCACAGTTAGCCAAATTTCGTTGGCTTACAGCTTTGTACAACAGAATAAAGCACTTTCTTTGTTGTGCGTTCATTCGTCTGACTTGGTTGTAACAGACTACCCCTGTGATGAAGCTTTCGCCCTTGTCGTTGTTAACCTATACATACCACTACAATTATCAGCTGCCTGTAAACAGTCGGTTCCCATTGCCATCTTAAAAAAAAAAGGACTGGAGATGAGTTAACGTTTTATCATTCTGCGCTCTGATAATTGCCACTTAGGCTTCTGGTTCATATCTTCTGATCTCCCAGAAAGTCAGCTAAACGGATAGAATGGTCCATTGTGCTGTTGTGCAGTGGGAACCTTCTTGAAATACAGAAACGTGGCATTATACAGTTAATACAAACATTATTGCTGCATTCATTCACTGCGGGTACCTTGCATAGTTGGAAAACAACACATTTACACTGCGTAGCTAGCACTTCACGGATGCAATGAACGATGCAAAAAGTTGGATGACAATTGAGTTTCGCTTTCAAGAGTAGAACGCTGTAACATAATTTGACCATGTTCGCACCTTTTTCCTAGCTACGCACCTTGTGAAACACGTTGAAAAGAGACACAAAGTTCGGAAGCATGTCGGATCCTATATTCACGCATACGGTGCGACGGAGCACGAAAAGAACACGTGGGCTCGTTCTGCGACCTCATTCGATTTCTGTCAAGTCGTTGAAGGACTTCCGATATGTGGGAACCACCAACGTCATAGGGTTAAGATGTTGACTGTAAAGGAAGAGGGTCCATGCAGTAAAGCCTGCAACAAGGCAGATTCACAAGGCACGCAAGCATGTCGGCGCATTCAGCCACACGGCCACGCCATCAAATGTTGATACTGTAATACGTTAACTGTGCCATCTAGTGAATGAACCTGCAAACACTCCTTTCAGCGCGCAGTAAAATGAGTAAATAGGCTTGGAATGCTTCTTTAAAATGTTTAACATAAACACTAAACAAGTTCCGTTTCATTAGAAATGCGGCTAGTAAAATTTAAACACCAATTTGTTTTTGCCAGTAGACATTATATACTTATATTTAGGCTCAATTATGGGAGAGCTAGCAATTTTTTTTCTTTTGTGAAGGGTGCAGTTTTGTAAATTAACATGAAGCTTCAGTCTAATAATGACAATCACCACATTGCCTAATAATTTTTGGCTTTGTTTTTACATGTTAATCATGGTATGCTATGGTTCCTCTATGCTGATCCTGTAGCTAAAATAAACGGCTGCTGACCCGCAGGTCGCGAGATCCTATTTCGGCTGTGGCGGCTGCATTTTCGATGAAGGCGAAAATGCTGTAGCCCCGCGTGCTCAGATTTGGATGCACGTCAAGGAACCTCAGCTGGTAGATAGTTCCGGAGTCCTTCACTATGGCGTCTCTCATAATCATATTGCCGCGACAGGTTGGCCACGTTCAAGTAGCCGCCGCAATCATCATGGCAAGAGCACCAGCAAGACCCGGCTGGCATGCGTCACGCGTTCGTGCGCTCCAACAACGAGGAAGAGGAAGTTAGTTGACTCTGTGCCTCTCGGCTACTTGGACTCGGCGACCATAGTCATTAGACTTGTGGGCACAAGTCTAATGACTATGGTCGCCGAGTCCAAGTAGCCGAGAGGCACAGAGTCAACTAACTTCCTCTTCCTCGTTGTTGGAGCGCACGAACGCGTGACGCATGCCAGCCGGGTCTTGCTGGTGCTCTTGCCATGATGATTGCAGCGGCTACTTGAACGTGGCCAACCTGTCGCGGCAATATGGTGGTCTTGGGCTGTTAAACCCCACACATCAATCAATCATGGTATGCTATAAGTACTTTTAAACGGGACTGCAGATCGCCATGCTATTTTCGAATAACAAGCGAAAGGCAACACAAATACTTCTGGAGATATGTTATACAACCACGACTTCATTTCACATGCGCTCTTCCTGTTGTGTGGCTGGTGTCTGGCGCCCTTCACGGCCTAAACATTTCTCCTATTGCGTCGGACCAAGACTGAAGAGCGGGAGGATAAAATATTGCTACCAGAGGTGTCAGTAGACTCATCGTGACGCCTCCGAAGAAACGAGCGGCAGGGTCTCCCCGCTGGTTCGAGTTCATTTGATTTACCACACTGTGGAGTGCCGCCCTTTCTCTATCAAGTTCCGCTACTCTCGCTGCCAACTCTGCCCTCTCTCGGTCTCTTTCCTTCTCCCTTTCTTCTTCCTCTTTTCTTTCCATCTCTCTCTTCTCTTCTTCTTCCCTCTCTTTTCTGATTAGCTCTTCTTCTTCCTTCGAAAGGTAATGAAAGACCTCTTCCAGCTCCTGCAAACCAAAACACGACTCATATACATGGCTTTACAGCGAATACAGTTAAAAGACATTTTCGAACTTGTTCGTAATCATATATATAAAAGACACTAGTCATCTCTACTTCCTGTACAATTGTTATCACTCACCTGTAGCCTACAAGGAGTGGCGTAACAATTAAGCCAAGAATAACATACGTAAAGCCAGCAAGGTTGATTGGTTACTGCAGTCGCGCCCGATCTGAAATCATCGAGCGAGCGTCGACCAAGAACTCTTTCCAAGAGAGGGTGGCATCGTGCAAGTTTTACACAGTCTTTTCGCTGTTCCTTATGCTGCACTCACTCCCGTCTTAGAAAGCTGATTAAACGAAGCAGCTCCATGCATTATCTGTAACAAATCTTTCCCAGCAATTTTGTAATTACGTACGGAAATAAGAGCCCATGAATGTGCTTGATCTTGACCAATGAATATATATATATATATATATATATATATATATATACACATACTACTTGATTCCTGGCCGATCGGCCAGAGTGACTGTGAGCCAGAAATTCGAGATCTTCATTGGCTACTGCACTTTGATGGTTCGGAAAGTGGTGTAAAAACATGAGAGAAAGAAGCAAAAGCAAGAAGGAAACGATCAATAAGTGTGCTGGAACGCACATACAGCAACTTTTTTTTTATATATAGACTGAATAATGAGTCCGACAATCTCACGACTAGAGTACTAAAAGCGACTAATTTGCGCAGAACAATGGCTGTTGGGCACACCTTCTAAACGGAAGGTTTTTACTCTGCAAACATTTCAATTGGCAAAGTTTATAACATAAACAAGTCCTTGTGGTTATTGCGTCGGTAAATTGTGCGCTTAATATTGGAGCACTGCTGCTGCTGCTGTTAGCGTATCCTTTTCAAAAGTCACGTGAAAATAGAGCAATGGCCGGCCGAAAATGCCGCATAAAAGCTAGTCGGCAACATAGTGTTTCCTATAAATACACCAAAGATAACTCTGGTGCTACTATTATAGGAAGCTGCAAAGCACGGCGCTTCAGCTAGCATAAAAATCATGCGTAGTACGAAAATGTTTCTAATCTTCTGTGTTTTGTTTTTCGGCTGCGTATTGCTTCGCGTGAACTGGAGCCCCATTGTCACGAGCCGACAATCAGCAAATGTTCAGCATATGCGCTTCACCACCGTAACCGTTTTTAGCCCACCAATGAAAATCGGGGCCCGAAGTTCACAACGTTTCGCTCTTTAACTCGAAAGAAAGGCGAGAAGCCGCATTAAACGAAGCTACAAGTGCATTTGAAGCCGCAAGCGCAAACTCTAGGCGCATTTTTCTACTACCCACCAGTATACACCAAAATGGCTGAATGACCATGGTGTCTGTTCCTTTTTGCGAATTGTAGGTAACTTTATCACCGGTCGTGCTATCGTCTGCCTGTTATAGTGGCTGTAGTGACAGACGCCTGTCCGACGTAGCATTTTCTTGCCGTTTTAGCTCAGCATTTACTAGCAAGTATTGAGCTTTCTTCTGATGCGCGCGAATGATCTACCATTGCGCCTAAAAGAGACTCGAAATATTGACTAAGACAGCACTTGTCTATATAGACAGATAAACCAACGTAGCTAAGACGGCATATTTTTTTAAAGTTTAAAACCGGTTTTTTAACTTACGACCGCTCTGGCCTTGCTGAAACATTACACAATTTTACCATATTATAGTCATGAACTTTCGATATAACACTTGACCACATAGGTCACTGCGTTTCTCATTAAATATTGTGCGTTCTGAGCACTTCCTGTGGATTATTTTGTAACGCACGCAATGGTGTGGAACGAGACCAGAGTATGCATGCCCTTAGACTTCATCGACTCGATGAGCAAAATATCGAGCTATGATGTTGGCGATCTTGGTGCCAGGAAAGTCTTGATTAGCTGGCGCCCAGATGATAGTATTTTGGTTGGAACACACCCAGAATTATCGGACAAAAGCTGATCCACTTGAACCAAGATTCCGGTAAGCGTGAGCAGACTGTTATATAAGAGCATCATCAAGCGCTGTATCATAATTTCAACCAGATTTCAAGCAGTACTGGTATTTTTGTATTCGATGCTTGCAAATAATGAATCCAAATCAGGTGAATTCAATTCTTTTTTATTTACGCGTTTTGCAACTAAATACACGAGAAAAATAATGTGGGCCCATTATATCCATGCACCCCCCCCCCCCCAATTTTTTTTACCATAGCATACAGTGCGAAAATGAGCATTTCAATAACGTGCCACAATCCCCCCTGCCCCCCCCCCCAAAAAAAAAAATTATGGAACATCTAGCTGAAGTAAACCCTGATGGATTTTCAATTTTATTCTATTTCATTTCGTACTTTCATTTCGCAGGTCATGGAGAACGGTTGTATACAGAGTTGACTGTAAAGCAAGTTATTATCATCGTGTGGTCGTGTGCAGGTCAAAATGCGCAGGCCTGTTTCTGTAAGTGAACGATAGGATCCAAATATGCTTTAAAAAGCGTACCATGATTCAGAAGAAGATACTGTGCAACAGTGAAATATCGAAAAACAAACAAGTTTAAGTATGATAATATTGGGTGAAATCTCAGCATTTTAATAACAAAGACGAAGGGAGATTTTAGTGCATACACTAAACATTTGTGGTGTCCAGGTAAAGTTTCAGTCCAATAATACTGCTAAATACTCCATGTTCTCTAAAGTTGTTCTATGTTTCCACCAACGAGCTGAATTTTCAAGCCTGTTGTGTCACATATGGCATAAGGGGAGCGGAGTACTACGTACTTTGTCTTGTCTCTGTTCAGTGTTAATTTTTCGCACGCAAACCAAGCTGATATACTAAATAGCTCGTCATTTATAGTATTCTGCAAATCACTAAGGAATTTCTATGATATTATTAGCGCGGTATCATCTGCATAAGCCACAGCTTTTGATGACTATAGCGCTGATGGGAGGCCATTACCATATAATCAGAACAGTATGGGCCCCAATACTGATCCTTGCAGAACTGTCACAACAATATTAGAATATTTGGAAGCAAATGAACTGTTTTAAATATATTTTTCGATCATTATTCTAGCTTGAAGAAAGGTTCATTTTAGCTTCGCTATAGCCATACCTTCGCATTTTATTTTTTTTAAAGTATGAAATGACAGACCGTGTCAAACGCTGTTTTCATTCTAAAAATAACCCTCCGGCAAACTCGTTCAAGTGCGAAGCTGTGCATATATTCTGGGTTAGTTTTATAGTGCTGATGACGTTGATGTATTAGTTATGAATGCATGTTGAAATTTTGTGAGAAGCTTGTTCTCATTTAGGTACTGCTTCAGCTGAACCGCGATTACCCTCTCAAATACAGTATTTCAGATGCTAAGCAGAGAGATAGGCTGGTAGCTTACACGTTAGTTGATATCACACCTTTTGTATTCAGGATACACTCTTGCGACATTTAAAATGTCAGGGTATATGCCGAAGCTGGAGTGGTGCGCACGGCGTTGACCCGGTTGAAACGGGTGAAGACGCAGGTGCTGGAGGAACGGTTGGAAGCGAAATATGGCGTAGCGATTGCTAGAGTAAACGTTTGACTTAAACACAACGATACGGATGGCAAGTTGGGTTTCCTGCAAGTTTCATCACAGATAAACGAGCTTAAATTTTTTTCTAGTTGATGTATGGTCGAGAGTTGCGGGCAGTGGAGAGGGCGAAGTGAGAGAGAAGTGTGTTGCAAGTAAACGGAGGAACCGGTGGCTGGGGGTGAGGAAAAATGACGTTAGCGTACACCTGCGTGGGAAGCGTGCGAGGGAAGCGTGACGTCAACACGAAGCTACAGTGCGACCTACTTGACACCGCTCTAGCATCTGCGAAGAAGGGAGCTCGTTGCAGTGTGTTCGTACGGATGTACGTACGTACGTAAGTCAAAGGGCTGCTTCGCATTTAAACTATTCTGCCTACGCCCTTGTATCGAAGTCTGGTTGATACGTTGGTTCACAATCACCTGCAAATGAAAATACTTTGGCAGTCCCCTTTACCTGTAATGAAGACCTAGGTTCCATCATCATCAATATCATCATAATCATCCTGACTACGTCCACTGCAGGACAAAAGCCTTTCCCATGTTCCGCCACAAAACTAGGTCCTGTGCTCGCTACGGCCACTTTATACCCACAAACTTCTTAATGTCATCTGCCCACTTAACTTTCTGTCTCGCCCTAACCCGCTTCCCTTCTCTGAGAATCAAGTCCCTAATACCCTAATAACCAGCGGTTATCCTGCCTACGTGCTACATGCCCGGCCTATGTCTATTTCCTCTTCTTGATTTCAACTATGATATCCTTAACGCCGGTTTCTTCCCTGAGCCACTCTGCTTTCTTCTTGTCTCTTAAGGTTACGCCAATCATTTTCATTTTCATCGCTTGCTGCGTTCTCCTCAATCTAAGCTGAACCCTCTTCGTAAGTCGGCGAAACCAGCCTTTGCGTTGACGTAATGAATTATAATATGACGAGTATCTTTACGGAGTGTTCAGTGGAACTTGGAGGTACTGTAATTAGACAGGGCACAGGTAAGCTGTTCCTGGAGATGAAGAACCTCATTAATAAGCGTCAAAGCATGAAAGCCTCAAATACAACAGACAAAATAGGATTGGCAGAGCTTACGAAGCTGAATAATAAGCGTAAGGTATCCGATGTAACAAGGTATAACGTGGAGAAAATTGAACACGGTTTGAAGAACGGAGGAAACGTCAAAGCAGTGAAGAGGAAACTTGGGATTGGCAGAAACCAAATGTTTGCACTAAGGGATAAGGTAGGCAAAGTAAGCACCTGTATGAATAGGATAGTTAAATATCGGAGGAGTTTTACAGAGAGCTCTACAGTAGCCAGCAAAACCATGAGCTTAATATAAGAACTAGCAGTATCTCAGATGGCATCCCACCAGTAATGATAGAAGAAGTAAGAAAGGCCTTCGAGAGAATCCAAAGAGGCAAAGCTGCTGGTGACGGACCAGGTAACGTCAGATCTGTTTAAAGACGGAGGAACAGGTAGTGCTAGTAAAATTAGCTCATCCTGTTTACGAAGTGCTTCCTGACAGGAAGAGCACCAGAATCTTGTAAGAATGCTAACATCATCTTAATAGATAAGAAAAGAGATGACAAGGACTTGAATACCTACAGGGCGATCAGCTTGCTCTTCGTCGTATACAAGCTATTTAGAAAGGCAATCAGTACCAGAACTAGAACATTAGAATTCAATCAACCAAAGGAACAAGCAAGAATTTGAACATGCTACTCAACAATCGACCACATTCATAATATCAATCGTGTAGTAGAAAAATGCTTAGACTACAACCAACCACTATACATAGCCTTCATAAATTACGAGAAGGCGTTTGATTCAATAAAGTATCAGCAGTCATGCAGACACTGCGCAATCAGAGCGTCGACGAAGCATAGAAAAACATTCTGGAAAAAATCTACAGAGTATCAACTGCCACCACAGTGGTCCATAAAAAAAAGCTACAAAATACCAATCCAGAAGGGTGTAAGGCAAGGGGTACAATCTCACCAATGCTATTTACCGCGTGCTTACAGGTGGTTTTCAGAGGCCTAGAATGGGAAGAGTTAGGGATAAGAGTTCATGGAGAGCACCTTAGTAACCCGCGGTTTGCCGATGCCATTGCACTGCTGAGTAACTCAGGAGATGAATCGCAACTCATGATTGCGGAGTTAGACAAGGAGAGCAGAAAGGTAGGTCTTGAAGTTATTCTGCGAAAAACGAAAGTAATGTACAACAACCTCAAAAGAGAACGGCGCTTCGAGATGGGTAATTGTGCACTAGCAGTTGCAACAGACTACGTCTACTTAGGACAGGTAATAATCGTGGAGCCGAACCACAAAATTGAAGTAACTAGAATCATAATAATAATAGGGTGGAGCACGTTTGGCAAGCACTCTCAGATCATGACTGGTAGATTGCCACTGTCCCTCAAAAGGAAGGTATACAACAGCTGAATCCTACCGGTACTTAGCTATGGAGCATAAATATGAACGTTCTATCAATTGTACGTAATTGCTGTAGTATCATCGGCGGCCATTCCTATCTAACAGGTACTGATAGTTCTTGTTTTGAATAAGAAATGTGCTTTGGTGTAGTGTGGCTAGATTAAAATACATTCGACCAATAAAACATGGTTGCTTCAACTTTAACGCCCACAGATACATACAAAACAGAATGTCACGTATTTAACGGTCTGTCAGATCAAGCCATCTGGATCAATTTGTACCCATACCCAAAAAGATTGACACCTTTAAATATTCTCTCTTCCCGAAAAGAATCGAAGAGTGGAAGTGTGAAACCATGAGTGCGTACCTGTCGTTTTGTTCAGTGCACTTGCCCGGCTCAGGGAGCTTCGACGGCGACGGAGGAGTGCTTGTCTAAAGAGCTGTGATCTTAAAAATATGGTGGTGAATAAATGCAATCTGCTCCACTTCGCACACACCGATAAAACCGCGAAGCTGGAGGCTAACGAGATACCATGTTTTGCAAGTCCCAGGTTTTGAAATATGACTTCGAGATGTTTCTAGACATTGTATCTTTGATCGTGAATAAACACTCTTGGTTAAGCATTGAGGTGGTAGTATAGCCACCACTTATGTAATAACAAAGTGACACGTGACTGTAAAAATATGATAAAGTGCGCGCAATCGGTTGGGTCAACTGCTTCAATCTTCATTTTGGATGGTAATTGTGTGCATTCCGACTTACGCAATTTCTGTGCAACATAAGTGTTTAAGATAATTATAGTGTTAGGGTATAGGCGGCGCTGATTTATGGGCAGATAGCGTTTGTTTGTCTAATTGTCGGCTTCATTTTCAGCGGATCAGTGGTGAGTGGTAGGATTTACCCAGTGTCTCCGGTGCATAGCCGTTCGTGATGACCACACCCGTTACCACGGACTCAAGTCATGAAAAGCGCAACCAAGAATGGCTTCGCTGTTTATATACCGGTTGATGGCAATAAATGAATGGTCCTATAGGCAGTGCACGTAATGCATGAATCTGTTAGCCCATGGTAAGTTACAGTGAGGAATGGATACATAGGAAACGCAAGTGAGGCTGTCAGAGTGTTAGTTTCGGTTTCCATAGTTGAGGATTCACAGGCATAAAATGAAATACATCATTAGGACAATAACTGGCGATGACTGGGTGAATGCTTAGTCTGCCGGTGGCCATATCAGGAACATGCCCATCGGTGGACATGTTACTTATAGCAATATTTATGATTTTAAACACAAAAATTACAGTACATGTCTTGAGAAATAGGATTACTGTCTTTATGGGTGTTCACAGGCAACAAAATTCTTGCTGAGAAGTTCACTCTGCTCTGCTGGACATTTTGACTTCGAAAATGTGTTAAGGATAGCCTCCATGCACTTTGTCTTCACAAATGTGCTCATTCGGATCGTCTAATGTGATTCGCCAATCCTCTCAAAGGCTCAGTGAAGAATGACCACATGAAACAACAGTCTGATTAAACTTAAATTACAAAATAGTCAGTTAAGCACTCCTCAGTTTCGCCTGCTTTATGACGGTTATTACGAACTTTATCAGATTTCTCATATGAAACTGAATATTATGGTGTAGACGCTCACCAAGTCAAAAGAAATCTAAGGATCGCATTGTATGCTTGCATCAAGAAGCCTTGCCGCAGCGTGCCTCTATGAATCAATAGAGTTCGTCATCTCTTCAGGTATCTATCTTACGGCTGAATTGTGAAATACACCCTGCAAATAATGCTCCTATAGCCGATCCAATCCATTTGAAAACAGCGGTAAATATATTTCCATCACGATTGTGCTCTCTCGCTTCCAACTGTGCTACCCTCCTCCTCATAGCCGCCCTCTCTTCTGCTATTTCCGCTTCTCTCGCTGCCACTCTTAGTCGTTCCGAAACTCGTTCTCTCTCCCTTTCTGCTTCCCTCTTCCTTTCCTCGCATCTTTCCTTCTCTCTTTTTGCTTCCTCTTCCTGTTCCTTTTTCATCAGTTCTTCCTCTTCCTTTAAAAGCTGTTCGAAGTACTGTTCGAGCTCCTGCAAGCGTGAAACGCAGATGCGTGAGACACTCTCCTGCGGTAGACGCGGGAAGCATCAGGAAATGTTTCTACAAATGCTGCTCTCTTTGTGAACAAATGTTCCAGTTAATAATCCCATAATAATATTAGGGACTTTAGCTCCAAATACCAAAATATTATTATGAGGAAAGCCGTAGTGGAGGACTCCATGAATTGCGAACATCCGCTGTTCTTTAAGGTGCAGTGATGGCATTCCACAATACACGGGCCTCAACAAGTGTCTCTAAGAAGAACTGCAACCACCGCGGTGGGGGTTGCACCCACGACCTTTGAGCCAGCAGACGAGTGCCATAGCCACTAACCCTTGTGGCAGAACCAGTCAGTAATCTATTAAACTACAGAGTATCTATGAAGCTGTGCCCACTGAAGACTACGAGAGAGTAGTTGACCCAAAACGATTACCGAATGGAATCGCTGCCAACGGGATCATTAAAACTGGGAAAATTCATCGTTACAAGAACAGTTATCCTATATCGCAAAGTGTTTTTAAAATATTCCCTGCATTAGCTTAGATGTATATAGTGGCTGGAATAGTAGATATGTCTTTGTGTTTGGATTTTTGCAGTTCATTGCACTTATGCACCAATCTTGAAAACAGCAGGATTACTTGTATCACAGTTTGGTGATGTGTAATGCTTGCAACCAATGAAAGCGATCTCTTGTGCACTAGATATGATTGTGTCTCTTTTTTTATAAGCCGTGGTGCCTAATGTCATTCATCAGACCACTAAATAAAAATAATTCTGATAATAAATACTGCACTTTTTTTCACTTACACAAAAATATAAAGTGCAGAGATAGCCTACGATCATTTTTAGAGATTGCTGTAGCATGTCTTTATGTATTTATTGTAACCTGTGCACTACACTTGTATGCGATGACTTGCAAATGCAGCACCTGAATGCGTCAGTGCCTTCCAAATTCTTTTCCAATCTTCTGTAAAGCTTTGGCACATCACGTAAACAGTAAAAAGCTTATTCTGCAACACGTTGTCATCATTAATAAAGCTGAATTTGGTGACGCTACAAGTACAAAATGCCCAGACACTGCACTGCTGATGACATAGCCCGAACTTATACACTCTGTCTAGCACCGTAAGGAAGGACTGTTTATTGCTTGTACTTCAATTTTTCATTTCAATGGCCACAAGTTCACCCGGAAAAAATATTTATTCCGTAGCACGCCAACTGCTGCCTGCATCAACATCACGCACGGGCTACTAGAATATTGAAGTACGATTTTCAAACTCAATAAGTATATTATAATTTCATGTACACAGTACATGACAGGACCACCAACAGCTTTGAGAATTTTCATTCGTTTCAGCAGAATAGCAGCGACAAGGTCGCATTTTGTAAGTGTCGCAATTTGTTGAACTTATGGATATGTAACTTTTCTATTTGTTCAGAATTACGCGCCGGACATACAACAGAAAATATAATAACCCCCAAGTCAAGCAGAAAAATGACTACGCATCAGTCCTGAAAAAGCGTCAAAAATACTTTCACATAGGTTGCGTTGCCGCATAGAGTAAGCAATACAATGACAACATCAGTAGTCCTTACATTCAACGCAAACCTTATAAAATGACGAAGGAACTAAAGCCAGGTGCCAGTTTCGCATTGGAGTTATTGTTTCAGTGAAACATGACTGGGCCGCGTCAGCTTAACAGGTGGCTGTGAGGTGTTATAAGGCACCAGTAGAATTAGTAAGCGAAAATGTATACCGGCAACTTGGACGTGTTGACATCGGTAGATTGGTTAATGTAACAGCAGACACCAAAACAAGCACACTGCTAGGCGATAAAAGTATGCGCCCAACAAGTGCTGCAAGTTGCAATAAATTTTTCTCTAGATAGTAAAAAGAGTGCTTGCGTGTTTGTCGCTACTTCTTCAATGAGTCTGCTTGTTTTGTTGTGTACTGTTACATTAAAAATTCAAAGGTAACACCCAGAACAATTTTGAGCGTGGTGAAAAAGTACTGGAATACAAAGGTGTCCTTTGCCTTGCGGTAAGCTTACAATGGCCAGACTAGAAAATGTCTATATAATGGTGCAATAAACCGTGAAAGTCTGTCAAGAGGGCACCATTCACTCAACTTTTCCAGGTATTTATACAATTGCAGTGCAAGCTACTCTTCACTGATGTTGGGGTGTTATCGAGACACAATGACGAAACTATATAAGAAAAATAATCAAAGCGTTATTAATTTAGAAATGTGGAGACAGGTGTGTTAAGACACCTCCTGCATTAATCAATCGCTGCAAGGTTGCTTATAAGCGATGTTAACAGCTTTTCTTCAATAATGATTTAACACTTTAAAATTAGGATATCTGAAAATGACCGAAGATGTAAATTTTTATTCTGTTACTTGATGTTCTCTTCACATACTGCTTCTCGCACTTTTCTGCTTCATTACTCTTACTCGTGTCTTGAAACTAACCACTTTCAGGATAATATATGAAGAATACAAAAGACCTTGCCTTTATGAGGGCGTCCATAGATGTGGTGGATCTCGACTCGCTGCCCATCCTTGGGTAGTCTTTGAAAATTTTTAACGCCTCTTCCAGCAGGGCGCTGTGAAACTGGCGCAGTTCTTCCAGGTTTCTTCGTGGTCTCTAAATATACGGGAATGTGCTTAGTTTCGAATAGTCACATATTTCTTATACTATCACAACTCACGCTTCTCATTCCAGCCACATAATGTTTTCTTGCTTTGTCCATAGCATTCAGATTACATGCATTCGCAGTAGCCTGGAAAGGGTTTTCAGTACGGCATTCAAATTGTAAATACATGTTTTGGGACCTTACCAGCATTAAGGATGTTGGTTTCGGCAAATCACTTCACTGAATACACCCGCGTAAGCCTGGAAGAGCCGATATCATTAGCAATGTAGTTGCTGCACAAACAGCTAGCTTATGCGTGTACCTTGAAGAGTGTCATCAGTTCTTGGCACGACAGTGTTCGACCATTAATCTCCTTCACCAACAGGTTGTCTGGAGCTAGGATGGAAGGAACAAGCTCTTGAAGCTTCTCCCGAAACTCTTCGTTAATGTCTACAAGACGACCATTGAAGGACTTCTCGCGTGCCACCTGCAAAAATTAGGTCAGATTCCCTTTGTTAGACCTAAGGTATACCGCAGAACTTTCGTATTGCAAACATGGCAGCTTAGATGCAAATTAGGAGAGTTGCATTCTCGAAAGCTTCGCACGCTGCTGTAATTACAAGTGTCAGTAGTATTTTTTTTCATCTTTGAAATAAGTATCAAGCAAATATCAGCTATTCTGGATAATTGGTGTAGCAAGGAGAGGCATTCAGGTGGTTCTGAACAACCGATATATATTTCGCATGCGTAAATTCCCACGCGCAAAGTAAATACATGGACCACCATATGTAAAGAGTGATTACACCCTTCGCACTATTCTGACATTGATGCACATCAAAACAGTATCTTTGGTTTATTTACCATGCATAAATATTTTTGATCCACGTGTAACTACTGCACGCACTACCACTGGCGGGATAAACGTCCATATAGTAACAATCTTTCGGTGCCACTGCTAATTACGATGCCTCTAAAAAAAGTCGCGATATTCTCGAATTTCGGCAACTATATTTTTTTAGGCCTATTGCTAAGAAGGCTGATGTCGGAGTTCTGGGATTTGTGCACCGCAAAGCGATAAGCAATAGTTTTTTCTTGTACCACGATGAGGTCGGTGTTCATTGAAATAGAAAATGAAAGGGAGACTTTCTGACGAATGGAACACTAAGTATTACCGAAGAACCATACAAAGCAGGACCTACTTTAAAAAAAAAAAAGGCATTTCCCCCTTATTGTTACTTGAACCCAGCTGGGGCTCGAGATGCTCATAATACTCGTACCTTATCTCCTGGATGCGGCATCAGGAAGCAGTCGATGTCCGAAAAGCTAGACTTGATGCTCTGGCGCAATGTCTTCAGCTCTGTATCTTGTCCATCATTTATCTCCAGACGACTAGCGATGAGTGCTCTGCCACCACGAGAGCCGAACTCCCACTCATACGGCCAGTTCCAGTCTCGAACCAGGAAGAGAAGCTTTTGAAAGGGGTGTCTCTCATTTTCCTGTGATGGTACAGCTAAGTCAGTTGAAAGTGTTTTGTAGCATAGGTAGAGTTAGCGTAGTCTTGTAAATACCTTGTGCGCAAGCATGCCGTACTCGGCAAAAAACTGAAGATGTTGCAGGTCATCTTCTTTGATGTTGCTCATTACGTTGTAAATCTGCACAGAGCTGGTCATCATAGAAAGCGAAAATATCATGGTGCTCTCTTTCATTGTTGACTCGCAATCGAAGATTCCTTGTGTGTCCATCAGTAAAACCGCAACCTCCTCCCCCTTCGAGTTAGTCATCTGGAAATAGAGGTTCAATTACTAAACTCACACAACGGCATACAAGACTCACCAAAAAAGCTTCACTCCATATCAAGATGCCCGTTGTCTCGCGAATACTGCCCGGCCGCCACTGGAAGCCAATCAGCGGGGTTTCTTCATCATCCATCCAGTTGGATCGACAATTGTTCTGGAGGTACCGCAAGAAGAAGCTTAATAGAAAAGATTTTCCTTGTCGGTATTCTCCAGCGATTGATATCACGACGACCGGACGATCTTTCACGTGGTCAGCCAAGAGGATGCGCTTGAGCTCAGGCTCGTTGAACTCAATGCTGTGGTCAACCTTGACTCGTATTATTTGCACTGGTTCACCTCCCATTGTGAAAGTCACGGTGCGCAACCTGCGCAAAATGGAGGACTGCATGGCCCACTTTTCCAGCTACACCAAAAGGTGATATGGCATCACTGTGCTAGTTGTTCCCTCTTGGTGCACTTCATGCACTGCCAAGTAAGACAGGACGAGAAAAAAAAAGCGAGAAAGAAGGCACAGTGATGCGCAAATGGTGATTTATCAGCACCGCCATAACGATTGACTAGCCCCTATTGCCGACTTATTATATTTTGGGGTAAGACGGACCAGAAAAAAACAAAAATAATATAGGGTGATGAGTGATGAATGAGCCGAAAAATTATTTACACTCAATGTGCCGTCGAGCGTTGCTGGCAGTGGCAAGAGTAAAGCGAAAGAGAGGCGTGTTGCGAGCGGGCAGATGAGCCGGCACAACGCCGACTAAATTTCAAGGCCGAAAGGCTGCCGCAGTGACGTCAGAGGGTGGGGGCCCAGTTACGCCACGAACGCGGCGGAAAGCCTGTGTTTCGTTCACGTTATAGGAGAACCAACGCTCCCGCAGCTGCTGCGGCTAGATTGGGCCGAATAAAAGATGTGGAAAAAAAGTCTTACTGAGCATGCTCAGTTGGGCAACTGGGCTTCCAACCTCTGATGTCACTGCGGCAGCCTTTCGGCCTTGAAATTTAGTCGGCGTTGGCCGGCAGCTGCGAGCGCTATGGTGAGGGTGCTGCGGGTGAGAGAGAGTGGCGTCCACACGCACCTACGAAAAACACGTGCGAGGGAAGCGTGACGTCACAGTGCAACTTAGCTGACCTACTTGACACCGCTCCAACACCTGCAGCGAAGGAGACGCGTTGTGGTGCGTTCGTACGGCGTTACACGCGTAAGCAAAGGAACTACTTCACATTTAATAATTACGAGAACACCATGCTGGCACTTCGGAGTGTCAACTTGCGAGTCAGCGTACTGTAGGAGAATATTAAAAGCTGGGTATAATAAAATAATGGTTGAACAAAAACACGCAATAAAAAGTTTCATACGAACCAGGCCTAGCTCGTGGTGCACGTACGGGAGTTAACCATGTGCCGCCTAAGGTGTCGCCAGCCTACGTAAACGAAGAGGGTGCCCGGTGTTGCAGCCAACTAAATTCATTGCGCGGGAGACTCCGTAATTCTCTTTGAGTAAAACGAATTCTCCTTGGTTATTTTTTCTCCGAACACATACGAGCCCCCTATCGGTGCAGGTGCAGGGAACAGACGCTAGCACGGTTGCCGAATGGGTAGTTGCCGGAAGTCTCTTCTCACTGCGAAGCCCCTTGGAGAAAGGCTGTACGGTCAAGATTTCCAGACGTTTGAAACAGTGAACCTGTGTCCTTTCTCGTTTTAGGGGCGAAGCTTCTTATAGCGGCACCCGTTCATCCCTTGTAGTCTGTAACAATTATAACATTTTGACCTCCAAGGTAGTGCCGGTGAGAGACTTCTTCTGTGCGTTGTTGAACAATAAAAAATAGTGCACAATGTACATGTCAATGGCTGCTAATGGGGAATGAGAGACAGGGGCATTCGGCTTTTAGTTAACGCGCAGGCTGCGATCACCATTAGCAGCCATTGGCATGTACATTGAGCACTATCTGACAAGAAAGGGTTGCTACGTTATACTCGCTGGGTGTAACCTCCTTAGCTTTAGAAAGGTTTAGCGAGCGTTTAGCCGCAGTGCCATGAATACAATGAACTTGTATATACCATGAATGAACTCGAGGTGGTTAAAAATGGGAAGTGGATACGAAGTCCAAGCCGTAAGAAAGTGAAAGCCGAATTCTCCACCTCTCATTTCCCATTAGCAGCCATTGGCATGTACATTGAGCACTATCTGACTGAAAAAGTTTGCTACGTCATACTCGCTGGGCGTAACCTTCTTGGTTTTCGAAAGGTTTAGCGAGCGTTTGGCCGCAGTGCCATGAATACAGTGAACTAGTATATACCATGAAATCGAGGTGGTTAAAGGTGGGAAGTGGATCCGAAGCGCAAGCCGTAAGTAAGTGTGCGTGTGCCACCTCTCGTTTAGTCCTTGAAATGTCCGCTGGATGGCGGGGCTTCTATATGGGGAATATATGATGAAAACATGCGAGATGGTGGTACTTGGAGTGTTGAATAGATGGACGAACGGACACATAGACAGATGCATGGATGTACGCATGAACGGACGCAGGGGCGGCTGCATGGACGAACGCAGGGACGGACGCACGAACAGACGCACGCACGGACGGGCTGATGGACGGACGGTCACACTGACGGACGCATGGACGGACGGAAGCAAGAACGAATGGACGGACGAATTCTTCGCCCCCTTTTCCATCATTCACTCCGTGAATATGCTGCCATTTTTTAAGGTTCATCCATTATCTGGCAGCGCGTCAAAAGCATCAAGACCACGTAAGAATGTAAAAAAAAACATATATTTTTAAAACTATAGCGCGTATAGCGTTTCAGTGAGAAAATTCTGCAGCTTGCTTACAAGGCGCCTATAACAACTATATTTGCAACGGGAGCAGCACGCACGTGGTAACGGTAATGAATACCTCTCAGTGGTACGAAGAAAGAAAGAAACGTTCAATCTACATTCACTTAAGAACCAGCCCACCAAATACAATACGCATTGATAGAGTCGCATGCCAAAAATAACTCAGCGTGGCGGATAGTGAAAGACGCACTTTCTCTCGCATCATGCAGCTGATGGGAAGAGCCGAGCAAAACACAAGTCCCTTTCTTTGTCAATGAATACAAATTTCACGTTTCATGCAGGCAGAGATAATGGGGCATTGTATCACTTTTTTTGTTCGAAGTAGGGTCGCAGCAGCGATAGACAGCCATTGCGATACACTTCCGCATTTCTACTGTACTGTATGCCTACAGTGCGAAAAGCCAGCGCTAAATCGATGGTGTGAAGCATACCCCCTTGTCGGCCCGTTTCAGCTCTGCCAAGCGTTTTATGAAAAAATATATAGTTTCCGGTTACTACTTTCTGCGCTGGTAATTACGGAACAATGAATGCAGCGGAGAGCCCAGCTTTCCCTCCTAATCATGTTCTGCTGGCGCGTTCTCTTCTCGGCCACCGTTCCGTCGCGCTTTGCCAAACATCGCATGATACAACTAGCCCACAAATGCACTTTGAAACATGCTTCGCAGCAATATTGTTGATACGCCGCCAATCAGGCCGATAAAGAACAAAACAGTGATAATAGGTCTTCTCACCTACTATTGTATGGCACTGTCCAGGTGATGTATGCCGACCACGAAGTCCAAAAGCGCTGCAGCAGTTACGGCGGGCGGCATGCCCTAGCGACAGCGTATGCAGATCACCACGCTCACGACCTTCGCTCGACAAACTGAGTCTGAGCGGCTTTCGCAACGACGTGACGGCGATGCAACGAGGGCTGCTGTGAGAGGAGTCTAGGCGTTAGCAAGAAAGGGCGGCGAGTGGAACGGCGACTCTGCTGCAGCTTCTTAGAAAAGACGGCCTCGGCAGCTAGAGGCGCGGGAAAAAACTCTCCATGTTAATTCTCCACTCCGCCGCGGTGGTCTAGTTGCTAAGGTACTCAGCTGCGGACCCACAGGTCGCGGATCGAATATTGGCTACGGCGGCTGCATATAACCGTGGAGGCAAAAAATGATCTAGGTCCGTGTGCTCAGATTTGGGTGCACGTTAAAGAACCCCAGGTGGTCGAAATTTCCGGAGCCATCCGCTACGGCGTCCCTCATAATCATATGGGGGTTTTGGGATGTTAAACTCCACCTGTCAATCAATCATTTTAACTCTCCCTGCCCCCGAGCACAATGGCATCGCGTGATGACCACCAGGTGCAGTTAGCGGCATTGCACGTGCACAGACGTTGAGATCGATGAATGACCGCCCCGACCACTTCTGCAGCCACACCGGTGGCCGCCATTCTAAATTTGCATGGTACATGGCTAACAAGTCTGTAGACGACCTCGCGAAGCTAGCGTGTAAAGCTCGAAGGAACCGTGTCAAAACATTCGAGGTGCGTAAGCTTCGAGTTGTCCAGGTGCGCGTGAGACAGCTGGAGAGCGGGGAGGAGTGTGGAACCTCGCTAAGGTATATTCCCCACCACTGAGCGAAATGGTTTATAATTTAATAATGTTGAAAGCAGTGCAAAACGACCGTACAAGTTAGCAGACACTTACACTGCCAGCGTTCTAAATGTATTCTTGTCTTGACCTTCGCCACGCTTTCAATATTACGGAATCCCAGGGATTGCCCTTGATACAATGGTTTTCATTTCTTCTTCCATCATGAACCACGCTCACTCTGAACTGAAGAGCGTGTGGCAGGGCTATCAAGACAAAGTGCCAAGTTCGTTTCGTAAACATAAACTTAGTTTTGTAAACATAAATTCGCCATCCCCGCGAGAGATAGTCGCGTGAATAGCTCTCTCTGGTTTCGACGCGCATACGCGATAAATGATTGAGCCAGCTTTCATATTGATATGTAAGATTTAACGTCCTAAAACCACCACATAATTATGAGAGACACCGTAGTGGAGGGCTCCGGAAATTTTGACCACCTGCGGTTTGCAGACCACAAGCTCTGCAGTAGCGGTGCGAAGTTTGAAGCAAGTGCCGAGTTGCGAAGCTTACTTTGCTTGTCTTTAGTTTTTCTATCTTACTCTTCTCTTTGTGGCCTTCGTATTTTTTACTGCCGTTCTTTTCCTTTTTTTTTTCTTTCTAGCAATTTCGCTTTCTTTTGCTCTCCCTCTTTTTCTTTTTTGTCGTTTTTTATTTATGTCTCTGTTTTCGACTACTTCCTCTTTCTTTCTGCACTATACCACTAATTTTATGCTGATTTTACTGAAGAGAATGTACCAAAATGTACATTTCTTCTAGATAGAAAAAGCTCTTCCCTTATCAACCGTAATATGAATACACTTCCGGGAAAAGTGTAGTTGTAAAATAGAACGTATTTTCGTTTCCTAACTACTCTCTATTGGACTGTTAAGACACAATAAAACACTGTTTTTTAGCTTCAAAAGTACCATGCTGTTATGGGTTATCATTCAGCCAAAAATATGATTCAGCTGACGAAACTGTTCCCTCGCAATCGAGGAGAAGAATAGCCGAGCTGTCGATAAGCGTCCATGAAGCGAAGTGTCTAGATTGACGATTGCTAACGGAGAGGGAAACAGTGTCGTCATTGAGGGCGTTGTCTAAGTAAATGGTGTATGTGCTGCTTGGAACGTCGGTTTCGAATTCGCCAGCGAAATTAGCCACATTTCGCCACTCCACGGTGCTTACCAATGGCCGTCTTTCCGAAATTTCTATGTAGCTATAGAATATTGGTAGGAAGTACCTGAATTTCCTACTTGACTCGACCAGTTACTTTCACTAGTTCGAAAGTTAATTGCTTTAGTTTCTGTAATTACTGCAAAAATGATATTTGTACACACCTGGATATGCGGTCTGCCAAATTGAAGGGAACGCCACAAGCAGAATGCAGATGCCTCCTTTCTGTAATTTTAAATGATATTCGACACAGTTCTTGAAACTCGGTATAACAGCGCGAACACAACGCAAATACGAAGTCGCCGCGGAGTGCAACGGATGCGAGCGTTGCGTAATCCAAACGAGGAAGTTGGAGCGCATGATTGCAACGACGGACGCAACGCGTCTTCAACGGCACTGTTTCCTTTACCGGCGAGAGTGGCTGGCTCTCTTGCTCCTCTCGCTAAGATGCGGGTGGAATGCGGATAGATTCAGCACTGTTTCTTTGTCCTTGTGCGCGCTAAATCAGCATTGGAACCAAATTTCAAATACTTATGCAATCTCTATGATCAATAATATTATCTGGGGTTTTACGTTCGAAGAACAGGATGTGGTTATGAGGGACGCCGTCGGGGAGAGTTCCGGAAACTTCGACCATCTGGTGTTGTGTAACCTGCACTGACATCTGAACGCGCACGACGTCGCACGCTTTCACCGCAGGTTTCCAAATAACAACGGAACCACTGTAGAGGACGACGACGAATCATCAAACACGATTAGACCACTACACGAATGGGCTTTCAATAGCAAGGCAACAACTTTTAAAGGAGCCCTAAAATTGAAATACAATTTCTTTAAAGCAAAGGGAGTCAAAGCTAACTAATTCAAACTTGATTCACTAATTCAGATAGGGCCTGTAGGGCTTGGAGATCTGGACAGCCAAACAGTACAGCTTCCTATAGTCCCGCGGTGTTGGGTGCGGGACAGTGTTGCGGAGTGGACGCTCCAGAAGCGGAGTGAATCCGGAATCATTTCAAATTTTCAGGACCTCAGAAGAAAATTGAAATGAAGTTGTGCATTCTGGAACACTGGTGCGGGAGGTCGGAGAGTTAGAATAGGATTGGCATGCGCACACCATTCGTTAGGTGTCAGATAACTCTTTTTCACAGAGCAAACATGCAACACAACAGTGATGCAGATGAGGATGAGCAGTCAGCGCTCCGACGCCCTGGAGTTGCATTCATAGAGAAATCGAAGAGGACTTAAAAGGTTTGCTGAAGAGAGTTGACTAGTCAGAAATGGTGATCGAATTGAATTTGGGTTCCGGAGCTGGCTTTGGATGAGGCGATGCCCCTTGAGTAGCCAGACACTCGGGCAGTGGCGTCGGCTGCCTTGTTTCCTCAAGACCTGCATGAGCCGTAGCCCAAGCAAATGGCGACGGGTCGGATCTGCGTACTCCCATGCGTGGACGATTTCGAAAGCGGGGTGTGAATTTTTCGTTTGCTCATTATTGCATCAGGCGCCCCTGGGTCCAATGATTATTTAATAAGTCGGGACTCTGAATTTGAGGTGGCGAGTGCAATAGAAATCTGCTTCGCAAATATAATGCTTGGGGCTCAAAGAGTAAGACCCTGATGGTTCGGTGAATGACGACCGCAATGTACCAACTCTAACAGAAATTGCGTTGCACCACAAAAAACAACAAGCCGAGCATCCTATAGCCACTAGTCCACTGTGACAAACCTTACACTTAAGCGCGTAAACTCTTATGACCTTATGGGGTGAAAATTTGTGATTGACAATCACAATTGTTTTGTAATGGTATGGGTACACATACAAAGAGAAACACGTGAATGCATACACCTACCGAAAATGCCTTTCGTCTTATGTATTTAGCTTCTACTGCAAAACCGACTTGGTCATAATAATTATAGGCTATAGTGATCGAGAACACCAAGATGTTAGCTTCAATGTATGTTAACGTCCAAATGTGCTTCAACAATAATGTAGTCATCCGCTATTAGAAAATCTTCGTGAATTTATGTAAGTCATTTGTATATAATTTGAAATCATGTCACTTTCATGAGCACGCCAAGCCTAACTCTAGAAAAACAATTTGTGCTTGGCATCTTTAGGCAGCATTAACTAATACCAATTGCGACTACCATTAGAAGTGACGTCAATCGTGTCAGTAATAATTATACTTTGCTCAACGAACACTTTCTAATGGAATGAATTATTTCCTTTCCGTGTAGCTATTCGCATCTCTGATTTTTCTGTGGAACTACAGGTAATAAAGCACCTCAGGGGAAGAATCATGTTGTCGACGTACGCGAGAGGATTACATTATAGTGGAGCGTCTAAACTCAAATACAAACGCAAGCAGGTTAAGTCCCAAAAACCGAGGGATCGCGTGGCTTTCAGGCGTTCAAATCATTTTAATTTTAGTTAGGTAATAATTTATTTTTCAAACGAATCATTTTACAGTGAACAGCAATCGAAACATTGCGCAGCGTAAAGCAGGTTGAGTTAGAGAATACCCAAAGTCTATCAGTATTCACAACCCTCTAGTCACTTCCTTCCTACTAGTCATTGCCTGAGCTGGAGCGCTTTCGCGTAACGTTATAAAAGCGTAATTGCAAAACGTCCTGCCCCGCCTCATGTGGCAGAGACATATGCCTTGAACAGAAACGTCATTCTGTTCTGTAGAGTAGCACGTCACTGAGGACTGGTACAGGCAGTATGATTACGGAAGCAAAATAGTCAGACCCATGAAGCCACAGGGCGCAGGGTTTTGCCCTTCCCTCATCCAGCGACACGGGCCAAACAGTTACGCTGGCGAAACACCCACACTTTGTATTGTTATACCAACCACTTGTATTGTTATACGAAGTAATGCTGACCGCTAACATTTTTAAATGCAGTCTTGCGTAGCTCTACAAAACGCTGGATTTGGAGAATACGACGTTTACTTTATGTAGGGCCAACACCAGCGTAATTTACGGTTACTCACTGATACTATGCGCAGAGCTTCAACAAAACGTCCTGATCCACTTCGTAGAGATGCGTGAATTTTTTTCCCTCTAGTAAGATGAACCAACGTCGACGTGGCTGACAAGGAGACTATAACGTACTAACCATCCTGCTTTGCGAAATTCGCTTCTTCCTAACGATGAATGTTCCTCAAACAGTCTGTTGGCGAAAGCGTGACGACTGTCCTGTGCTTTATATGGGGTGTGTTTTTTTAAAGCCAAATTCAAAAGCCGAAACTCGGCTAAACTTCACGGTGTCATAAAGTGCGCCAAAGTACCTTATTTTTAAAACCATATTTAATTAAAAAATCTACTGGGTAATTATTCAATTTAAGATGAAGTCAAGAAGGCAATTTCTCATGACAGAGTAAGCCAGATTTTTCACCTGTTTAATTGAAACTGAGTCAGAGTCATTATTCCAGTGCTTCGGGAACTATCATGACCAAAACAAGCAACATGACCTCGTCTGATCTGTTTTATTTGATCTATGGTGCTTTCTTGACAGTTCACACTTACGGAAAAAAAGGGGGTGCTGTAAGGATGACCTCGAATATAACAACTAAACGGCCAAGCTTTGTACTTCTTTCTGCCTTGTTTCTTTTCCAGCTTTGCACTACAATATCCTGTCGCTGTTTCACTTCAAGACGGTATACTTGAAATCGAATGAAGCTGAAATGCAGATATTAGGGTAAAAATTAATTTTCTTCAAAAACTATTCATCTGTGACGGCATCATAAAAACTAGATACAAAGAAGACGTAGAAGTAGAAACGAATTCTCTGAAGTATTTAAAAATGCGAGGAACACGAAAAGCGATGCCGGTGGTGCAGTCATTTTAGAAATCCAGAAATAACTATTGCACCTAAGAAACTAAAAATGGCACCGATGGAAGTATAAGGAAAGTGTTAATCTAACGTCGGGTGATGTTCATATATGATTCATATGCTGCGATTCAGACTTCTGATTGCTACATCAAGCACGAATGAACTTTTGCAATCTTGAAGAGCCAGATGCGAATTTCATTGTGCAATGCTGAGGCTACTTGAGCTTAGGAACAATGCAGATTTTAGGTATTTCGCTGACATGAACACACGATTTAGAATTGTTGAAGCTGGCCCGACCAGTAGAACAAAAAGAACTGTGTTTTTCTTCGTTCAAGTTAACGCGGAACCACACAGTTTTTGTCGGTACATCTACGTCATTAACTACTGCACGAATTTGAACACATGAACTTCACATCGTGACAACAACAAGTGAGTAATAAGCACAGATGATGATTCTTTGAACTACGAGCATCGTTTTGTTGGACTTGCCTGCAATTTTAGCGTTATATGTCATATCGCTGGCTTCCTTAAGAGTTGAATGACATTTCAATGTTTTTTCGCTATATTGGGAATTGCGGGAGGATCAAACACAGCTGTCAAAGGTGTTGCTAAAATCAATCCAAAGCCTCTGAAGAATTTGGCTACTGGATCTTCCTCAGACTAACTAAATTTTTCTTTCATTCACACTCTCCTGCACCTCGTTTCTGCCTTCTATCTGGCGTGTTCTGTTTCTCTTGTTGCTGGCTTTTTTTTTCAAACACTCATTCCCTCTCTTCATTCTTGCCATCTTCACTCCAAACATTTCTCCATATCTCTTCTCCCTTTCTCTTCTTCCTCTTCGTTGATGAGTGCTTCTTCTTCGTTGAAGAGGCGATGCAACTATTTTTTAAACTCTTGCAAGCAAATAACATTGGTCAAATATCCTTGTCCTGAAAACAACGAATAGAAAAAAATTTCGCAGTACTAATTCCTTCTTTGACGAGACTAAGAGAGAAAGAATAAATAGAAAGAAAGGCGAAGAGGTTAGCCAGAACTGTAGCATCAGACAAGAATGTATAGGAGTCGGTGATATAACTCAAGGTCAACTACTACCTCTGATTGTTGCGCCTATTAAAAGCTTATTGCAGTAACTCTATCTTTAGATAGATAGATAAATAGATAGATAGATAGATAGATAGATAGATAGATAGATAGATAGATAGATAGATAGATAGATAGATAGATAGATAGATAGATAGATAGATAGATAGATAGATAGATAGAAATTGCAAAAAGTAGGGAAAATTGATGTCCTGTAATTCCCTTGACGGGCGGACATCGTCTATTCCAGGCAAGGTGGTCTTCACTGTCCAAGCTGTTCAATATTGTTCCTGTGCGATTGGGTGAAATGCTAACTCTGAGAAGTGTGCGGGCCAACTGTAACTTTTTGTGATGAATGTGTGAATAATGCGTAAGCAAGTTAGTGAGCACACGTTTGATACGGCATTGGTAGGGTTGATGATAATAAATATAGGCCAAGTATAAGCCACCTACCGCACAATGTGGGGCTCATCGTATAAGTATAAGCCAGGGCATGATGAATGGAGATTACTGAATCAGGAGCTGGGTCCGTGCCAGGTAACAAAATACCAGCTAGAAGTAGCGTTCTGTGTGTGATCTCCTTGTCCGTGTTTTCATGCACTTACCGGTCGGGATGTGTCGGAACACGGTAAAGTTCGCGCAAGTACACTTTTCAGCCGGCACCGTATTACCGTATTATCCATGCGGTAAGGCGACATTAATAGCTAACACACTGATAATATTAGAAACGAAGGGTAATTGGGAGCTGCTAGTGTTTGGAGACTGTTAGGTGAATCGCGTGCAGCCCACAGCGCAACACCACTTGTCACCCATCACAGACACGCCCATAAGAAAGTGAAATGGACCGAACGGCCAGAATCTTTGCCTTGTGAACAGCAGGTGCTGTAGGGGAATCTTCGTCACTGCCGTATCTTTGCCCTAACTGACATTACGGATAATGTTTCCAATAATTGGGGAGATCCAGGTGGGTAAGTTGATGTAATCAATCACGTTCATTGTAATCAAACTGCGAACTTTCGCAGCCTGCATTTTGGAATAAATGACAAAAACATGCAAGAAAAAGTACTGTGTAGTAGAAAAAAAAATGTCAGCACCCAAGCCTTTCATAGAGATGGGTAACCAACGAAACCAAAACGTGCGGTTGCCGACGCCGCAGATGAAACCAAAGCGCCGCTTGAGAAACCCGCTGAAAGCGGATGTCAGACCCGGCGAACGCGTTTCGTGCATTGCCGCCTTAGCGCTATTTCGCCGACGACGCTTCCTCGGTTCGCAGTTATCGCTTGTTTTCAGCTCTGGAGGCTGCTGGATCTTCGGTGCGTTGTTCCTGGTTGCGCTTCGCCTCGTGGGGCTGTTCTTGTGCCCTTACTGCTGGCAATATGGTTGATTGTGCAAGTTGGTGATACATGATTGTTTTGAAATGCGAGCGCACTACTTAGACGCGGACAGAAAGACAGGGACAAGCGCTTGTCCCTGTCTTTCTGTCCACCTCTTACTAGTGTGCTCTCAACTTCCTGGCAAAGGCTGCAGCGACAGAAAGCCCTCTCATAGTTACTCTGCTGACCCTAGCACGTTTGGATCGCGTGATCAGCTGACTGAGAAAGGAATATGGAGGAGGCGGTATATGTCACGTGGAATACGTCACCACGTGACATATTCCTCCTTATCTGAAGATGGAACACATTCCTCTCCGTCGCGGAGGAGGAATATATCACGTGGGGACATATTTCACGTGACACATTCCTCCTCCTTCTTATGCATGCTGGCATGTTTCCTGCGCGATAACTGCTGTATATATACTAGGTCCCCCAGCTATTCCCATGAAGTGCTTTGAGAAGAGCCACATCCCGACTCACTCGCGAGGACTGCCAATATTTGCCAACGTTTCTACCACACCCAGGGCTTCTCGACCACCGTAATAACTCAGCCAAGAAAAGGCGAGCCAACTTGAGGTGAGGTGATTAACATTTTGGGTCTAACTGTGTGTCCGTCTGAAAGCGCAGTATTGCAATCGCTTCTCTTGCGTTGGTAGTGTAGTATTTCGCTACACGATGCACAGTATTTCTACTTGCTTGCCACTGCCTGTTATCTGCTAAAAAAAGTATCAGCTTTGCCGTAAAGGCGAAGCAATGAACGCGATAACAGCAAATCGGAAGGCCCCGGTAAAATGACAAGCAGATCGAAACCTGCCCCAAGTTTCTCCCGCACAAATAACGCACGAAACGTACTGAGAAGTACTGAAGAACTCAAATAAGGGTCTTAGTTGTTAATTCACCGTGTCTGAAAAGCGTGCCCTTTTCGCAAACGGAGACTGAAACGAATGCTGTGACCTTTGCGCGCCCGGTAACCACAACAGAATCGTTCCGAAGAAAGACCAAGGCACACAAATGTATCCAGCGCAAGATAAGCGAGCTCACGCGTGAGCGTGCACCCGCCTCCCTTCTCTGCTGAGCAAACACGCTTGCGAGATGAGATCACGTACCACCCAGTCGTGACGATCTGCCGTCGCTAGAGTGCTTTGATGCACGGGCGAAAGAGCTAGAGTGCACGAGGATGGATGGATGGATGGATGTGGCTGTACCCTTTAGATCGGGTGGCGGCTAACGCCACCTAGCCATAATACTTAGTGAACTAACCATTACATTTATCTTTTTTTCCCTTTAAATAATCAAGTTGAGGATTCGTGCTTCGCAGTGAAGGATTTAATTTTCACTCGTGCCTTGACTTTAGCCACCAATCAGATAACCTCCTTCTAGTTAAGTCTACCCGCTTAAAGTCTATTTTGCCCTCGCTGTCCCTAAATCCCAGTGCTTTGAAAAACTCTGCGCCATCATCCTGAACTATAGGGTGAAGCCCTTTACAGAACATTATCAAGTGTTCGGCAGTTTCTTCTTCCTCTCCACACGCACTGCATACTGTGTCTACTCCTTCGTATTTGGCCCGATATGTCTTGGTTCGCTGTACTCCCGTCCTGGCCTCAAACAGTAAAGAACTACCCCGAGTATTATCATAGATCCTTTCCTTGGCAATTTCCTGCTTAAAAGTTCGATAGATCTCTAGTGCGGACTTCTCAATCATGCCCATTCTCCACATGTCAGTCTCCGTTTCCTTCACTTTCTTCTTAACCGATAGTTCTTTTTGGTTTGGCCACCTGCTGTTTTTTAAGTATTTACCAGTCAACTTCCTGGTTCGCTTCCTCCATTTTGTATCGACATTCTTCATGTACAAGTAGCTGAAAACCTTCCTAGCCCAACGCTATTCCCCCATTTCTCTCAATCGCTTCTCAAATTTTATCTTGCTGCTAGCTTCCGTGCCCTCAAATGATGTCCATCCCATATCACCTTGTACTCCCTGATTTGGTGTATTCCCGTGAGCTCCTAAAGCAAGCCTACCTATTCCACGTTGCTTAATTTCTAATCTTGCTTGAACTTCTGATCTCATGCACAAGACCGCATTGCCGAACGTCAGCCCAGGAACCATGACCCCTTTTCATATTCCTCTCACAACATCATACCTATTGTAATTCCACAGTGCCCTATTTTTCATGACTGCTGCATTCCTGTTACCTTTAGTCGTCACGTATATTTCGTGTTCCCTCAGATACTCGGTCCCATTGCTTATCCATACGCCCAGATATTTGTATTTATCTGTTATCTCTAGCGTGACCTCCTGTATTCTAAGCTCACTACTTTCGTTGTCATTGAAAATCATGACTGCTGATTTTTCCTTACTGAATCTAAAATCTAACCTATCTCCCTCATTACCGCAGATGTCCATCAATCTCTGCAAATCTTCCTTGTTGTTGGCCATTAGCACTATATCATCTGCCTACATCAATGCTGGTAGTGCCTGATCAATAAGTTTTCCTTGTTTGACTAAAGAGAGGTTGAAGCCCAGTCCACTTCCTTCTAATTTTGCCTCTAATCCTTGTAGGTACATCATGAATAATAAGGGTGACAGGGGGCACCCCTGCCTAAGCCCCCGTTTTACGAGCTAGAGCGCTCAGTGCGCCATCTCGCTGTTAATGCTTGAACACGACAGTTTCCACAAGATGTGCATCGCCAGCGGTAAGTGGAAGATACAAAGAGCTTTGAGCGATGAAAGAGGTGCTCCTTCGTGGCTCAGTGGCTAACGCCTCGCACTCGCAAATCAGTGGTCGATTCTGCGTGCAGGGGTCTTTTTCTGGATTATATTTTTCTTGCATTTTCATATCCGTAGATACGTGTACTTATACTCTGACTGAACCGGCGGCAAAATTCAGCTATGAAGGTCCATAAAATTGCTATTGCAATAATAGGGTAGTTCGCGCTAGTCCTACAAGCATGAAACGTATGCGGAGCTAGGCAGTCTTCTATGTTGGTGTTTGGTTTTCTGTGGCTTTCTTTCTCTCCTGTTTTCTTTTACAGTTCTTTGTGTGGTTTTTTTCTCTATATTTCCAATCAATATAGATTTTTCTTCCTACTTTTCTTCTCTCTCCTTCTTGTCATTTGCTTCATCTTAAACTTTTATACATCGTTTGTCTTAGCGAGTTGGCCTAGACATGGTAGAAATATCCGGAAGTTATATCATCATCCAGGCGCTTGATACATAAGAGAAAGAAGGCTGCTTTTTAGCTGGAGAGCAGTCAGTGCACTGCAGCTGGTTATACTACATGCGGTTCTGCCTTTAGTGTACTGTAGCTGGTTACACTATATGCGGTTGCGCCTGCGTTACAATAACGGACGACGGCAGCATGCGACAGCCTATCTGCTTGAAGTGCTAAGCACCTATTGAAATGTATCGGTGAATTGCAAGACTGGTTTAGGGGCCACAATGGTTGTCTGCCTATTGTGCTTATTCAATCTCAACTATTAACCGCGAATAACAGTCATGACCCAGTAGTTTAAGTATTCCTAAACTTGCAGTCAAAGAAGTCAATCGTATGCGCGTCCCCACGAGGAGATAGGCTCAGGCACGACATGTTTAGCAGGGGCTCTTTTGTATATTTCACCAGAAGTGACCGTATCTATGAGCTGCTCTTTATTATTTAGTTGGTGACCGATGGCACCGTAAACGCGCTAGGAGTAGAAGGAATACAGTCTTTCCTCTTTGAATATTTATTGATTTCGCTCCTCCTAGAGACACATAGACAGTCCGGTTGTTTATGGGCACTAAAATTGAAAGTAGTTCCATAAGTTCTATGCTGCCTCGATTTTTTCATCGTAAAACCTATACCAGCTCTGCCACACAGGTCTACAGTAAGCATGTCTCTAATTTACAAAGCGGTACTTTTGGTGAGTGAAGCACTTCGGTTCGTGTACTATTTATTTTCGAAACGGTTCCTTTTTGTAAGTATTTATGAATGCATTACAAACTTCTAGGCCACTATACTTATTGAACGAGAATGATTAACAAAGCTGATGATCCAACTACCTCTTTTCGGATTTCTTGAATAGATGCATAAATGTAGAGTTTCACTGAGGATAGCGGTATGTCCCGACACGCTGTCTCTGGGTGGAATTGGCACCTTCCTTGCTATGTTCGTTGGCACTTGTTACGTTCCACACGCATGTAAAAGACCATGGCAAAAAGCACTCATGGCACGCAATTTTCGACAAAGATAAATTTCTTTGGCTGTTCAAATCTTCGCGTCGTCTTTATTTGTGTTCTCCTAGTGGCTTATTTTCACCTAGAAATGAACCAGGCCATCTTAGGAAGCCATCTTTGTTTATACATGTCTGTCTCGGGCCATTAATTCATACTTCCCAACTATATTCTTTTCCCTCAAGCCGTTATGTCTAGCCAAGCGGCTGACACTCGCTCTTAGGGCGAGGGGGATTGGGGGCAAAGTGGCAAACTCTCACTACCCCCCTTCTCTCTATTTAGCATACCGAAACCTAACGTTTTCCATATGGTGAACCCTTGGCGAGCTCTATTGACGACATAGTTACGACGCACAATAACGCATACCAGCTATACACGCGGCGACAAGTTGTATTTGCGAATAGCTGACATCGCACCGCAATGAGCTCAGCGAAAGTCGAAGCGAGATAAGCATTCGCAAGCAGTGAAACTTGATGCCCTTCTTATCAGCGCGACAAGCAGTTCACCATATTATCGTTTCACTTGGCAGATAGATCTTAAAATCTTCACTCAACGCTTCACCATCACTTGAGGAAGCCGATGGGAGCGCCGTGTCTAAGCACGGCAATCACTGCATATTAGTGATAATCTTCCGCGATTCTTGAGTAGCGCAACGTCATTTTCAGCCGAGCGGTGGCGCAGTGCTCAACTCTGTCAAGTGAAGGATGGAAGTCGAGTTGAGGAGCGTTTGTGAATACCGTGGTCGGTGTTACACAGGCCTAGCCCGGACACCAAATGACCTGAGACGGTCGAAACAAACGTATTCACTGAAGCACCATTCGTCACATACTAGATAATCTCTCCAAGCATAGCCCTCTGTGTGACTGACGGACACCAGTGGCTCCAGTCAATATTTTCTGTACTGGTACGCCCAAACGATACTATCTAACACATTCGTTTACTCGCTCCGACTACCATAGCCCTGCCAGGACGAGAGGTTGGATGGTACGGAAGAATGTCTCGAAGGCTATGAGCGTGTCACCTGATTCAGCAGTTGGGAGAAAATACAAAAAACTTTTTTACAATACCTTTTTTCGCATTCCGATATCAGCACGTAAGTAGATTTTTTTTTTAGAATCACCTTGCTTCGTTTGTGGTCGTGGGTGTACCTCCCACGCCAGCTACATTGACTAGTAACGCTTCTTTAGACTGTGGTAAACTGGCGAAGGCCACTATTGAAAAGGACCAGTGGAACAAATAAATAGCGTTGATGTACGCTGATGACATGCGCCGATTCTTCCTTGGAGCCCACCCAATCATGACCGAGGAAACGTTGCTGCGCCTCTGTGTGCTGTAACGTGCTTTAATTTCTCCCTTTATCTCTCTCTCTCTCTTTCTGTATACCTACACTATCATAAGCGGCAGTCCTCAGAATCGATGCTGGGTCCATTTTAATAAGACGGCGATGAGACGCGAATGGCAACTGCAGTGGTGCAGTAATGACTCACTGAAGCAGAATAGTCAACGAAGCAGTTTCAACAGCAGATAGACTAGAATGAAAACATGACAGCTGTTCCGAATGAAACTAGGTGGTGCAAACTACATCGGTCTTTCCACATGGTGTTGTTGTTTGAGTAACTTCATCATTAAAAAAAACTAATTCCTGATAATATTCTCTCCTAAAAGAGCCAACCCCGTATGCATATGATCGGAAGGAAGGAAGGAAGGGAAATAGGAGGAAAAGAACGGCAGGGAGAATAACCAGCCTATAGGCAGCTGATTTGCTACCCTGCGCGTGAGAGGGGGATGGGGGAGACGAAAGATAGAGAGGGGAGGCACAGCTGTGGCTCAGCGGTGCATATGATCGCACTTGCCATTCGAACATGCAGGGTTGTTCGGCAAGATGAACTTCCGGCCAGGAGAGGATCCAGCCACTCATTTTAAGAGGAGCGCTAACCTAAAGTAACACCGAAAAGGCGGCGTGGTCATGACTTTTTGTTTTTACTAGCAGAAGAACGCTCCATAGCATAAGTAGGGTTAATGTATGCTGACAGTGGCTGCACTCATTTGTCATATTTGGTCACAGGAGGTGGACTCCAAGCACTAAAGTAAGGGATGGGGTGGTGTCACTGACTTTTTTTAAAGGAGGGAGGGGGCGATCGCTTCTACTACCCCTCTCCTCCTCTCGATCCGCCACTGCTCCCAGAAACTATCAGTGAGATATCATTTTGCCGTTGGAGAAAGACAGTGATTACTTCAATCTTGTCGGTTGAGAACTACCGTGAATAACGTATTAGGAAGAACATCTTGAAAGAAAAAAGGGAGTCTTGGAAGGCTGTATTACATTTATGCATATAACTAAAATCAAACTACTCTGCTTCGCCTGAGCGAGTGCAAGGATCAAAAATTGCATTTTCCTCAAACTTGTTTTGCCCAGTTAGAGCATCTCCTAATCAATTCAAATATGCATCTGTTCTTGAACGTGCATCATTTTATATTTGTTACATTTCTCGTTATTTCAGTATGAGTTAGAAGGTGGTACAGAGAATCTGTATGGTTGATTGCTTTCAGAGCAAGTTCTTTCTCGCAATATGTCCTTATTAGCTGCTGCACATACTCACACAATCATACAAATTTTATGCTGCTCAGTACTTGACGCAAATGTTCGTAAATAGATGAACAAAAAAAAGTCATGTATTAGTTTTGCCACCACTATATTTCTTTACACCTTTGTCACGTTTGGCTATTGACAAGTCCAGTTTCTTGAATTTTTTGCACACAACTACGCTGAGAGATGGCCAAAAACAGAATATTTTCATAAAATAATTTGTTAAATAAACACTAGGATTGTGCTGTTAAAGAGAAACAGCAAAGAACAAACAGGTCAAATTTATTAATTGAATATAAACACTAATTGAATACAAGCAATGGAGCGGCGAAGTTCAATTTGTAAACGAGTTGGGAAACACTTATTAACGGAATTTATTGACAGTTTGAAAAGCTCCACTGTCTTGTTTCATATTTTTTTTCGCATAAGCTTTGTCCTCTTTCTTTTTCAAAGTGCACGGCTGTAACAAATATACACATGAAATAAAACCATTCAGCCTTGAACAGGTTGAAAACTCAGACGAACTCTTAACAAATTTAGTGCCGTTAGAAAACAGCGCAATTTGATGAAAAGTAGCGCCCGAAGAGTTTTACTTCATCTCATATAATGATCATAAAAAACAATGCTCCACATATTTTCGCAGAGACTGTGCACATCGCTCTATGAAACTGCATGAGGCAGGATGACGACATAATCGATAAAGACATGACCACAACAACACAATTACCGTTAGGCTAATGCACAAAGTTTTAACCAAAGCAACGTGAGTGCTCTCCTAATGAGCACTTTAACGTAAATGTTTCTGCCCTAATACGAGGAGCAGGGAATTCAGTTACTAATTTGCTGCCGTTCTCAGTGGTGTTGCTGGCATTAGCTATTGTTCTTCAGCAACAAACACTTTTAGAAGAGATATTTCATTACCAAGCTATGACATGAACAGACTAGATGTTAATTTCCCTCCTTGGTAGCCACCAAGACCTAAAGTACAGTTGTAAGTCGAGGCAACAGTATCTAGAAGGGACATGTTCATGACATTTACAAAGTAGCTGGCACTATTCTATATTTATACCTATACCTGCTGTATATTCACGTGTATACAGACCATTCTCATCATGCGAATTCATCCTCTTCACCTTTTGTGAGCAATTCATGGAAGTATAGCAGACACTTTAATTATGTAGACTGACATTGCCTAATGTTTTGGAACTGCTTGTAGTTGTATCGGCCTTGCGCTTTATATAACACCCATAAAAAGGGCGCGAAAATGGGTCATATTTAGTGATCGACAAACCCTAGTGCATTCGCTGAAAAAGAAAAAAACCTTTTCTAAACACTCTCTCATTATATGAGACCCCAAAAAAACACACAGAAGCGAAAGTGGCGAACAACGCGATCGCATTTCAATGCATACCACGTCACTGCAGCATTCTAGAGAACGCTGTAGAGGATGCCACAGCAAATAGAGCCCACAATAACGAAGCGACAGCTACCCCTCCAATCTCACGCATGAAAATTCCTGCGTTCCTTAGACACCCAGATAACTTGTAGTGTCACCAAAGAGAAATGCTTCAATGAACAGTCTAAAAGTTCACGCTTATATTTAATGGACCCTTGCATATGACTACCCCTTCCATCGCAGTTGATAGAAAATAGGGGATTCGACACATTGATTCACCGACTACGACACTTCCTGGACAGGATAGAAGGTGCCTCTAAAAGGTTGTTCCTGTGGCCACCCTGATGAAGTTGTACATCATCTCCTTCTCGAATGCAAGAATTATGAGAAATAACGCAAAGTATTACGAGCAAGTTTGCAACTTTCAAACAGGAGGCCTTTCACAGTGAAATAACTACTATGTTCATGACCAACTGAAGGTTTCCTAATAAACGCACTTGCCGCCTTCAAGAAGTTTCTTGAAGAATTTAATATTTTACGGAAATGTTGGTCCACTATACACGACGTTTCGTTTCCTTCATACTAGATAAAGTGTGCAGTATTGAGAAAGTGTGTATAATATTATGTGTAAACATTTGTCTCAATGCGAACGTTCTGTGTTAAACTTCTTCACATGTGAACTTATTATAGGTATCTGAACTGTCATGTGATGTGAACTGACATTTTGTCTGAAACTTGTTTACATATGAACCTATTGGCCGTATCTGAACTGTCATGTGATGTAGAGCTGCGGGGCACTTTCATATCGTATGCTCCACTGCCTTGAATTTTGACCACCTAATGTTTTTGTTGCGACATATTTTGTTTGCAAAGTAGAAGGAGTAGCCGGTGCCACCATAATGGTACTAACCTCTCCTGTTTGTTCATTTCAATAAATATGTTATTAGTCTTCCTCGAAGAAATTTATACCTATTCAAGGAAAAAGAATAGGAAATTTAAGTTGTCTATACATTTGCTCATACTTTGAAGGACATTAAAAGGCTTGTTTCTTAGCTCCTATATTGTCAAAAGTATTGAAAAAGATAAAATAGGGAAATGACATCACACGAAAGCGAACGCCCAGCTCACACAAAATAGACAGTAGCAACATAAGGTTTGTATACGGAAACATTCTAAATGTGAATGCGTTTACAATTAGCAAATAAATGATGTAAATTTATCAGAGATATTTCGCCGCCTGATTCTGAAGGTTTTTCAGCATGGCTTCAAAACTATTACCGAATCTGTAACAGCGCTTACTAAATGAAGTAAAAGTTGTATAAACCAAAGTTACAAACATTTCTCTGGGATCACAGTTCGAAAATTGAATAAATCGTGCTGGCAGGTTTCGGATGTACCTCACAATGTCATTTTTGTGACGTTATTTCTATCACACTAAAAACGCTTGCAAAGTGTGCAATAAATTGGTAGCAGTTATTCAGGTAACCAATTAGAGTCAGTGTTTGGTTACCTTAAAATTTTCTAAGTGATTGTCACCTCAAGGACATTCACAAACTTTCATTGTATTTCCTGTATGTTTCAATTCCTGTTTCACTGTTAGCAAGGGGAGCTTCTCTGTGACAAGAGCGAAGGCCACGATGGGAACCATTAGCTCCACGGATCGTCAAAAGGCCCAGGATTCGACCGGGGCTGCTGCCGAATATTGCCTTAATGCTGCCTCAACAGTTTCAACTGTTGCGGGACCACTAGGCATACCGGTAGCGATTGGAATGTTAGTGGCCGGCGCTGGAGCAGCTGTTGCCAAGGTTGCAGTTTCAGCTTTGCCAGGTGATGAGGAGGAGTAGCAGGTCAGTGGCATGCAATAAACTATAGTCATTAAAACTAAATAATAAACAAGTTTCTTACTTAGAACAACTATTAGTAAATAGTACTATGTTCGAATAGGAAGTGCAGTATAGAATAACGACAAAACTCTGGCTCGGGGAACGTTAAACCCCACAAATTAATCATCAATCTGGCGAAGGGACCTTTAACTTATGGATTCAACACTGTATAAAAACTTGTGACTAACTCTGTGGAACACATTAATGCAGCGCCCGAGGGAAAACTTAGCCCCTCAAGTGATATTGCGTTGACATCTTTCTTCCTCATCGACTTAGTGCGCCTTGCATCATGTACCACGCAGTATAAAAACCTGAATGATTTCTTGCTCTGACAGTAAAGAACGAGTCAGAAATGGCACAGCGTATACTTGACGCTATCAGGTTCAAAAGGTTTTGTAAGCATCGCACTTGTGGTTTAGGTGTCAAGCCTGAAAGAAGAGCGTAGCTGAAATACCTTGCTTGCTTATCTTACTCTTTGTTACTTGTATCTCATTTTTATGTGTTTTGTACTACTTCTTTTTCATCTATCTATTTATCTTGATGTCTCGCTCATTTTACTTCATTTGTCATCCTTTCATTTTTTTGCTTTTTTTTCAATTTCTCAGTATCTTCGGTATATCTCTTTTTTTCTATTTGTGTATGTTTTCTCTACGCCATCTTCTTTGTTCCTTTGTAACTCTTGGATTTCTTCTTTGACTTTCTTTCTTTCTTTCTTCCTTTCTATCTTTCTTTCCTTCTTTCTTTCTTTCTTTCTTTCTTTCTCTTTAGCGTTCTCTTTTCTTCTCTTTCTATGATGCTCTCTATTTTTCATTTTAGCTTTCATGTGTTATTTTTGTTTGTTTCTGTCTGTTTATATCTCTAGTTCAATGTCTTTCTATCTTGGTATTTTACTTTAAATTTCTTTGCAAACCAGACACACTCTGATGGCATAAATACACTTCAAATACGAAGCATTTTTTGCGTATTGTAAGCACTTTTGACATCTATCTATCTATCTATCTATCTATCTATCTATCTATCTATCTATCTATCTATCTATCTATCTATCTATCTATCTATCTATCTATCTATCTATCTATCTATCTACGTAGCCGCCTACTTTTGGGTGCTCTCGTGATTACCGTGTTAACTTGGGTAAAGGAAATTTGTGTAAAAGGGCAAAATGGTCTCTCTATCTATCTACGTAGCCGCCTACGTTTGGGTGCTCTCGATATTACCGTGTTAACTTGGGTAAAGGAAATTTGTGTAAAAGGGCAAAATGGTCTCTCTATCTATCTACGTAGCCGCCTACATTTGGGTGCTCTCGTGATTACCTTGTTAACTTGGGGTAAACGAAAATTTGTGTAAAAGGGCAAACTGGTCTCTCTATCTACGTAGCCACCTACTTTTGGGTGCTCTCGTGATAACCGTGTTAACTTGGGTAAAGGAAATTTGTGTAAAAGGGCGAAATGGTCTCTCTATCTATCTACGTAGCCACCTACATTTTGGGTGCTCTCGTGATTACCGTGTTAACTTGGGTAAAGGAAATTTGTGTAAAAGAGCAAAATGGTCTCTCTATCTATCTACGTAGCCACCTACTTTTGGGTGCTCTCGTGATTACCGTGTTAACTTGGGTAAAGGAAATTTGTGTAAAAGGGCAAAATGGTCTCTCTATCTATCTACGTAGCCACCTACTTTTGGGTGCTCTCGTGATTACCGTGTTAACTTGGGGTAAACGAAAATTTGTGTAAAAGGGCAAACTGGTCTCTCTATCTATCTACGTAGTCGCCTACTTCTCGGTGCTCTCGTGATCACGTACATGACTTGGTAGAGCAATATTGACGTGGGAGTCCGTCGCGGTCTGTGCGGCAGTTACAGTGCTTGCCTGCTGACCAGATGGTCACAGGTTCGATGAATAGACAATGCTAATTGAAGAGAATTCCAGATCACTGTAAACCTGCTTTACATTGTGTATATCCTATGTATCTTTTTAAAAGTTCAAAGTGAATCACGTTTATTGTATTGTTGATGTGTTGGAATCTGGATCTTACTAGAGTAGTATTGTGATCTCTCCTCCACCCCAACTGTAATGCCATTACTTTCTGTGGGTGCTGTGATGAATAAAATGAATAAATATATACACCATGGTAATTTACAATGGAGAGTTTGAAAAAGGTGACAAGTCGGGAGAAAGTTTGATCATATCCTGACCACCCTTGGTGGCCTGGTGGTTGTGGTACTCCACTATTCCCCCGAAGGTCGCGGGAGCGAACACCGGCAGCAGCAGCCGAATTTCGATTGAGCCTAAAACACCAGAGGCCCGTGTAGTTATATTTGGCTGCACGTTTAGGAACCGCTGTTGGTAGAAATTTTTGGAGCCCTCAATTATGGCGTTTCAAACTATCAGATAAAAAAAATCACAACACAAATATATTGTTGAAGGCGTTTTTCCCGTGAGCATTCCGCGATTAGAGACAATGAAGCATCTATAACGCGGTGTAAACTGCAATTGTCCTTAGAAGGTAAAAAAATGACAATCATATCTCTCTGGTCACGACATAACTAACATGTAAATTCTTGCACGTTCTCAAACCCTTCTTTGAAAATATTCGCGCGTCCTCGAACCCTTCTTTGACATCAGTCAAATGCACCGATATATACCTGCAAACGGTCGCAGTATGCAGGTGTGCACCACAGGTGATTGACAGTTTATTTCTACGCAGACATGGAGCGGCGAGTGGTAGTTTGAATACGAGAGTTTAAATAATTTGCTCGACAAATGCAAGTACTATAATTCACAATACCAGCCGGAATCGAACTCAATCATTTGGCAGGACAGTTAAGTAATCTACCACCTAGCCATGCATGAAGTAGAAACTGCCTTTGGAAAATACTCTATGCGGCGTGACAAATGTTGGTGCACCGTAACTGTGGCTGCAGTACTGGCCATCTAACTTTATGAGACAGCAAGAAACACTTTTTATAACTCCCAGGAGTGAGTCATTACGTTGGCATAACGTCAAATGTGATTTAAGAGTTGGCACCACTTTTATAGCAGTTCAATAAAGAGCCCTTCAGCATTCTTATATTACAGTAAGCTATATTCAAGCGCTGCTTGAATGGAAGTGCTGATGTAACGTCATGCCATAAGTTACCCTTGAAACGCCAGTGTTGTCGACGTTCCCAGTTAGGCCACCATGTGCACACACCTGCCATACGCTTACCAAAACACGTCAATGCACCACGCAGCGCTTCACTCGAAGTTAAAAGTTGCAGCATTGACAATTACTCGCTGACTGCTTCCCATGACGCTGATATCCACACGCCATGGGCTTTGCCATTCTTTTATTTTACTTAAAATCGTATGTAAATTGATAAAAAGGTGGCGTACGGGTTTCAGAAATAGTACTGTTCTTCGAATGCTAAGCTTTGCCAATGATAAGTGAGCCCTAAAAGCAAATCACAATGCCTCCGTATTTTGTATGGAAACTGTGCATTACTACATTGTTTCAAAATTGTTTGTTACTTCATGCGTGAGAATGTATAAAAATAAAAGGAATATTTCACAATAGAACAACATTACACGTGTTTATTTTTATGAAAACACGTAACATAAAAATGCTACTGTACTAGATTACCATAATAAAGAAAGAAAACATGTAAATTTAGTGGAGTTTTCAAGTTGTGGGGCACGCCGTCAGGTACCGATGCAATTTGTTGCAAATATTTTGAGGGCAACTTATAGTTTGTGTAACCGTGGAAGCCTGTTTAGAATGAATAAAAACACAGCGTTAAAGTATTCAACATCACGAGGAAGTAAGTCTTTGCAACTGGTCTTTTCAACTTTGCAGGAATGCGTCCAACCGAATCCTGTGATTGGCACGGCAAGGGCACCTCCAGAAGACAATCTGCGGGTTCTTTTTCTTAAAAGCAGCATGTACTGTACCGAGGCCAGTAGCGCTAATCAACTGCGCTGGCGGTAACTTTTAGCCAAGAATTGAAATTGGTTATCTTATGAAATAAAACACGTTTCAGCAATGTATACGCGTCTTGGACTTTTTTTTTTAAGTTCGGGCCTATATGAGTAACGTATTGCACAGGCACCGACAGAGGCGTTGATACAGCGAGGTTTTCGCCTTGATTCATTTGCGAAGCGCTGCTATAATAGAAGGCTTTCAGTACTTTTTACTTTTACGGTACTGTATTCGCTTACCGGAAAGTACTATAATATATTTTTCTTTGAAAACCTGAACAATAAGTCATATGTTTTATCAGCGTTATTTTCGTTGTACGCACTTTTCGATTCAATGACACGTACAATATCGGAGAAAGTATTTCTAGCTGCATCATTCATACGCCTTTTAAAACATATCTACTTATTGAGTGAGTCGTATTCGGATTCCGAACACATAATGCAAGACATAAGCAAATGATCGTTTAGATCGTGTAAAAGCATTACTTTTTAAAATTTTTTTTATTTAGATTATTGACGCAGATGCCGAACAGCTGACCGTAGTTGTAGTTATTCTAATGGCAGAGTTGATGTTGTTTGTGCATCCGTGAGCAGACAATAATATCATTATGTCTGTAGTATATGTATCATAGGACATGATATCTAATTTGATGTCCCCCAAAGTTAAAAGCTTATAGTTAAAAGAAAACCTAGAAAGTAGAGTCTCCATGAAAATCATAAAATGAATTTTTCTTTACAATGGTGGTGTGTATAGAACAGGAATAATTGTTTTTTCAAGGAGCATTACTATGCGTTCAACATAATCTATAATAATAGAATACTTTTCTCGTACCTTTTGAGAAAATCTTCCTTGAAATGCAAAGCACCGCCCCCCTTCTTATTATCCCGACATAAATATCTCAGGAAATAAAATAATAGGCGAAGTAGGTATTCATTTTTAGTGGTCCATGTTCCCGATAATGACAGCACATCAAAATTAACAGATAATGACTCTAAAAATACAGTAATGTCATCTACCATCTTCTTATACTTCTTCAGTTTATGTGTAACGAGGCAAATGATTCATCAGAATGTGCCTACCTCAAATTGCAATCTTTAGTGCAGAAGTAATCGTGATTCTTATTTGAAGCGGGATCCAATGTGGCCTAATTCATTCACATAAGATTGTGCTGTAATATAGTCAAGATGTTTAGTATCTGAAATGCGGACAACAGGTGAGTCCTCGTTATTGCGCGTCAACACCCGTTTACTGGAAATCCAAACACATTTCTTCTTAGCCTCCTTTTTTTCCTCAGTGGCTAACAGTGATTTACTACGCTGCGTGAGGGGCACGTATACATAGATTGGCTTACTTCCATGGTGGCCCAGCAAAGTCGTGTCTAGCCGTTTTATTTTGCATTTTGCCAGCAGAGCACTGCGCATGTCTCTTCCTATAAAAGGAATTTTGATGTTCTAGCTTCCAGGTTTTAGGAGGCCGACCCAATGGCACCTCTCAATATGAGGTAAATACATCTTTTCACCAACACTTTTGGCTATCATCTCTCTCACTGTCACTAGATCAACACTCGCTGATAATTCTTCAACCTTAAAGCTGTTTAGACGCATGTGCTGCTCTATATTTTGGCACTTTTGTGACAGCAGCCTATTTTCTTCGATTCGTTCTGTGTTTATTTGCGATTTTTCACTTCTATTCTCAAATCCTTTATTTCATCTGCCAATTCCTTCACATATTACCAGACCTCAGTAAAACACACACACACACACACACACACACACACACACACACACACACACACACACACACACACACACACACACACTCTCTCTCTCTCTCTCTCTCTCTCTCTCTCTTTCACGTAGAAAACTTCAACCAGAAAGTCACGTTTAATGTTTTTGAAGGGCCATATCAACTCACGCACGTATTTTGCATCGATTGTTTTTTATATGACCTTTGATATCATCTTTGGTATCTTTAGCAGGAGCACGACCATCCTTCTCTCATTTCCAAAAAAAGCAATAAAATCGACACTTTGCAGTGTTCAGTAGCCGTGCACCAGAATTACGCTCCGTTGAAATTTCAACGGTTCACAGTATATATTCTTACCTGAAAGAAATGCAGTTTGTTAGGTGCTTGCCGGTTGTGCACAGCTGCCAAACTGAGCTAGGTACAATGGTCCTGTTGTAGGCTTTTACATTCCCCCGCAGGCAGTCTCCACACAGTTGCGCAGACGCACCAGTGGCCCCACGTGGGAAGCGATGCGCTGAAAAAGCATGGTTGCACCTTTCTATCATGCTTGTTGTCGAACTGCTGCGAGGCTCTTCTGGAAAAATATTGGTCCCTCAGGTGGAATTCCAAAAATGCAGTTCATGAGGTACTTGCCAGTCGTGTACAGCTGCCGAACTAAGCTAGATCCAGTTGTCGTAGGCTTTTATATTCCCCGGCAGGCAGTCTTGATCCCGTTGCGAAGGCGCACCAGTGGTCCCACGTGGTCAACGATGCGCAGGAAAAATACGATTGTAGCTTTCTATCTTGCTTGTTGTTCGAATGTTGCGAAGTTCTGCCACAAAAATATTGGTCTCCCGTCGGTACCTTCAAATATTGGCAGATCCCACGTATAGTGGGAATGCATGATATGCGAAGCTCGGATAAAGAAGGTAGATATGTCACATTGAAATGAGCACAACGTTACAAGGCGGAAGTAAATTATGCCGTACACCTCTTCCATGCCATGACTATCATGTTACGACTTGTCATTTACCTTCGTCGTCCATTCTTGTCACGTGATACCAAATTTCGTATATGTGAAGCTAGTGAAATGGCCGCGAGCGGAACGGCAAATCTTATTTATTTATATACCTTAACGGCCTCTAGGTTATTATATAAGGGGGTTTTTATACAGTAATCAGTGACAACAGCTTTTTTATCAACAAAAGAAGACAAGAAAACATGCGCAGGGTACATAGTTTGTCGACCAAGATAAGCAAAAAATAACACAGGTAAGCTTTCACAAGCGAGCACATTGAAAAAGCTGCACGACCCGTTATACAGCAATGCCTAAGATTGTCCAACACATTCAAGGAACGCAAATAATGCAGACTCGAATGATGATTGCTGTGTATGCGTTACAATGCTGGCAGGAAAAGCGTTCCACTTTTGTCATCGCATCATGATCGTGGTATGGAATCGGTGCTCTTGATTGATATGTGGGGTTCAACGTCCCAAAACCACCACATGATTCTGAGAGACGCAGGGGTTCTATAACGTGCACCCAAATCTGAGCACACGGGCCTACAGCATTTCCGCCTCCATCGGAAAAGCAGCCGCCGCAGCCGGGATTTGATCCCGCGACCTACGGGTCAGCAGCCGAGTACCTCAGCCACTAGACCACCGCGGCGGTGAAATCGGTGTTCTTTTGAGTAAATTCCCTTGAAACGGTGGGCCTGGCCTTATGGAATGCTGTTTTCACAATGGCGTAGATGATCACTTTGGTAATCGAAATGCTGTTGTCGATCCGTTGGTTTCCGGTAGATGGTTGTGGAAAGATTGTCATCTTCTATTGGTAAGGTAACGTAAGGAAAATGTATACATGTGAGTAGGTGTGTATGTTTGGATGCACAGTATTGTGAGTACTATTGATAAAGTTTTGAAAGTCATCCTCACTGAGTTTGAAATAAGAAAAACGTTGTCAACGTACCTCCTGTACATATAGGAGTGGTTTCAAATGGGTTTGGGACAAACATTCTGTTTCTATTTTGCCCATGAAAATGTTAACATGGTTTGGTGCGAGCTTGGTAGCCATGGCGTTTTCGCTCATTTGTCGAAACTCATTTGTCATTTGTTGAACTCAGATGAGTTCAATTCTAAAGCTACTAGCCTTGTGAGGCTAGTTTCGGAAAAACCAGTCCAGGCTGTCCAAATTATTGCTATTGCAATAAGAGATTGCTGGCTGCCACAACCTCTCTGGCGCAATCGCATCTCGACTACTGGACTGTACATGCTTCGTTTCGAGCACTAAAATTGAAAATTATAAGTCCTTCTCCTACAGAAAAAGGTAGGATCAGTGAAGCTCAGCGTATGCGTGCTTTGTAGCCGCTGTTTGTTTCTTTCATGCGATCCCATTGCGCATTGTCCTCTCCTACTTTTTCCTTCAATCATGCCGGAAATGCACATTTAGCCACTTGCTTAACAACCTTACCACCCAGTCGATTCAAGACAACGACGATCATGAATTCACATCCAGGCAAGAATAACAGTAACAACATAAAACAGCGATATGTTGCCATAACAGAACCGGTTCACCCTCGATAAGTGAAAGATCGAGAAAGCAACAGTTATCGAAACACAGCGCATATAAATACACATGCATTGCAGGCCCACTTTCGAGCGCCGAATATTTGTGCACATTATTACAGCAGGTTCTTTGCGTAACGAAATCCGTAATTAATAATGCTTTGCCCGAGAAAAAAGTTCGAGACAGGTATACTTTATTTCATAAATTTCCTCCTTTTTGATTGACCTCTAAGCATTACCGTCACCACAATTAACTAATATTATTTGATTAATACCTAAGCATTGCTGTCACTACAGTTAACCAATATTACTAAGACCTTTTCCGTCTAGGATGCCAAAATAACCACAAGAAATTTTTCCGTAGGTGGCCTTGCTAAGACCATCGTAGAAGTCCGGTGTGTAAGTTCCTGCAAAGAAAGAAAGTAAAGTTACAAAGTATTAGCTTCGATGTCAGCTGAATACGGAAGCGTCGCACTTTTATTCGTTTTAAGAAAGATTTCAGAATCACCAGAAGTACAAGTGGCTCAAGCATATTAGCTACACCGTCACACCTGTGCCCCGAGTGAGGCATCATAACCCCCCAACTCGATGAATCTCCCACGTTGCTTCCTTTCACATTCGTCCTGGAATACAGTATAATTGTATATATTACAGGTCCTCAAAGGAAGAGAGTTATAGCGCGAGAACAGAACGACGACAAAAGAACAAGAAGGACACGAGTGCTCGTGTTCTCCTTGTCTCTTTGGACATTAAACCCCACATATCAATCTTCTTGTCTCTTTGTCACGTTTCGTTCTTGCGCTAAAACTACGGTCATGTCATACCAACGAGCCCAAACTGCCATACTTGAAAAGAAACAGCTTATTTGCTCGCATGGCTTACTTAGCAGCGTTCTCTTAATTGCTCTATCTTCTTAATCCATTATTACGAGCCTATTCGAAATTATCCTAGTGCTATATTTCACATGGTTGTTTCTGAGGCATTACAACATGAAAGTTTAGAGGTTATTTCAAATGTTGCAAAACATAGATGCAAATAACTGTACCTAGAAGTAATCGCTGCAATTTTTTTTAGTTTTATAGCATCCAGTCTAGATAAAAAAGTAAAAACCTAATACTGAGGTTTACCTGTTCAAAGTATTCAACCTTTTCTGGTAACATTTTTAAAGCTGTCAGCGTAAAATATAAGCTCAGCCTCTTGTAAGGCAAGATTTCTCTATTTGGGGCAGATTATTCATGTAGGTAAAGGTGGAGTTAAGTTTTCCTTCTTGTTCGTTGATCTCCTTGATGTGGATTGAAGTCCCGTCAAGGAGATGATCGGCGTCGATGAAGCAGGAGGCAGGTTGGAGGTAATGAAAATCTTGAACGTATATTACAGCGAAATATTTACAGTCATATGTACATATTGCCGAAGCACACTCATGATAACACAGACATCAACAGCGTCTTACTCTTCTACTTAACTTTTCTTAAGTTAGAGCCTAGAACACTGTTACTACATACAACGTACTTAGTCTCACTGTTCGACCACCAAGTGGTTACGGCCCAGACAAAAGTTGCATCGTACGGAGTCGTACTGATCTATCAGCTAAGTGATTGCAGCCTCGACTGAAGAGAAACGGATTCCATCCAGTCTTAAGCATCTTGCGGTAACAAGGAAAAGGGGAGGTGGCCACTGCTGGTCCGCCTCAACATTCTCTCATCCAATCTGTTTCCACTCAGATTAAGTCACTCCCTACTGGGCTGACCTTACCCTCGACAGCAGCGCTTCTACAGTTTAAACAGGCGTTTTGGTACTCTTTCCCATCTTGTCTCTCTCTCTCCACCTCCCACGCGCTCAGGAATTCTCTCGCTCGGGAGATATCGGCATTGTAGACCCGGTACATTCATGCCTTTTCCCACACCCAGCGAGCCGAGACGAACCTCAAAGCCGGAAGTCAAATGATCGCGCGTGGAACGTTATTGCCCCCGCAGGTCGCAATTGGCCTTTGATTTTCTCCGCTTTCCTTGTGTTCGGGTCGTGCATCGCTGCGACTTTGAGCCGATCGCCAGGGCAGAGCGTGTCGCCTACTCCCACTGAGCTCGCGCCCGGCAGCGGAGGCAGGACGAGGTCGCTTAATCCCATTGTGCGTTGGCCCCCGCCAGCGGCGACTGTCTCTAAACCGCAAACATTCCAAGCCGGTTGGCAGAGCGGGTTCGTTTCACATTGTGTGTTTGTCCCCGGCAGCGGAGGAGACGGACGTAGTTTGCATTCCAGAGGATAAGTGGTGTACAGTTACACAGGCATACCGAGAGAGAGTCGAGAAAGAAGCTTTGAATAACGTGGCTTCTGGTGCTGTCCCATCCGCACTATCAACTTATGAGCGGCAAAACATAACACGTCCCCCCTAAAGAGTATACTGGGCTGTCCTACGCTCAGTGATACGATAAAGCACTGCCGCGATTAAGTCACTGGATTTTCTAACCACACAACAGTTGTACACAAGCATCAAACACAATGGCAAGTCAACACTACAGGAGAATACACTAAACGAAAACAAATACATGCTAAACAATCAAGTACAGCACTGCTGCTTCAAGCAGTGAGATCACTAGTGTCTGTTTTTTGAGTTGTCAATCACATAGTCCACAATATACAGCAGCACGTGGGCAGGAACATTCACGTCCCCCCCAGTTGGCATGGCACTGTTATTCTGATGGCTTCCATGAACTATTCTGAAGCCTAGATAACGCATCCGCATTACCGTTACATACTCCCTTCCGATGTTGTACCGACACATGATATCGCTGTAAAGCCAGCGCCCATCTTGTTAATTTCGCCCCGTGCGGAGTCGAAGTTGTAAGGTACGACAGCGGATTGTGGTCGGAAACGACGTTTACTATGGCAGCGAAAAGCCAGTAGTCAAACTTCTTTAAGGCCCATATTATTGCGAACGCTTCCCTCTCAATTGTCGACCAACGCGTCTGGGTCGGTGAGAAGCGGCGGCTTGCAAAGGCGATAGGCTTTTCTTTCCCCTCGGCTGAAATTTGTGCCAAACATGCTCCCGCCGCCGTAGCTGATGCGTCTGTGAAAAGCCAGTAGGGCTGAGATGGCTCAGGGGTGTTTAGCGCCACGGCCTCGCACAAAGATCGTTTGAGAATCTCAAATGCCGTCTGAGCTTCCTCCGGCCAGGGTATCTTATTAGGTACTGCCTTCTTTGTTAACAGCGTGAGCGGGCTCGTCACATCTGCATATCCTCGGACGTACTCTCGATAGTAGCCGCAAAGTCCTAACAGGCTGCGTAGTTCCTTCTTGGTGCGCGGTGGTACCAAGTTCTTAACTGCTGCTATCTTTTCTGGGTCTGGTGCGTGTGTCCCTGAACCGACAATATGCCCCAGGTAATGTATGTGGGATTGCGCAATCTGACACTTCTCCGGGCTGGCTTTCAGTCCCGCCTTCTCTAAGACCTTAAGAATAATGTCTAGATGCCTTAAGTGCTCCTCCCAAGTGCTAGAAAAAATAGCAATATCATCTAGGTATGCCGTGGCATACACTTGATGTTGCGACAAGAGTTTGTTCACCATTCTTTGGAAGGTTGCCGCGGAATTTTTCAGCCCGAAAGGCATCACTTTCCATGCGTACTGACCTTCATGCGTTACAAATGCGGTGAATTTCTGACTCTTTTCTTCCATCGGTACCTGCCAGTACCCGCGCCTAAGGTCCACTACCGTAATGAACTGCGCTCTGCCTACTCGGAAAATCAATTCCTGAGGATTCACCATCGGGAACGCATCCGCTTTGGTGACGGCATTTAGCGCTCTGTAGTCCACACACATGCGGATAGTCCCATCTTTTTTTTCCGACGCATACTACCGGGTGTGCAAACTCACTCTCCGTGGGGTAGATCAACTTCCAAGTGAAAAGTTCGTCAACTTGCCGGCTGACTTCTTTCTTTAATAGTTCCGGCACCCGATACGGAAACACCTTTTTTGGCTGGTGACCCGGTTCTATTTCTATCTTATGTTCATCTACCTTTGCTATACCCGGAGTGCCGTCAAAGAGTGTGCGATGTCTTTGGAACACCGCCTCTATTTCCGCCTGCGCATCAGCATCAAGGTGAGCAACCTTCTCGCTCGTTACCACTAGCTCTTCCCGCTTCACAGTGGCTGGCCGTGGGGCATATTCCACCTACTCAAAATCATGGTCCTCATCGAAGACGACCCCAATATGACTGACTCTTGCATAGTAAGGTCGAATGTTGTTGGCGTGGACACTTTTCACCTTTCCCTCAGATGTTTCTACGCGGTAAGAATGTTCGCGCTCACGTCCAACCACTGTGAATGGGCCTAGCCATTTAGGTGACATTTTACCACTCCGATCATTGTCGAAAACCACAACTTGGTCGCCAACGTTAAAAGCTTTGAGCCTGCTGCTGCGATTATAAGCACTGGCGTAACTCTCCTGATGAGTTGCACTAGTTAGCTCAGCTATATTAGCGGCCATCTCGAGCTGCTCCTTAAGTTGTTGTAAATACTTACGGGGTTTTCTCTCAATGTTGCGGGCACCGGCATTTCTCCCGTCCAAGTCTTCTGCAGTATTAGAAGCGGTCCCGTGGGATTCCTTCCGTACAATAGACGAAACGGAGCTACTCCGGTTACCTCATGGGGGACTTCCCGATAAGCCCATAAAACCATTGGGATCAATTTGTCCCAATTCTCGGAGTCTCTTTGAATGACATGATACAACATGTTTTTGAGTACTCGGTTCCACCTTTCTACAACTCCATTACTCTCTGGGTGTTCTGGGGTTGAAAATCTTGGCATGCAACCTAATTTCTCCAGCATCGTTTGCGTGAGCTGCGATTTGAAATTAGTGCCCTGATCGGAGCAGATCATCTCCGGAACGCCTGTGCGACTGAATATCTCAATCAGTGAACCACAAGTCGCCTTAGCTGTCAAAGAGCGCAGTGGGATCACCTCTGGCCACCTCGTGCAAAGATCCACTAAGCACAGCGCGTACTTATGCCCTCTCGCTGACGGTGTGTCTAGGGGTCCGATCACATCTACATTGACAACTTGGAAAGGGTGCTCGGGTCTAGTGAGCGGAGTTATAGGCACTTTATCCGTGCGACACTTGTCTGAACGAATTTGACATTCATGGCACGAACGACAATGCTCTAATATCTCCTTCGCCATACCCGGCCAAAAAAAATTATACCTAATGCGAGCTCTTGTTTTCTTTGACCCTAGGTGCCCCCCGCATAGTGACTCGTGTGCTAAGTGCATCACCTCAGTGCGCTTATCTTTGGGGACAACTAGCTGGCTCACTCGAGTGCCTGCTATCGAGTCGCAGTTGTATAATAGTCCGTCTGAAATGAACATGCCGGATTTCCCACTACGCGCATCTTCCCAACATTTCTTTAGCGTAGTGTCGCCCAACTGCACATTGCGGAACTCTACTCTTTGGCCTAATGACGCCTCCCTTTCTTCATCAGTTTGCGCCTCTTCCCCGGAATCATCTTTCTCCTCCAAGGTAAGATTGCAGGCAACTACCTTTTGTTTCTCTACTGCTTGTTCCGCCTCGTGAGCAGGCTCGGCCGGCGCTCGACAGGGTGCCAGAGGGCTGCTGGCCTTCAACAAAAGTTTCCAATCGTCCTTGGTCAACAAACAATCTGTGCTCTCGACGAGCTCATCAGTTAACGCGCAGAGTTGGTCGACGTTCTGAGGCTCCGTAACCTCTCGCGGGCTATTTAATTTGACCGGTAACGTAGCTAGCCTTGCCTCGATAGTTTTACCGAAAGCGGACACCAATCTTACCGTGCCAGACGGCTCTACAACACTTCGCGGAAGCAGACTCTCCCGGATGACGGTTATCTCACTCCCCGTATCCAAAATCGCATCTGCGGATATGCCTGCACATGATACAGGAATTAACTGCAGTTTATCTGTGCCTTCACCCTCGTGTTTCAGAGACTTCACCTTTGCGCTAAGTAATCCAGTAGGTATTTCAGTATCCGTCTCGTGGGATAACGTTACCTTTTGAACCTTCCGCTTTGGCTCGGTAGCCTTGTTGGGGTTGTTCTCCTTATCACTAGCCTTCGGGCACTCTTTAGCAAAATGGCCTGAGCCGTGACATAAGTGGCATTTCAGAGCCCCTTTCTCAACTCGTGTCGCCGGCTTCTGCCCCATTTCTACAGTTGGTTGCTTTGAAGCACGCCCTTTCCCTTTCGCTTGTTCAAAAGTTTGGAGCACTTTCGCGATCTCAGTTGGCCTAAGCCATCCCTCGCCTTCCCTTAATCTCACATACTCAAGACCCTCCGTACTAAGGCCCGATTTTATTCGGACAGCAACCATGAGTTCGGCCATCACTTCTACCGTGTCGGCTTCTCTCACTTGGAGGTAGTATGAGAAATGAGTTTTCACGCATGACGCGAACTGCGCCCACGTCTCTTCCTTACGCTTTACTGCTCTTTCGAACCTCTGCAGGTACTCTGCCGGAGAAAGCTTCAGTTCCGTCAGCACTGCTGCTTTAACTGACTCATAATCTGCACTCTCTTCAGGGTTGAGGTTACGCAGTAGGTAACGGACTCGCTCAGTTAGCGCTGGCATAACCAAATGCACGCGGCTCTCGTGCGGTACCTGGTAAGTAGCAAAAAGTTTTTCTACTTCCTCAAACCATAATGGGACATCCGCGTCACTCGGCAGGCGGAAGCCTTTTAGCACTTTTGCACATTGCTGAACAGAATTGAAACCCCGGCGCCTCTGATCACCCGTCTCCGACCCAGAGTTGGACAACGTGCCATTGAGACGTTCCGCGTTCATTCTAGCCTGCAATAGCTTTTCGTACTGAATCTGAAGATTGAGCTTTTGAATTTCAAGCTCGAGCGTTCTCGCTTCGCTTAATTTCGGCAAAACCTGAGATGCCTGCTGCATCGATTCTTGCCTCTGAGTAGGCACTGTCGCCTCATTTGACTGATCAGAATTTTGAATACCATCATTGGATGGTTCTCGACTCCGATTCACATCTGCCGCAGTCGTACCCTCATCTTCATTAGACTCCATTGTTTTAGCACCCCCGCGTGTTCTCACCATGTGCTCTACACATAAACTGCCATGCCAACTAGAGAAGCACGCAAGAAATCCTGCTCACCCTTTGCTGTATGCACTGTCGTTCGCGGATCTCCTCCACGGTGCAGGAGTTGGCTGCTGTGGTAGCGTCTCGACTTTGCGCTTGTGGCTGTTGGATGCCTTGCCCCTCGGTCCTCTCAGCGCTTGTCCAGTGTATGGTGCTGCAGAGCTCGCCGATCCTGTCGACTGCGCCAGTTAAGTTTTCCTTCTTGTTCGTTGATCTCCATGATGTGGATTGAAGTCCCATCAAGGAAATGATCGGCGTCGATGAAGCAGGAGGCAGGTTGGAGGTAATGAAAACTTGAAGGTATATTACAGCGAAATATTTACAGTCATATGTACATCTTGCCGAAGCACACTCATGATAACACAGACATCAACAGCGTCTTACTCTTCTACTTAACTTTTCTTAAGTTAGAGCCTAGAACACTGTTACTACATACAACGTACTTAGTCTCACTGTTCGACCACCAAGTGGTTACGGCCCAGACAAAAGTTGCATCGTACGGAGTCGTACTGATCTATCAGCTAAGTGATTGCAGCCTCGACTGAAGAGAAACGGATTCCACCAGTCTTAAGCATCTTGCGGTAACAAAGAAAAAGGGGAGGTGGCCACTGCTGGTCCGCCTCAACATTCTCTTATCCAATCTGTTTCCACTCAGATTAAGTCACTCCCTACTGGGCTGACCTTACTCTCGACAGCAGCGCTTCTACAGTTTAAACAGGCGTTTTGGTACTCTTTCCCATCATGTCTCTCTCTCTCCACCTCCCACGCCCTCAGGAATTCTCTCGCTCGGGAGATATCGGCATTGCAGACCCTGTACAGTCATGCCTTTTCCCACACCCAGCGAGCCGAGACGAACCTCAAAGCCGGAAGTTAAATGATCGCGCGCGGAACGTTATTGCCCCCGCAGGTAGCAATCGGCCTTTGACTTTCTCCGCTTTCCTTGTGTTCGGGTCGTGCATCGCTGCGACTTTGAGCGGATCGCCAGGGCAGAGCGTGTCGCCTACTCCCACTGAGCTCGCGCCCGGCAGCGGAGGCAGGACGGGGTCGCTTAATCCCATTGTGCGTTTGCCCCCGGCAGCGGCGACTGTCTCTAATCCACAAACATTCCAAGCCGGTTGGCAGAGCGGGTTCGTTTCACATTGTGTGTTTGTCCCCGGCAGCGGAGGAGACGGACGTAGTATGCATTCCAGAGGATAAGTGGTGTACAGTTACACAGGCATACCGAGAGAGAGTCGAGAAAGAAGCTTTGAATAACGTAGCTTCTGGTGCGGTTCCATCCGCACTATCAACTTATGAGCGGCAAAACATAACAGGTGGGCATAGAAAATACCTGGCACCCTAGACAAGCTACAGCGAATGTTTGAAACAAGATACTCCTTGTCCCGCTTACATTTCATTTTTCCGCCGTTTTAGTGTACTGCAAAATATTAGAAACGCATTGAAACGAAAATACACTTCTGGTCATAAAGTAAAAAAAAAAGCAGCGGGAAAAGAACAAGGACGAGAGAGAATAAAGAGGCCAGAGCGCAGGCCAGAGTGCTCTATCCTGTTTCGTCTGCCTCGTTCACGTTCTTTTCACGATTTTTTTTACTATGTATGCCAACAAGCTCCATTTCAGACGCTTCATACTTCTGTTCCTTCAAGATTGCGCAGTGGGTAATTTTCACCAAGAAAATGATTCTTCACTTCTTTTCAATTTGAATTGTTACCTTTTCATTGCCAAGACAGACCTGCTACTTCTTTTCATCTGATGGCAAACTGGCAGCAGTAGCAAATCCTGCTGCTGATCCAGCGGCAGCTGCTCCTATTATAACTGCAACCAGTGGTGCAAAAGGTCCCGCAACCACGGCCGCAGGTAGCAATACTGCTCTTGCAAGACGAGTGCCAGCCAGGGCACCTTTACGATCCTCGTCGCTGATGGTTGGCATCTTTGCTTGTGGTGTTTATAGTCGTGTCACACTGTTATTTCGAACAGCACTGCAGGCATGAAAATTGAAAAGAAAAAAAATAGAGCGTCCACAGTGTTTGCAAATAATTGATTGAAAATACTACGAGCGAAAAAACAGCAATGCGATCATGAAAAATCTTTGTAGTTGTTTATATGGGTCATTGTTTTTAACTTGACGCAGAGGGTCTCAGCAGTTAAACTTGGCGCAATAAAAATGGCTTTCTAAATTATGTGACACATTGACAGAGGACAACTGATTAAGTTTCTGGCGATAGTATGTGTGCACGGCTTTAAAATGTTTAATTTTCACCTTTTGGTACTGAGTATGGGCCTGGGTTCATTGTCGCAATTTTTCTTAAACCATTCATGGAAACATGCTTTAAAACCTCCCTTTTGTTATAGCTTTAACAGTTACCTAACAGTTATCTATTAGTTATTGTGCTGTATGCATCTTTGTCGTCCTGCGCAGAAGAGCTTAGGGTGTTAAATACTGTATGATACTGTATGATACGATGGTACTTACGGTGTCATATAATCTATCTTCAACAATGTTGTGATAATAATATATCTATACAGAACGCTGGGGTCTCATTTTGTCACAAAGGCTACTCGTAGCATGCTTATTAATGCTGTTAAGGATATTGTCAATCTTTTTTTTTTGTCTCTTGTCAATCTTTTTGGCTCTGTAATCATATCTACATGTACACACCCTCGTATATATATATATATATATATATATATATATATATATATATATATATATATATATATATGGGGAAGCAAGCTTGGCGTTTCGGGCACAGACCCAGAGCTCAGTAATATTCTTAGGGAGAACGTGTAGGGCCGGGCTTGAGTTACGCCGCGAAGCGTCATGGTTTTGGAACCAGGAACAAAGGGTGCCAACGAGGACTGACGTTCTCCTGCGGGTCGGCCGAATAAACTGTTTGCAGGCCCAGAACTCACCTCCGGTAACTAATACCTCTCCCATATACAATTAGACGGTGGCCTAGTGGCTAAGGTACTCGGCAGCTGACCCGCAGGTCACGGAATCGAATCCCGGCCGCGGCGGCTGCATTTCCGATGGAGGCGGAAATGTTGTAGGCCCGTGTGCTCAGATTTGGGTGCATGTTAAGGAACCCCAGGTGGCCGAAACTTCCGGAGCTCTCCACTACGGCGTCTCTCATAAGCATATGGTGGTTTTGGGACGTTAAACCCCACATATCAATCAAAATCAATACAAATAGAAGAATTGGTTGCCCCCTCCTGCCTCCCCAATTATGGGTGCACTTGAGGATGTGCCTGCGCGTGCGCCAATACGAGAGGCTGGAACCGGCGGATGCATGCCCCTTGGATTACAAGCCTCGGGCGGGTGTCAGGGGTCAGTTGGAGACCGGTGCCAGCAACGGGGAAAAGCTAAACTCCATTCGCCCCGCGCCAAACTGCTCTCTCTCTTCCTTCATCTTTTTCTATCTCTCCCCCAAACCCTGTGTTCTTCGATTGTTAACACGGCATGACGAGGCGTGGAAGGACAGTCTGGGCAGTAACCACGATGTCGTACAACGGTAAGGCTCTGTGCTGCGTACTTCCTCGCAGTGCCCTGGGCTCTAATACCAAGTTATGTGTAGAAAAGTGAGCGTGTCTCGGTTGCACCCATTATAATGCGCAAATTAGTCTTCTCACTCGTAATTACGCTACGCAAATGAAATACAGTTTGCTCATTATTAATTCAACGTCTCCTGTCGAATACTTCACCCCCGCGTAGCTTCATCACAAAGTGTCTCTCGCGTCAACCTCGCGGGAAGAAAAGAACCTTTACTGTGCCTAAGCCACTTGTGTACCTAAACCGTATGGAACTGTATGGTGGTGGTACTGCGAATGCGTTATATTTTAAACACATGTTTCCCCTGGTAACCAAGGTCGTGAGAACGCGTGATTTTAAACATCATTACTGCTACGCAAATGAAATACAGTTTGCTCATTATTAATTCAACGTCTCCTGTCGAATACTTCACCCCCGCCTAGCTTCATCACAAAGTGTCTCTCGCGTCAACCTCGCGGGAAGAAAAGAACCTTACTGTGCCTAAGCCACTTGTGTACCTAAACCGTATGGAACTGTATGGTGTGGTACTGCGAATGCGTTATATTTTAAACACATGTTTCCCCTGGTAACCAAAGTCTTGAGAACGCCTGATTTTAAACATCATTACTGCTACGCAAATGAAATACAGTTTGCTCATTATTAATTCAACGTCTCCTGTCGAATACTTCACCCCCGCTTAGCTTCAGCACAAAGTGGCTCTCGCGTCAACCTCGCGGGAAGAAAAGAACCTTTACTGTGCCTAAGCCACTTGTGTACCTAAACCGTATGGAACTGTATGGTGGTGGTACTGCGAATGCGTTATATTTTAAACACTTGTTTCCCCTGGTAACCAAAGTCGTGAGAACGCGTGATTTTAAACATCATTACTGCTGCGCAAATGAAATACAGTTTGCTCATTATTAATTCAACGTCTCCTGTCGAATACTTCACCCCCGCTTAGCTTCATCACAAAGTGTCTCTCGCGTCAACCTCGCGGGAAGAAAAGAACCTTACTGTGCCTAAGCCACTTGTGTACCTAAACAGTATGGAACTGTATGGTGGTGGTACTGCGAATGCGTTATATTTAAACACATGTTTCCCCTGGTAACCAAGGTCGTGAGAAACGCGTGAGTTTAAACATCATTACTGCTACGCAAATGAAATACAGTTTGCTCATTATTAATTCAACGTCTCCTGTCGAATACTTCACCCCCGCCTAGCTTCATCACAAAGTGTCTCTCGCGTCAACCTCGCGGGAAGAAAAGAACCTTTACTGTGCCTAAGCCACTTGTGTACCTAAACCGTATGGAACTGTATGGTGGTGGTACTGCGAATGCGTTATATTTTAAACACATGTTTCCCCTGGTAACCAAGGTCGTGAGAACGCGTGATTTTAAACATCATTACTGCAGTGACCTTCAAATGGAGATAATGGGCTCTATTACGTCACGCTCACCTCGAATTATTTAGTTGCCGTCCAGCGCTGTCTTCTTCTTCAACTCTGAGCTGATGGTTTAATATACTTTAGATTAATGTCCTCAAGTTCCAACAGCAATTTGTTAGTGGCGTTTGGGCATCGTTTTTGAGTGCCATACTTTAATAGTCGAAGCTGTAGGATAAGCGAGTAGCTAAGGGTGTTTTCCGAATTTCGGAGGGCATAAAATACGTGTTTTTAGTTGTTGTTTTTTTCCACAGCTGGGACCACTTAACGTTTTGTAATAAATGACTTCCGCACTTCCACTCGTATCTACATACATACATACCCATACACAATATTAGGCTACTCATTAGCGATACCAAAATACCAGGTAGACTATAAAAGAATAACGGACCCGCCCGCACAATAGAAGAGAATAAAGCGTACACGGGAAAAAGACATTGCTAATCCCACCACCACAAGTTCACGTCAATGTCTCTATACAAATATCATTTATTAATTTGATCGCGTGCTGTAGCCACTCCAAAAACAAAAGTCGAAAAACAACACTATATGTTGGACGGTTTCCTCAACTTTATTATTTGTGAAAGAAAAGCACTCTCCAGTAAAGAAAACCATGGCAGCAGCGGTGAATTGTATTATCTGCACAAGTGATGCTTTGCGAAAATTTTCTGCCGTACGTACAATGTCAATTGTCATGAAAAGGAACACGGGAGCTCGAAGCCTGTGCGATCAGGTTCGATGGATGGATTGATAGATGGATAGATATTGCTGTACCCTTTAGATCAGGCGGTGGCTAACGACAACCAAGCCGTAAAACTTAGTGAACTAATAACTCCATTTTTTGCCTTTAAATAGTGAGGTTGAGGAATAGTACTTTGCAGTGAAGGGTTTAATCTTCACCCGTGCCTCGACTTTAGCCACCAATCAGATAACCTCTTTCTAGTGAATTTTACCCGCTTAAAGTCTATTTTGCCCTACCTGTTCTTTAAACCCAGTGCTTTTAAAAACTCGGCGCCACCATCCTGAACTATAGGGTGAAGCCAATTACAAACCACTATGAATTGTTTGGCAGTTTCCTCCTCCTCTCTACACGCACTGCACACCGTGTTCACACCTTCGTATTTGGACCGATATGTCCCGGTTCACAATACTCCCGTCCTCGCCTCAAACAGCAGAGCACTACCCCGAATATTATCATAGATCCTTTCCTTGGCAATTCGCTGGTTAAAAGTTGGATAAATCTCTAGTGCGGACTTCGTAATTCTGCCAATTCTCCACATATCGGTCTCAGCTTTCTTCGCCTTCTTCTTGACCGATAATGCTTTTTGGTTTGGCCCCTTGCTGTTTTCTAAGTATTTACCCGTAAATTTTATGGTTCGCTTCCTCCATTTTGTATCGACATTCTTCATGTACAAGTAGCTGAAAACCTTTCTAGACCAATGCTCCTCCACCATTTCTCTCAATCGCTCCTCAACATTTAATTTCCTGCTAGCTTCCCTGCCCTAAAATGATTTCCATTTCATATCACCTTGTGCTACCTGATTTGGTGTATTCCCGTGAGCTCCTAAGGCAAGCCTACGTATTTCATGTTGCTTAATTTCTAATCTTGCTTGAGCTTCTGATCTCATGCACAAGACCGCTTTGCCGAACGTCAGACCAGAAACCATGACCCTTTTACACATTTCCTCTCACAACATCATATCTATTGCAATTCCACAGTGCCCTATTTTTCATCACTGCTGCATTCTTGTTACCTTTAGTCGTAACGTATATTTCGTGTTCCCTTATGTACTCGGTCCGATTGCTTATCCACACGCCCAGATATTTGTATTTATCTGTTATCTCTAGCGTGAACCTCCTGTATTCTAAGCTCACTACCTTCGTTGGCATTGAAAATCATGACTGCTGATTTTTCCTTACTGAATCTAAAATCTAACCTATCTCCCTCATCACCGCAGATGTCAATCAATCTCTGCAAATCTTCCTTGTTGTCGGCCATTAGCACTATATCATGTGCGTACATCAATGCTGGTAGTGGCTGTTCAATGAGTTTTCCTTGTTTGACGAATGAGATGTTGAAGCCAAGTCCACTTTCCTCTCATTTGGCCTCTAATCCTTGTATGTACATCATGAATAACAATGGTGACAGAGGACACCCCTGCCTAAGCCCCCGTTTTACCTCTGTGAGCTTGGATACCTGTTTTTCTCACTTTATATCTACCTTGTTACCTTTATAGATATTCTTTAAAAATTAGTGACTCCATCTTCCACACTTAGTCTGTCCAGTATTCCTCACAAGTCCTTTTGAACCACGCTATCGTACGCGCCCATGATATTGTTACGCACAAGGAGGACCAGGACGTATACGGCTGAAGGGGGCCGTTTATTTTGGTCGCGAAGAGAAGCGCCGGAGCGGCCAACAGGTTGATGATCGCAGTGTCGTCGTCTTCTTTTTTTTTCCAGCTTGGGGCAGCCAGCAGGTTCACCCATCTTCGTTTTCTTCCAAGGCATGCGTAACATTCCTCCCCTCGCAGACGAAACCCGCCGGGCGAGGTAACCGATTCACCTTGGTGTGTACAACTTCAGTCGAGCGACATGGACTGCTTGGGTTTTAGCGGCTCTTCTACCACTTCTCGTGAGGCGAGCTATTGTGTATGTGACTCCCGTGATTTTGTCGAGAACGACAAACGGTCCGTCGTATGTGGCCAAGAACTTTTGGCATGACCCGCGTCTTCGTACCGGAGTCCACAGCCACACTAAGTCGCCTGGATGGTAAGTTACAGGCCGGTGGCGGACGTCTTAGCGTACTTTCGATTTTTTCTGTGATGCCAAAGAGCGTAGACGAGCAATACGACGCGCCTCTTCTGCAAGGCAGAGGATTTCGGTGACTGAGAGGTTCTCGTGCGCCGAGAATGGCAAAACTGTGTCGAGTGTGTGCCGTGGCGGTCGTGCGTATATCAAGAAAAAGGGGCTATAGCCTGTTGTCTCGTGCTTAGTGGTGTTGAACGCGTACGTTATAAATAGTAGAACGTCATCCCAGTTCTTGTGGTCGGATGCCACATACATAGAGAGCATGTTTACAATTGTTCGGTTGGTGCGCTCCGTGAGCCCATTTGTTTGCGCATGGTATGGCGACGAGTGACGAAGGCGGGACTCACTCAATCGAAGCAGCTCTTCTACTATGTCTGCCGTAAATTGTCGCCCACGATCACTGATGATCACGTGAGGGGGGCCGTGTCGGTGGATAACGTGTCGCAGCAGGAACACAGAGACGTCGCTGGCAGTTGCGGTTGGTATGGCCGCCGTCTCGCAGTAGCGCGTGAGGTAATCGACACATACAATTATCCAGCGATCGCCCTTAGCCAACTTTGGAAAAGGGCCCATGAGGTCAATGCCCACCTGTTGGAAAGGTGTGCTTGGAGGTGGCAAGGGCTGTAGAAGCCCAGCCGGAGCAGTAGACGGGCGTTTGTGGCGTTGACACTGTGTGCAGCTGGCCACATACGCCTCGACTGACTGTCGCATTCCTGGCCAATAAAAGCGTTCCTTAGCACGGTAAAGCGTCCGCGCAGAACCTAAATGTCCGGACGTAGGATCGTCGTGCATAGCACCAAAAATCGCTGACCGAAGGGTTTTTAGCACTACTAGGAGGAAACGTGCGCCAGTGCTGGAAAAGTTCTTCTTATATAGGAGTCCGTTGCGCACACAGAAATGGCATGCCGTAGGAGCTGTGCAAAGCGATGATAGCCTGGTGTCCTTTCGCTGTTCATCTTTGAAAGTACTGAGGTCGGGAAACTTTGGTGACACAGAAGCTACGAGGTGATCAAGGTCATCGGCGTCACACTCTGTAGTGCTCAGTGGCATGCGCGAAAGGCAATCTGCGTCGGCGTGTCGTCGACCACTTTTGTACGAGACTATGAAGTTATACTCTTGGAGCCGAAGTGCCCAGCGCGCTAGACGGCCGCAAGGATCACGAAGGTTGACGAGCCAACACAATGAGTGGTGGTCGGTGACGACTGTAAAAGGGCGTCCGTATAAGTAAGACCGAAACCACTGAATCGCAAATACTACCGCGAGGCATTCTTGTTCTGTGACAGTGCAATTCTGCTCGGGCCTACTCAAGGAGTGACTTGCGTATGCAATCACGTGCTCGCGGTTACCATAGCGTTGAACTAGGACGGCACCAATTCCTATGCCGCTGGCATCTGTGTGCAGTTCGGTTGGAGCTGATGGGTTGAAGTGTTGAAGAACAGGCCGCGACGTCAGGAGGAACTTCAGTTGACGAAAAGAGGAGTCGCACTCCGGAGTCCACTCGAAGGGAGTATTCTTCCGTAGCAAACATGTCACCGGATATGCGACATCGGCAAATTTAGGTATAAAGCGGCGAAAATAGGAGCAAAGCCCCAAAAAACTGTGGAGCTCCTTCACAGAGCGCGGCACATTGAATGTTTCAACGGCTGCTGTTTTCTGGGGATCTGGATGGATGCCCTCCTGATCGACTAGGTGCCCGAGAACAAGGGTTTGTCGGTCTCCGAAGTGGCATTTATTTGAGTTAAGAACAAGGCCAGCGTTACTTATGCAAGTCAGTACAGTATCCAGACGTGAATTGTGTTCGCTGAAGGTGCGGCCAAAGATGACGACGTCGTCGAGATAGCACATGCAAATGCTCCACTTCAAGCCACGAAGAACAGTGTCCATAAATCGCTCGAACGTCGCTGGCGCGTTGCATAGTCCAAATGGCATCACGTTGAATTCAAAAAGGCCGTCGGGGGTTACAAAGGCTGTCTTTTCTTTATCTTCAGGATGCATGGGAATTTGCCAGTAGCCCGATCTTAAGTCTACAGAGGAAAAGTAAAAGGCCGAATGCAGACAGTCTATGGCATCATCAATACGTGGAAGTGGGTACACGTCTTTTTTTGTTACAGTATTCAATCGGCGATAATCGACGCAAAATGTCCAGGATCCGTCTTTCTTTTTAACGAGAATTACTGGAGCTGCCCATGGACTTACCGACTCTTGAATGATACCGTTTTCAATCATTTCGTTCACCTGCTCATTAATAATCCGCCGCTCGGATGGCGAAACATGGTATGGCTGTTGTCTAATCGGATTGGCCAAACCCGTGTTGATAGTGTGACATGTCTGAGAAGCAGGGACTAGGGGCGCTTTGTCTTTCTGCGCAAAGTCGAATGCAGAGACGTGCTTCTAAAGTACATTGACCAATGTTCGGCGTTCACTTGTGCTCAGCGACTTATTCACCATTGACAGAAGAGCCGTTTCAAAACTGTGACTACGATGCTCTTCCGGCGCATCTCTAAGCTCGGTCACCAGTAAGGCCTCGTGTTGTCCACTGACGACGGCTAACTTTAGACCATCTGGTAACATCACGGGTTCTGTAGAACAATTGACAGTCCATAAACCAGCGTGTCCACGTCTGATCGACACCACACAATGTGGGATCAACACATTCTTTTTCATGCAGTTGGTGTACACTGGTTCTACGTTGGCATCAAAGTTGGCGGAATAGCTGCCGCTGCAACCAACAGGTACACGAACGGTTGATAACGGCGGTATGATAGTGTCGCCACAGACACACAATGCCGTCTCAACATCCACAGGGTTTTCCAAGAGTGCTGGCGGAATGTGATCACTCAAGACTATTGTCCCTGTGCGGCAGTCGACAGTCGCACCACACTCCCTCAAAAAGTCCATACCCAAAATAACATCATGTGTCGCCTGTGGAATAATCACGAACTCCGTTGGGATAACGCGGCCTCCGAGAAATACGTCAGCTTGACACACACCAACAGGATGCAGTGCCTCACCACTCACTCCGCAAAACTTCGCAGCTTGATTCCACTTAAATAAAACCTTCCGCCCCAAGGTATCTTCAAAAACACGCACTCATGACCGAAACGGTTGCCCCCGTATCCACCAAAGCCATCACAGGCACACCGTCAACAAAAACACGTACTTTGTTCTTGAGCATCAACACAGGAGGTATTTCTGATATTAGCACGTCTCCGGCGACCTCACCTCTATCGGCTGCGCTTGCTAGTTTTCCTGTGGCAAAGGAGACGTATTGCGACGCCGTGGTGAAGGAGAACGGGGAACACGAGGCGGTGGAGGCGTCAAGCTCCTGTCAGATGTAGGGGAGTGGTTCCGGAAGCTGCGTGTCCAGTAGTCGTCGCGAGGCAGCAGGTGTGTTGCCTTAGGGTCGTCGTACGGTCGATCAGACGATCGTGTGAAGTGTTGTGGTGGGCCATAGTACGTTGCTCGCGGGTCATCGCGAAGTCGTTCGGCAGGCCGTGCAAAGTGTGGTGGGTAGCCATACCATTGGGCTACACGTCGACGGTTGCAAAATCGCGAAATATGTCCTGGTACACTACAGGAGTAGCAAACTCTGAGAGGTCGAAACTCTCTTTGTTCGTCGATGAATCGAACATCGTCTTCCCTGGCGTAGTGGGTCGGTTCGTTCCGTATATCATAGGGATATACCGGGCGTCACGAAGAAGGCGGACGCTGGGGGCGTCGGTCATGGCGAGGAGCTGGCAAGCGTGGTGCTCTCCTCGGCTGTGGGGGTGCACTGTACTCAACAGCTGCTGCACTAACCATCGATTGCCAAGGGGTCGTAGAAGGCGGCGGCGAAGTCACAGCCTCACGTGGCACATATACCGAATGCTGGCCGTTTACAGAATGGTGATCAACTGCTGAATGCGTCTGTTCTCTATAGAGAAAAAGTTCTTCGCGAACAATCTCTCGAATCGTCGAGGACAGGTCTGGGCAGGTGCTCGTGTCGATGCTGGCAACCGTTGTAAAATTTGTGAGCCGCCCGAACTTTGGAGCAATCCTGCGCATTTTCAGCGTTTCGAAAGATCGGCAATGCTGAATCACGTCGGACACCGAACTCAGGTGCTCTTTTCCGATGAGAAAATTATATACATCTTCGGCTATGCCTTTCAGCAAATGCCCTACTTTGTCGTCTTCTGACATCTGATCATTGACCACCTTGCAGAGCTTCAGCACATCCTGTATATACGTGGTACACGTCTCACCTGGAAGCTGCGCGCGTTGAGACAATGTCTGCTCTGCCCGCTTCCTTTTGACGCTCGAGTCGCCGAAACACGCTTTCAGCTCTGCAACAAAAACGTCCCACGTCGTCTGTGTGTCCACGTGGTTTTCGTACCACACGAGCGCAGTATCTGTAAGGCAAAAGACCGCATTGCTGAGCTGAGCGACGGCATCCCAGCCATTGGACTTGCTGACTCGCTTGTACTGCACGAGCCACGCATCGACATCCTCTCCCGATTTTCCTCCGAAGGTTGGCGGGACTCGGTAGTAGGGCACGGAACCAGTTAGATTTGGCCTTGAAGTGTTAGATGGCGGATCTTGGGCTATTACAATCGGCGCAGGCGGGAGTCCGGCAAGGCGGCGGCTGTGGCGTAGTCCAGGTAGTGAAGCTGCCGTCGTTGGGCTTGTCTTACCCAGCACGCTTCCACCAATCTGTTACGCACAAGGAGGACCAGGACGTATACGGCTGAAGGGGGCCGTTTATTTTGGTCGCGAAGAGAAGCGCCGGAGCGGCCAACAGGTTGTTGATCGCAGTGTCGTCGTCTTCTTTTTTTTTCCAGCTTGGGGCAGCCAGCATGTTCACCCATCTTCGTTTTCTTCCAAGGCATGCGTAACAATATCAAAAAAGGCCTGCCACAGGGGTCTGTGTTTATTTTGTGTTATTTCGATGCATTGCGTCATTGAGAACAGACTGTCTTCCAACTTCCTGTGCTTCCGAAACCCATTCTGCAGATCCCCCAGCACCCCTTATCCTCTATTCAGGCATGCAGTCTTTCCTTTATTATCTGCATCGCCAGCCTGTACACCACTGATATCACTGTTATAAGACGATAGATGTTTATGTCAGCTTTGTCCCCCTTTCTTTTATAGATGATGCTCATCCTGCTAAGTTTCCATCCATCGGGGACTTCACCATCGATTACTATTTTGCTCACTGCCTCTCTCAAAGCCTGCTTAGACTTTAGACCCGATGTCTTTATCAGCATAATTCTAATGCCATCTGGGCCTGTTGATGTACTACTAGCAATTCTCTTCTCAGCCCTTCCACACTCTCGTTGTGAAAATGGAGCCATTGCGCCACTTGATTCATCCTTGTCTATTTTGGTGCATAAAGCACTTCTTTGTTGAATATTTTCTGTCACCCTTGTTTTTTTATAATCAATAGCTTCGTCCCCTCCTAGCCCAGAATTTTGAGCTGTTGTTATAAACCTCTGCTCTAGGCACGTCTCCTTTCTTAGGGAGTTTAGATGGTTCCAAAATTTTGCAGCTGCCTTTCTATCCTTTTTATGTACTTCTGCCAGCCATTGAGGCCCCTTTCTTCTAATCTTTTTACTGATCAGAAGGGATGCTTCCCGCCTACAGCTTAGAAAGCTTGTCCCGTTTTCTTTCAACTCATCTCTCCGTTCACCCCGCTGCTTAGTATGTATGTGCACCCTAGAGGCTTCCTGACTCTCTTAACTCTCAATGGCTCTCTTAACTCCCTCATCCCACCAACTGTTGAGTTTGTGTCTTCTTTTCCGCTCTGCCAGCGGCAGGAGGGAGAGCAACCACAGCCTCTTTCCGCGTCATCTCGCGGCTATGAAAGGAACCATTCATTACAGATATTGGCAAGATTGCAACTTCCTCCCCCTTCAAGGTAATTTTGTAAGAGCCGATAATCACCTTGTAAGGGGAGGGGATTGCGATCTTGCCGCTGGTACCATGTCAACAACGAATGGTCGTTTTGCTGACCGCGTGTAGACGCTAAAATAAAAAAGACTGTGGTTGCTGTCGATCGCGCTATAACGCGCCGCCAGCAGTTCCCTTTCATGAAAATTGACACTGTACATTTTTTCACCTCGCTTTTAAAGTGAGGGGCTCCAAATGCTGACGGACGTAACACGCAAGACGCCGATGCCTGCTGCAAACAGTGTCTTGGGCCTGGGTGCAATCATCAATAAAACTATTCATACGTGTTCGTTTGAGAAATTCCACAGGAGATATTGCGACCATGTTCTCTTGTCGTCCACTTGTACAAAATTGATTTTTTTTTCAGTTTTGCTAAATGTAGGGCATTGCTACAGGAGTGAAGATTGTGAGAAACTGGTAACAACATCACAGGAGGAATCACACTGCCCCGCCGTGGTGATCTAGTGGCTAAGGCACTCGGCTGCTGACCTGCAGGTCACGGGATCAAAGCCCGGCTGCGGCGGCTGCATTTCCAATGAAGGCGGAAATGTTGTAGGCCCGTGTACACAAATTTGGGTGCACGTTAAAGAACACCAAGTGGTCAAAATTTCCGGAACCCTCCACTACGGCGTCTCTCAAAATCGTATGGTGGTTACGGGACGTTAAACCCCACATAACGATCAATCAATCAATCAATCAATCAATCAATCAATCAAGAAATTATCACACTTACAAAATAAAGACATTTTCAGCCCTCAAAATATGTTTGATCCGCGTTGTTTCTGTGGTTCAACGAAGCAAACAATGCAGAGTATAAAAAGTATAAGCGGGCTCAAGAATATATCACCCACAAGAGGACCCAGTCACATTACTTGTTGGTCTCTGATGGTATGCTTCGATTTTCGATCTGGAGCAGCGAACAACCGCAATGAGAAGATATTTCTGAAGGTGAAAGTGCATGCCTAGTGCTGGCAGGGTATCTGCATTGGCGTCAGTTACCAGCAACAGACCACTAATGCACTGGGTCCCGTTTTACGATAAAGAATAATTCTACAATAAATATGTCCATTGTGATGCGGTATTTATGCATGGTGAAAATTTGTTTTTTTTACTTCAGAACATGTCAATTTGTGAATTTTTTGAAACTGACAAGTTCTATTTGTTCTATGCCGTTTATAGAAAACCTGAAGGACCACCTGAATGAACTTCATGATAACTACAAACCTAAGGTTGAAATTCTCTGCTATAGGGTTTGCTTTATTGTAGCACAGGAGGGGCAAGCACGTTAACTTTTCTCTAATCGGGTCTCGGAAGGATTTGGGGATACAAAAAAATATGACATAAATAACTGCTCAGCTTACGTGGCTTGGCACCATGCTTCCCCTACCTGATATATTTTGTCGATCTCGAAAGCGCCAAAAACCATGACAGGTGTTGGTGGTCTTCGCAAGTCGAGGTGTGGCTCGCTTCTCAACTGTTCTTCAGAAAGGCCAAATAGCATCGAATATATATGACAGTGCGTAAGATGGAAAGGGCGCAAGCAAGCCCACATTGGCAGGAAAGGGCAAAGAGGGATGAGGTGGTCTTTGCGTAGGAACAATGATACCATTGCAGCTGGAGATTCGGATTGGTCCTGACGTACCTCCTTTTGTTCCATCCAGTACTCTTGTTCACGTGACAACCTTAGCTGGCTGGCTCGCAAATACGTGGAAACTACGAACTGCATGACGTAGATTGATGTTGTCATGCAGACACAAACCGATATGGCAGCATATAGGTCGTCGCGTCACATTGGTGATAACAATACTTCTCTACTTGTCTACAGACACCTCATATTTCTGGTAGATATTGCGATTGGACATTACACAGTGCAAAGGGTGGAAGAACAATAGGCGGAGCGGTGTTAGGGTGAGTAATGAAATTCTACGAAAATTCAAATAGCACCGTTTTTAAGAAATCCATGAAACAATGAAGCTTGCCGAGTTCATTTCGTCAGGCTAAAACAATTTCCTTGTACTGGAAGTCTCTCAGTTATGTTGCAAAACTGCAATTTATTAAACACCTTTTGTTAAGCTTTCACATGGTAGTATAGGTTCATTGTATATTCACCATCTAACTCTTATAGACATGTTGATAAACAAGCCTTCGCTTACGATGACATGATATGTTGTATCACTGCTCTTTGTTAATCACACCTTCTTAAGATTTGAAGTGGCAGTATAGCCACAGTTCATTATAATCAGAAAGTTTTGATGTGAGAACAGGTAAGTAAAATGAAACGAAGCTTGAAAAAGTAGAATTTTAGGTAAATAATTGCTGTATTACACCTTCACCAGCATACGGGTATTATTAGCTTTGGCGTTAACATCGCTGGTCACTTTACCTCGTCTTTACCGCTTTCTTTTCTCTCTAGCTTGAGAAGTAGTTATTTAGACCTTTAAAGCAACAGATGAAGTCAAATCAACCGCGACAATGTCAGTAAAAAAGCAACTGGTTATGGTGGAACATAGTAAAATAATATTAGAGGTAGTCTTGCCCTTTTATGCTATCCTATATGCCGTAAATAGGAAAATTTCGTTTGCTGATTGTGCCTATGCGCCAAGTTTAGAACTCCCCATTTAGTTTTTGTCGACACATTAGAGCCCTTATTCAATGCTGAAAACTTGAGGCTCACTTTATCTTAAACTTTCTGACCACAATTTTCTGTATCTGCTCGGCCTATGAATGAAAAGTCTTGTAAGCGATAATACCTTCACGAACAGCTGCATACCCTCCCTTAGGCTGGCTCTAGAACAATCTCTATTCAATCCTTCTAAACAAAACTCTAAACAGCGCATTTCAGAACGATATGCGAACGCCATGGGCACCGGTACATCTTCATGGTGCTCTGCACGCCTAAAATCATCGTAATTTTTGTGGAGTATGAAAGCACCCACTATGCTATATTCATTATTCTGTGCAGAATCAAGGTATTCGCTGTAAAACTGAAGAGTGCTCTGTGCATTTTGTTGAGTCAGTGGCTGATTGCATTGAAGTATAACAGCCGCTATTTCTGTTACGCGTCAAAAGCTTAAAAAACCCCACTAAATTACATACCTTCCATGCAGTGACACCTGCTTATCTTTTTAGTACCCCACAATGCTATATTATACATGTTTTCGCATTTCCTTGGCAACTCAGTACACTTGTGAGATACACACTAGCCATAAATAATCACACATCTTGAGTGTCAGAGAAGCATTCACTGTGCTACTACTCCTCATTCTTTGGAGAAGCTTGATACCTGCTATAGCTTTGTAAAGCATTAAAAGTGCGTAGCATGCTTCCTTTCTTGATGCCGTAGCTGATAGCAATGTAGACTTGTGAGCGATACAATATTCCAAAACCTCTTACTATTTTATAAAACCACTGAATTCTTGGTCAATCCCTCATAGTGGTCATCACGCCACAGTTAATAGGTAAAGAAGAACGAGGACCGTTTGTAATAATTGGAAGCATTTATCAACCCTCTTTTTTTGCAATTAGCATTGTGTGATGCTTGGTTGATAATTTGTCTTCCGAAACAGAGTAATAAACATGTTATCGCGATTTTTTTGCCGACACGATGTCTGCTACATGAAAAAACAGACGTAACCATTGAAAACCAAACTAAATAAAAGGAGTGCTTCAGGCAGTGTTGTGCGAAAAAGACAAAAAAAAACAGCACGGCTAAAAAAATGGGACTGGCACAACTTGTATCCTTGGCGTAGGCAAGCAAGGAGAGCAGTATTTTGGCCTTTTCTCAGTGCCGACAAAAACAAGATCGACAAAAAAAAAACATTGCCTGTGCCGGGTCATTATTTTAGAGCACGGAACTTGGTAACGAAAAGTTGGAATGTTTCGGCAGTGGCTCTTGTGCCTTGTTGATGCCTACGACCCCTTGCTCATGAGGGCGCCATGTAATGCTTATTGCATTTTCCGAAATGAGTGTACAGTATGTGGCTTCTGTTTCCGTGGGTATCAAGAGCCAATATTAGTTGCTGCCTCAGGACTGATATGTGCACTAAAGATTAGCAACAGGTGACCAGCAAAAGAACGAGGGATTGTGGGATGCCGGCTTCCGGTTCGAGAAGAGTAGATGACGGCGAACCACTCCGCCACAAGCATCAGATTATTCAGGATTCGCGCATGCGGTCGCCCATTCATCTTCGTCTTGATAAGCCACGGTCGGTTGTTCAGCCGTTGGCTGCTCCAAGTTGAACGTGAAATGCAAACGCAGGCTATTGATTCCCAATGGAAAGAAGAAATACAAATGAGGTGGGCCGCGACTGTGAAGAGAGCCACAGCGATAGGTAGCCTTTGGGTTACCGAACGTTGAAGCCAGAGTGTGCGAAGACCATTTTATCACAAGTACGTGTATAATCCGCACTAGTAAAAAGCTTACGCATGAATTTGCTGCAAATATCATATCGAGAAATAAATCGTCGTGCAGGGGCGCCTAGCAAATATATTATGGGAATGCACGGGTGAAATCTACCTGCCATACGAGATGAGCGCCGGCCAATGCACCCCTATATATTACAAAAAAAAAAAAGGCGAAAGCTTCACATAATTAAGAGTAAGTTTATACCAACGCTTTACGAGTTCATTGGCATTTATTTGGGTCAAAATGTGCGCCATGATGGTGCAGAAAGAAAGAAGTGTGTTAAACAAACACAGGGTTTCGATTATCCGGCGCCGTGTATGTCTGACTGCATTGTTTATGTGCAGCTGTGCCTCGCAGTTTTACCAAGAACTGCATTCGAATAAGCATGTGGCTTCGACTAAGAAACGCATCTTATAGCGCGCTGAATGCTAAAAGAAAAAAGAAAGACATCTCAACGCACTCGATAAGGACTTTTAGAATAACGTTCGCCGGGGCTGCGGGCGTTGCGGGCTTAGCGGGCACCATATGAGTTTTAGAATAGCGTGTGCTCCCCCTAGAGAAAAGTCTGGGGACTTTCGCCACGACCACTAACCCAAATGCATGAGAGCTACTCACAGCACTTTGCGGGTCTCGCAGGCTGCGATCACCACACGCTATTTCGAATTTTCTGCGTGCGGGCCGCGAACGCGCATGGCGACTCGCGTTACGATGCGTGCGCAGTTGCAGTGACAACACCGGAAGGGCTCGCGGCCCGCTGTTCTAAAACTCCCTAATAAGTGCTGCGCTTTATGCCGATCTACTGACGATGTCGGCCGAAGCAGCGATACCGAAATGAACTCTTAGCACACTGCTACAGTCATCCCCATTCCCTGAGATCTTTAAAATGGTGATTTTTTATCTGCAGTTTTTCATCCAACAATGGAAACTGTCTTGTGTATCGACTGATCTGCTATCCAAACTGACATTAACGTAAAGCAGCATAAAAGCATTGCAGATCATTTTAGTGCAATAAGAAGGCTTTCTTACCACTCATGGCTTTCGTAGCTTGTCATCGTCGCAGTCACGGTTAGCATAAACAAAAAACCAACTTCTAAAGCACTGACAATGCACAGACAGGTGCTTTTTTCAATTGACCCGTACAAAAATGCGTGCGTGCCTCCACTATCTCGCGTGTTGCGTCGAACCGGAAGCCGTCATATCCCACAGTTCCCAGCGATTGCCCATATTACCGGTCACCTATTGAATCGACAGACACGGGCCTGCTGAGTTTAAAAACGCGTATAAATCTCTTCCGCAAGGTTTTCAGAGCTAGGTGCAGTTGTCATACGCTCTTATATTTCCCCAAAGGCATTCTTCATCCTAGCTGTTGCGTAGGCGCACCAGTGGTCTCACGTAGTCAATGATGCGCCGGAAACGTGCAATTGCAGCTTTCAATATTTTACCTGTTGTCCGATTGCTGCGAGCCTCGTCCACGAAAATATCGCTCACCCGTCGTTATCTGCACAAGATGCAATTCGTTAGGTGCTTGCCAGTCATGCACAGCAGCCGAACTGAGTTAAAGGAGTAACGCATAATGCCTAGATCAGACCAGTAGCCGGAAGAAGGGCGGGGGGAGGGTGCTCAACAAGGCACCGTCTTGTATTTTACAAATGAAAAATAACAAAAATAGGTGTTCTTCAAAGCAATAAACATGTGAACCAGCGCCCCCACCCCTCGAAAAATTTCTGGTTAAGGGCCCGACCTAACCTTTAAAAACGACAAAAACGTGAACCATGATCGGACTTTAGGAAGCAAAATTAATATTTCGCAAGTTCATTTTCCAATATTGTCGTCATCATAGGTTATTAAATTGAAGGGAAAGTGACGGTAACCTTCGTATGTTGGAATTTGGTGGCGCAACTTGCGGTTGCGCCACAGAATTAGCCGCAGCATGACATCTCTACTACCAAAGTCTTTTAGGGTTTTTTGGTGACATCGGCTGAATGAAATTTTGCAAACTAGTTAAGTTATGACATTGGGTCTGTTAGAATACTATATAACTAATGTTTACCCATAAATGACCACGTAACACCTCGTAGACGCAGTAAAATTTGCGATGTCATGGCGAACTGGAGCAACAACTTCAAACCGGCGTCATTTTCTGCATGGTACCATTATATTATCTCAATTCTTCATCATAAAACCCCAATATGATTATGAGGGAGGCCATAGTAGAGAGCTCTGGAAATTTAGACTATATGGTGTTCTTTAACGTGCTGTCACATCGCAAAGAACCCGAGTCTTTATCCTTTCTCCTCCACCGAAATATGACTGCCGCGGTGATGCTCCACCGCGGTGGTCTAGGGGCTAAGGTACTCGGCTGCTGACCCGCAGGTCGCGAGATCAAATCCCGTGTGCGGCAGCTGCATTTCCGATGGAGGCGGAAATGTTGTAGGCCCGTGTGCTCAGATTTGGGTGCACGTTAAAGAACCCCAGGTGGTATAAATTTCCGGAGCCCTTCACTACGGCGCCTCTCATAATCATATGGTGGTTTTGGGACGTTAAACCCCACATATCAATCGATCAACTGCCGCGGCTATATTAGGTCATATCATGGTGTCGGTAAAGAAATGCACATGATTGTTTTCTGTTGTAGTTTTTATTTCTGTTGTTGTTGTTTTTTGTGAGTGCAGCAGTCAGGGATAGTAATGATCTTTTTTGAAATGCCAATGTTGCGCTCATCGCACCCAGCCAATGGCCGGAGCGAGAACACGGCCGCGTCATATAAACTGGATCAAGTGGCGGCCGTCAGCGTGAGATGGGTGTACTTCGGTAGAGTCCAGCGCTACACCACGCGGTCGAATATCCCGACATTGAGTAGATGCCAAGCGGTGCCGGAGTGCAGCGACAGTGAGCGTTGCGCCATCCGAAAGAGGAAGTCGGAGCACGCGATTGCAAAGGTAGATGCAATGCGCCTGCAACAGCCCGTGCTTCTCTCGTCGGGGCGAGCGAGGGCCGCTGTCGCTCTCCGCGCGGAGACAGGAGTAGAGAGTGGCCAAGGCTGCACGCGAACGCATGGCCGAGCGTGCATAGGATCGGATGAGTTGTTTACGAATGTGTGAGTTTAGTTTTATTTTTACGAGCGAATCCAACAGGAACAGAATAATGTTAATTACGATCCGAACAGAAATAGGCTGTTCTTCTAATAACTTCGAATAGTAAGGGAACCATTTTCTTGTCCAGAGACAATTTTTCGGTAGTTTACTTAAGACAAGGGTTCCAACTGTTTACAATTGCTTTTTACCAACAAGTAATAGCATGCTTATGTAGAATGAGGTAATATCCTCCACAACCGTGACTACAGTCTTCGATGTAGTTTGTAGCTGTGTGTTGAAATTCAGTATAGATCACTGAATATTCACTCTGGTACTCTCTCAGTGCGATATAGTTGAAACTGAGTTTAAGTAGCGAACAATGTGGCATTCTTTTTTTTCCGCCATGCTACAGCATCCAGTTCAACGTCTTCATGCAGTGATTATTATAACAATAAGAAAGGACTGTCTGTATCTTGACAACACAAGTGATCGCTCACTGTGCGTACAGTTCAATAATGTGTGGTTTTTCCGTAATGTGTGGTGATACGTATTTGAAAGCTCTTAATTGTAGTTGGTTTTTTTTCAATGTACATATTTCAATTTTATAACCGTAATAAATACAGTAGAACCTTCTTGATACGTTTCTGCCCCCTCCCCTCTTAGTAAACAAAAAGAAACGTGGAAAATAAACGTAGGATCCAGGAAAACGTATGACCTGAATCGGATTAATTTTATTTTTCGAGATTGCGATCATAGTAGCCGGGAAATCATTATAACCTTTAAGTGGGAATGCATGACCGAGATAGTAATGCAGAAGTATCTTCGAATTGCCATGTGGAATTAGTGAATATTGACATATGAGTAGTTCTCTTTATTACCTGTTTTCAATGTATCAACACAGAGAATATTGTGCACCTTAAACGGAGCAGAAATATCTGTGAAGATGGTGCGATAATTTGACAGCTTTGTTAATAAGTTTTCTCACGCAGGAGATCATGATAACTGAAAACCCATTTCCACAGTTTCGGTTTTTTTGTGTTACGTGGATTCAAATTGTATGATGGAGTGAATGAAAATAATGCTGACCCTTCATTGATATATATATATATATATATATATATATATATATATATATATATATATATATATATATATATATATATATATATATATATATTGAGCGTATCTATCTATCTGTCTGTCTGTCTGTCTATCTATCTATCTATCTATCTATCTATCTATCTATCTATCTATCTATCTATGTCGGGGTCCATAGTGTAGAGAAGTATTGCTGCAGGAGGGTATGACGGTTTGAAAAATGTGCCTGGCTGGTTGCGACGTGAGTAGCGTGAAAGTATTTTCGCGTACGTCATCACACCCTTTCCTACAGACACACGTGGTAAATATCCCTGTTCCACGGGCCACAGTATGTGGTTTCGCACCACTGGTCCAACCGGGCCAAAATCTGCGCGATTGCCCCGACTTTTTGTGTAGCGCCCGCAGTCTCGCGTCGTAGCTGTCGGGACAGCTATATGTCCTGGATTCGTTGGAAGTTTTCACCTATGACTCTCCCACGGCCGGTTCTACCTTTAAGAAGAGCAAACTCATTTTCTGAATTTCCTGAGCACCTACACAAAGGCAGCTTTTTTAAGTGCAATTAGACTTCCCGCTTCGCCAAGGATCTCTTCAGTATGTTTGCTCAATTACCTGGTGACTCCATTCCACATAAGCGCGATGTTTATCTAATAGCAAGCACTACTATAGATATCAGATAGAGGGGTATGTTTATGGCGAATACAATGCGTTGTAAGAAAAAAGCTTATATTTCGGGACGGTGTATGACCTCAGCCTGTCACGCTCTAGGAACGAAGTTCTCTTCGGTGTCGTACCGATTTGAACTTCCCAATACTGACACTGCTTGAGCACCTCATAGCTTGTTCATAAATGAGTGTTTGCGTTTATAGCCTGAGGTTGTTAGCGGTAAATTACTGTACAAACAAGAAAAGCAGTCATTCCTATGACTGTAATTGAACAACTCGAGAATTCTAATTTCTTTCATTTTACACGTTTTTAATATTTTATTTGTTTTCCATCAAAGTGTACATCGCAAAGTAATTAAAAACGTAAAAGAAAAGCAGTTGAATAGCAAGTCACTGAATACTTGCATCCTTCATTCCTATGACTCGCATATTCCATTGGGATGCGCGCATAATGAATAAATTGGCTGCTGGATGAGCGGTTACGCTCGTTTGTATAACGTTCAGAACCAAAAGAAACCACCATGCGACTCCGATGGTAAGATTTTCTGCTCACGTGATTCTGATGGCAGGCCCACTTCCCCCTGAAAGCGCTTCTCCTGCCTCTTCGATGAGTTCGACAGCAGCCGGCGGATGCAATAAGGCTGCAAAAGGTGCTGCCAAAACGCATCCGATTGCTTTAAAGGTCCTTGTGAGCGGATTGCTCCTGGACTCCTTCGCTCTCGCCTCCAATTTTTCTATCTTCTTGCACAATTCCTTTCTCTCTCTCTGCAGTTCTACGTGCATTGCTAGTGCCCTTTCTCTACCAGCGCGCTCTCTCTGCTTCCATACTTCTCATCAGTTCAGCTTGTTCTGCCGCCGCTTTGTTCCGCAGGCTTATTTCCCTCTCCATCATTGCCTCCCTCTCTCTTCGCATTTCCGCTTCTCTATGCTTCCGCCCTTTCTTGCTCTTCAATTCGTTCTTTTTCCCTCTGTTCTTCCCTTTTAAGCTCCTCCAGCCTCTCCCTCTCTCTTCTCAACTCCTCTTCCTGTTCAATTTCAATGAGCTCCTCCTCTTCCTTGAAGAGTTGGTTGAAAAGATCTTCAAGCTCCTGCACAACATAAACATTGGTCAACTCTGTAATAATCGTATTCAGCCACGGATAGATCATAGTGCTGCCCTCTTATTAAGCGCTGAATACATGACCAGTTCCGCGTAGGGGGCAGGGATAAAAACTTAATGTACAAGCAAGCAAGCATAGTTCGTTTCTCTCCGTTCAATCGTTGTTCCTCTGTCGTTACAATGGACATACCATGTAGAGCCTGTGCTATCTCCACACAAAAAAAGAAAACAAAAATAAAGGCAAGTGAAGTGATGAGTGAGAACTATCAATTTAAAAAGAATTTCTCACATTCATATCTAGTTCAATATCTTTTTAACTTTATGAGCCATTGTAGTTTCTCGTAGGTTGGATGATGCGCATTCCAGTAGGCTTGCTTGAGACAGTGGACCAAATGCTCTCAGGAAAATGCCTAATAAGCTGCGTGCTAAAGTTCTCCAATACTTATCTATCGAAATTCACTACATGTAGCCACTTTTGTGACAGTACTTATGAATACATTATTCAAAAGAAGTCGAATTCTTATTCAGCTCCTACGTTTGTGCGTTCTTCTGTTGTGCTGATCCATACTACAGAAAATTTCTAGCAACATGCTCAACTTGCAATCATTTTACTTTGGTGAAACCTTGCCTTTGTGAGGACATCCATAGTTGTTGATGATATGGCGTCGCCACCCATCTTTGGAAATTCACTGAACACCTTCTGTGCCTCCTCCAGCTGCTGGCAATGAAACTCGCGCAGTCTTTCCAGATTCCTCCTAGGCCTCTGCAAAGATTAAAATGCACAACGCACATATCATTAACGTTATTTTTGCTTTCTTTGCACTCACATTTGCTACTCCCGACATGTAACATTGTCTGGCTTTGTCCATGGCTGCTACGTTGCTTGCATTTGCAGTTGCCTGAAAAAAAAAAGCATGGTTTTCCTCGATAGAATTCGTAAACGATACTTTACAATGACTTACCAGTAGCATAGACGTCGGCATTGGCAAACTGCCTCCTTTGAATACATCTATATAAGCCTGTGGGAAGAGTTATTATTAGTAATGCAGGTGCTGGAGGATCGGTATTGGTAGTGACCTTGAAGAAGATCATGAGCTCCTGGCAGGATAGCTTTCGGCCATTAATCTCCTTGACCAGCAGGTTTTCCGGGGCCAGAAGAGCAGGCACAAGCTGCGCCAGATTCTCCCGGAACGGTTCTTTGATGTCCGCTAGACGACCATCGAATACGTCATTGGAGATCACCTGAAATAAAGTTGATTTTTTTATATACAGACAAGTTCTCTGAAGAAATTCTCGCAAAGCTACAAAAAAGATTAAGGAGAGAAAAGTGAGTGCGGTGCCTCTCTAAACGTTGTATAAAGATTAGAGGAACTGATATGCATAAAAAGCCACCGTATTGACCCAGTCGTTATGGTGCGTGGTGACTGACCCTATATATGTAGCAGGTTGTATCTCCGCCATAGCGGAGCATTCCCGAGGACGTAAAGTATTAGGGCTGTAGTGCAATTTCAGTGTACATTAAAGAATCTCAAATGACTGAAACAATGTAGGACACTTTATCGAAACATGAGCAATGCATTAGACGTTGTGAATAAACCAATACCTTCTCTCCAGGGTCACACATCAGGAAACCATCGATGTCCTCGAAGCAGGATTTGATGTTCAGCCGCAACTGTGCAAGCTCAATATGCTGGCCGTCTTTCACCTCTAGACGGCTCGCGACGAGCGATCTGCCTCCTTCGAACCCGAAATTTTTCTCTTTCGGCCAGCTCCAGTCTCGAACGAGAAACAGAAGCTTCTGAAAGGGCGTTGCTTCTGTTTCCTGCGATGGTACAATTTTGTCATTTCAGGGGCTTGCGTAAGTGCAAGTAACGACTGCTTATTTAAATCATATGGTTTGATACTATATTTGTGAAAATGAAAAATGGCGTTGCGGTTGTATCGTCACAACAAAAATAATGGAGGTACCTGGATTTGTCTAGTCATCGTGCTTGTGGCTTCGAGCGCACTTGCCACTTGTAACTTTGTTTACTGTTGTGTCGTGTTGTTTGCTTCGGATTAAATAAAGACTTCTACGAAACCTCAGAAGACGACCCGATATGGTTAACGTAAAGCATTGACGTTGGAACGTCTAAACTTTTAATGAACTTTATCAGGCGACAAAGCGGCGACAAGTCACATCGTGTCACGCGAAGTTTGGGCGAATCGACGTTTCACCGATAATTTGTAACAAGGCTGAAGCATTTTGCCCTGAAACTCTAATAGACACTAGCACCCTGTTACCCCTTAACGTACTAGTATGAAAATTTATGTCATGAATACCTTCTTCGCGAGCCTGCCATACTCGGCGAAAAATTGAAGGTTCTGTAGATCGTCCTCTTTGATGTTCTTCATCAAATTGTAAATCTGCACCGAGCTCGTCATCATGGAGAGAGAAAATATTGTAGTGCTCTCTTGCACAGTTGATTCGCCATCGAAGGTGCCTTGGGTGTCCATCAGCAAAACGGCCACCTCATCTCCATCGATTGTTTTTACCTGAAAAATAAAGTCCAAATATGCAGCAACCACAGCTTATACCACGAAATAGCAGAAATATCTAGGATAGAAAAGACATAGGGGCCTATGTCAGATTTTTCTGCCTTTAGTCCTCGAGCATGCAGGGAGCTCTGCGAGTGCCTGGCTCTGTATTCTGCTTCCTGTGAGTGAATCGTTTCTATTTTTACTACTATACTACTACTACTACTACCACTACTCGTACGACCACCACTACTACCACTACTACTACTACCATAACTAGTCTACTACTGCTAATACTTACTACACTACCAATAGTACAGTATAGGAGCCTCACCACAAACACTTCGTTCCAAATCAGTATGCCCGTTGTCTCGCGGGAACTGCCCGAGCGCCACTCGAAGCCACGTAGAGGAGTGTCCATCTCTTCGATCCAGCTCGGTTGACCATTGTGCCTCAGGTAACGCACGAAGAAGTTTTGCAGAAAAGATTTACCTTGCCGGTAGGCTCCGGCTATCGATATAACCACTACAGGAAGGTCTTTTACATGGTCCGCCAGTAGGATGTCCTCGAGGGCAGCCTCGTTAAACTCAATGTCACGTCCATTCCTCACTCGTACGATCTGCACTGGTTCTCCGCTCATCACGTGACCTGCACAAAACATGGGAACCATTGAAAACACCAGCATGCCACAGTGCTCTTGCGGATCACTGGTTATAAAGTTATTCGGTCTCCTTGCAAATGATTTACATATTTCTGGGGAACAAGTAATGTAACCAAATGAATCGTTATAACGACGAGACAAGACTATTCGCTGAAGACACGGAAGTTTAGCTCGTCTGATTATACAGGCGCACGGAGCATTTCACTTTCCACTTAGACTAAATAAAAATCAAGTCATACACATTCTTTTTACACAGTATAAAGAGTTCCGAGGTGAAAGAAACTAAAACAATGTTGTGGTGTGTAAACCAGCTTCACGTGTTCATTTTTTTTTTCTAGCTACCTGGTGCAGTGCATAATGCATTATTCGTATGAGCACATAGTTTAAGTTGAATTAAGTTGAAAACATGGGTTGTAGTGGTACCCCGTGTTGAACAATTTTTCATCGCGTCTCAAATGAAGTTAAAAGTGTGGTGAAGCAAGTTGTTTTTCTCTTAAGGTACGTTAAAGAGAACACTTCGTCGTAAGAAGGCGCAATATTTGCGTAACGACAGGGGCTATCATTTCAGTCAACATCGTTTCATAAGTATTGTCGTGTGGTTTAGGCATTCAGAGGCAATTTAGGTTTTCCGAGAATCGCCCAGTACTGGTTTGCGTAAATGCTGCAAAAGAGCTGGCGAGGTACTGGTGCTTTAGTACTGAATAAACACTTTAACGAAAGAAACGTGTCTATCCAGGCACGTTCGATATATCGTCGGGTGCGTCGCAAACAATGCCAATATAAATCCAAGGAATCTCCAGCAACTTTATGAATCTCCGTTGCAGAGCAGAGGCTCAAAGTGGCTTGCATAGGCACAATGTCGCATTCCTTTGAGCTCCCCGCCCCACCGATATATAACACAAAGGAACCGGAGGCCTAACGTACGCAAGGCCTAGCATACGCAAGCGACTATTGGGGCCTGACACAAAATTGCATATTCTAAAGCGCACCTTTGCGCTTTCACAAGTCATACTACCTGAAAAGCGTTCTTAACGGATTATTTCACCTTGTGTTCTGCCTTAGATCGTACGCGAAAAGCTGAAAGCCAAGGTTGGCCAAGGTTGTACGCGAGGCTTAGCATATCTGAGCCACTATCGGGCCTTGGAGGCTGCAGCACTGAAACTAATACTTTAAAGCACGCCCTTCAGTTTTTAGAGCCGTTAATACCCTAAAAGTGTTTATTAACGAATTAGCTTACCTTCAGTGCTTATCGCTTCGATGATACGCCAAAGCTGAAGGCCAGGGTGGGGCAGAGTTGTACGCAAGGCGTAGCCTACGCAAGCCTATATTGGGCCCCAGCTTTTAAACTGTCTATTTTGAAGCGCAAGCTTGGGTTTTCACAACCACTTCTATACCTTAAAGGTGTTTAACAACGGTGTAGCTCACCTAGATTTATCTTGCCTCGGATGATATGGCAAAACTGAAGGCCAGGTTTGGGAAGGGTTGTCGGCGGCCGGCGCTCCGCGCAGCCGACTCAAGATGTGTTCTTTTCGACGGTCTTCGTGCGACTGTGCAGCAACTAACAAGCGAACCATCCACCACCAAGAAGGTAGGACACAGAAAGGAGGATCTTGGGCGGTCGCGGCCTTGGAAGAAGGAGCCAACTGCAGCTGGAGGGCCGGACCTTCCCTTTCCTCGTAGCCTCCTCGCATCGCTGCGCGTCGATTTGAAGTGGCAAGTACGCGCGCCTTGCTCGTCGATGCTCGCACGCATTCGTAAAAATTAAGTGACTCACGCAAATCTTCCTACACTTACCCCAGACGGTTCATCAGCTGAAAGAGGTTGCATGCATTCAGGTAGCATGATGTACCAAATGGCGCATAAGGGCACGAAAAACAGAAGCCTGTCAATAATGATAAATTGTCAAGCTATAGGCGTGTTACACCAATAACCGTGAATAAACGCGTAAAAAAAGCCAAAGAATACTAGGGTGTTTGTAGTAAGATTGCACGTCTTCCCTGTCTATAACTCGGGCTGCTGGCTGGCAGAACTGATAATCTCGCCCCTAGACAACATTGCGCTGGGTTACCTCCACGCTTGCGTAGTACCAAGTAAACAAGGCAAGCTGTAGGTGCAATGCAACAAAATGCGAAAATGTTCATATTCACGCCACTTCAGAACATAAGACCTCGCATCAGCACTATTGCGATGTCCTTTAATGACAAAACAAGAAGCAAAGCAAAAAGATATCACTTAGCGCTAGTTATCTAGTTCACAACGCTCAAAATCATACTAAAATTGTGCCAATGTTTTGTTCTCAGCTATACAACGCCTTTGTATAACGTCGATTGAGAAGAGAAAACTGCGAGCTGAATGCGAAACAAAGAGCCGAGTAAGTGCACTGACTGCGTGTAATCAATTGTGATACTCGCGGATTCTATTTGACACACCGGCGCGTTACGACAGCGCGTTTACCGCGAAGCGATTCAGTTAGATTGGTTGTAAAGTGTCGCAAGAAACTTATCACCTACATATTTTTCTTTGGTTCATCAATATAAAGTAACAGGTGCTGTGTTTCCTAATTCATCACCGTCACTGAAAACGAAGGTGACTGGCACATCCGAGAAATAACAATAGCTCGACGACATCTACGTGTTCGACCAAGAAAAAGGTAGGGCAGGGGAGATAACAACTGTCGCTGAAAAAACGACGCTGAACTAGAAATGGATACCGTGAAGTGTGTGCATCCGGAACAGTGGCCGCAGCATATCAGCTTACCAGGAGTAGAGAGATTAAACGAATGAAAACACCAGTTGATATACAACTGGTTAGCTACGAAAGCACGTTGCAGACTAACACATGTTTGTCGATGTTCCTATACTTGCCTGTTTGTAGCGAACATACTCTTTCGCACATTGCCGGGCATCCCCTGTATTTCCATCGCTGGGTATGACGCACGTATTGCATTGAATGAGCAGCCCCTTGTATACGTTAGCATCCGTTCGCTTGTTCGGGAACATGCTTCTTTGGTCAACTCATTCGCGCTTCCTACTCCATCTTTTGCATGTCCGCTTTTATGTGAAAGTTCCCGTAAATGAAACAACTTTGAAGCGGTTCTTTCTGAATTCGCTAACTCCTATAACAAACTTCTATCCGGCTGTCGTTAATTTCTCGCTCCGGTACGAGAAGCTAATATTGTGCCTTATGTTACCGTTTCTAGCTCAATTCAACTGGCCTGGTCGCACAAATTGTGGCGCGAGCTACCTCGATCACTTATCTTTCACATATTTACTCATTCTAGTACACCTATATTTCGCTGCATTGACTATACGTTACGTTCACCTACTTGGCACCCTTTACCGCCATGAATTATCTAATTTGCTATATATCAGGCATCATTGTAGCAATAACGAAAGTGTTAAACGTGTATCCAAAAACAACAAAAACATACACTGGTACGCAGTATATATATATATATATATATATATTGCGGAATCAGGGCGTCGATGAAGTATATATAAACATTCTGGAAGAAATCTACAGGGGATCAACTGCTATCATAGTGCTTCATAAAGAAAGCAACAGAATACCAATCAAGAAAGGTGTAAAGCAGGGGGACACAATATCCCCAATGGTATTTACGGCGTGCTTACAGGAGGTTTTCAGAAGCCTAGAATGGGAACTGTTAGGGATAAGAGTTAATGGAGAGGACCTTAGTAACCTGCGCTTCACCGATGACATTGCATTGCTGAGTAACTCAAAGGACGAATTGCAACTCATGATTACGGAGTTGGACAAGGAGAGCAGAAAGGTGGGTCTCAAAATTAATCTGCAGAAAATGAAAGTAATTTACAACATTTTCGGAAAAGAGCAGCACTTCGAGATAGGTAATAGTGCACTTCAAGTTGTAAAAGACTATGTCTACGTAGGGCAGGTAATAACCGCGAAGCCGAACCACGAGATTGAAGTAACTAGAAGAATAAGAATGGGGTGGAGCACATTTGGCAAGCACTCTCAAATTATGACAGGTAGATTGCCACTATCCCTCAAGAGGATAGCATATAACAGCTGTATCTTGCCGGTACTTAGCTACGGAGCAGAAACCTGGAGACTTAAAAAGGCGGTTTAGCCTAAATTGAGGACGACGCAGCGAGAAATGGAAAGAAAAATGGTACGTGTAACCTTAAGGGCCCAGAAGAGAGCAGAGTGGATTTGGGAACAGACGGGGTTAAGGATATCATAGTTGAAATCAAGGAGAGGAAATGGACATGGGCCGGGCATGTAGCGCGTAGACAGGATAACCGCTGGTCCTTAATGGTAACTAACTGGATTCCCAGAGAAGGCAACCGGGTTAGGGGGAGACAGAAGGTTAGGTGGGCAGAAGAGATTAAGAAGTATAAATTGGCAGCAGCAAGCACTGGAGCGGGTTAACTGGCGAAACATGGAGAGGCCTTTGTCCTGCAGTGGACGTAGTCAGGCCGATGATATATATATATATATATATATATATATATATATATATATATATATATATATATATATATATATATATATATATATATATATGAATATATATATATATATATATATATATATATATATATCTGTGTGTTTGCGTGTAAATGTTTAATACCATCAACAAGTTTTACCATACGGCCCACTGTACATTAGTTTTCATTCAGTTATTTTATTGCAAGCTTGTCATATACATGATGCTCCTTTAATACGGTTTTTATCTAATCATTATACTTAAGCCAGCCACCACAGAAGTGCTTTGAAAGTTATTATGGTTGGGATGTCAGTTCAGTGAAATACCTACGAAAAAATCGCGAATGATGCAAAAACGTAGTCAATGACAGAACATAATGCTATAGCGACAACAACAACTACACAGCAGATTTGACCGGAATAAACATGGAAGCATGACTGAGCGTTCTATAGCGCTCTTGCTCAGAAATGTTCTCTGTGTGGTGGGACTGACTGCTGGGTATTTATACGCAACAGAGTGCGCTTTAAATGCATAAATACTGTAGACTATGATCGTAATATTACTGTCAATCTTGTGTTGTTTTTTGTTACTATAACCACAATCTGATTAGCAGCACAACGTATTGTGCTGTCGCTTTACAAATATTTATTAGATCACGTCTGGTTAGGAAGATGCAACTAATTAAAAACCAACTGGACATTATTATGCTGTGATAAAAGTACAAAAACTGTTGTTGTAACAGTTGTTTTGAGACGGCGCCATGTAGCGAACGCCAGATGTAAGGAAGGAGAAGCGCGGGGGCAATGGTAAGCCAGAAAGTGAACGGGACACCGTTGCGAAGAGTTGCGAAACACGGCTGCAATACCACTCTTCAGACGCAGTCTTTTGCAAGGGCGTTTGAAAAACGCATTGGTATCTCAGTAGCAAATAACTTTTATGATGTATTGATAGTATCACGATATTATGGAGGCCAGGCCGTGGTTGTTTTCTTCAAATTTTATTTTGTGAAAACCGAGTTTAGGCGCGTTTTCAGTGCTCCTGAGCGGTAACTGAAGATTTTTGAATATTTTTGGTTTCGTGCAAAGAACACGAAATGTGTGCCGCTGGTCGGTCACATAGGAAGGGCAACGATACTTTCCATTCAAATAAAGAATGGTTAATGTGGCAAAGCCCACGACGCACTAATGTGCAGGAGCGCAGAGGCAGTGTTGTCGGTCTCTGAACGTCGCTGTCGCTAATGCCAGAACAGCACGCCTAATTTTTTGGTGTGGTAAGTTTGTGGCAAGCCACTCATTTTGGCGGCAAGCCATTTCTTATTTGCAATAGATACTTGTAATTATGTAATTATTGCCGGTGATGTGCTTAATAAGTCCTTCCTCCACCAATGTGATGTCTTAGAGGCGCTGTCCGTACCGCAATAAAAATATAAACTGTAATGCTCAGTGCTCTGAAATTGTTTACAAAATCGTGCACTAATTAGTGTATTTGCAAAATATGGTCATCACAGAAAGAAAAAAAAAGTATTTCTATAGATGCACTGCTGTATCTGTATTTGGGATTTTTTTTGGCGACTTGTGGCATACGTATCTCTGAAATATCCTTTTTCGTCAACGAAAAATGAATTGCAGTATTTGTATTTCTGACTTCCAACCACTGTATTGAGAAATCTGTATTCAGAAATCCTTTTTCAAGTATCTCTGCCCAGCTCCGATGAAGACATCCGTAATTTTTCCCCAAAACAACCTCCAATATCATTTATATTGTTAATGTCATTTGCCCTGGCGTCGAAATTAAATTATTCGCTCAAAACCGTTTACTTTTGATTTTTTTTTTGTTGATTCATTTGCATTTTATAGTAAAACCCTCCATAGCAACCTGAATATTATAAAGGACTGGTTCGAGCAGTGCATAATGGTAATGCACATGAGTAAATGACCAAACTTTACGGTATCTCGAAAGAAAAAAAAAATGCCGTGCTACTGAATACGACTGCATGCTGTCGTACTCACCGTTACGGGTGAACTTCGACAAATATCTTTGTGTGACGCCGACTAAAAATCTGCTTCGTAAAGTTTATTTAGATAGAATCTGTTCGTCTGCTTTAGATAGGTTCTATTCTTTGTATGATATATCAAACCCCTTTGTTATACCACTTTTGTTGGCTTCGCATCAGGAGTATGGATTCGTTGCCTGTAATGTACAGCTCAAACTTATTACAACTAATAATATAGAAGGTACAAGTCAAAGGCTCCATACAGGGACTAGAGATGTTCAAAAGAAAGAGCGGTCTGTTTCTATAGTCAGCAAAGCACTGTTTGCTTCATTGTGAGGCTGAAGCCATCAAACATGCCTAGCTGCATTGTTCGAGAGGAGTGTTCTTTTGGGAGTTTCTGCAAAGAACTATAAAAAATATTTGCCGCTAGATGCCTACGGTATTAGGATTTCACCAGTTCATGAACGTGATGGAGCACCTCACGATACTGTTATGTTGCTTGGCCATTGCAGTAGTTGTAGGCTGTAGGCCTCCGTGCTCAGGTTTGGGTGCACGTTAAAGAACCCAACGCATCAAGAATTTCAGGAGCCCTCCAGTACACAGTGTGCCTCACATTCATATGGTGGTTTTAAGAATTTAAACCGCACATATCAATCAATTATTTGCGATGTATGTGTAGAATCGGTAGCACTAAAACAGTATGCAATACAGGTGACTTGCGCCCTGCAGAATTTTTTGTTTACAAGAACGAATAACTGCGTTAGTTTGTAAAAAAATTATGTTATCGCAGGCAGCAAAAAAAAAAAACAATGCTTGTGTCGTCGAGAAATGCACTATATTGGTGTGGTCGAGAACATTATGAGCTACATTTTAAACAAAACCTACTGCATACTGTTGATTTATGAACCACCACCTAGGAGGCGAATTGCATCTAGAGGACGTGACATGGTTGTCCAATCTACCCATTGATTTTTATGCAACTTGATGGTTTCGTAATTTTTTTCTAATTGAATATCTTCATCTCCGATTAGGTTCCTAATGATGCAGAATTTTTAGCTTTATAAAAGCTTTGTGGGGTCTATCGCCCCATATATCGTGGTGATGGATGTTCAACCTCACGGGGCACCGTCCGAGTCCGGTTCGACCGCTAGGACTGCTTCGAGGAAGCGAGGAAACGCGTTCAGTGAGAGTGAGGACACTGAGCTATACTCCTCATCAAGCGACGAGTCCTCGGACGACGGCTTCCAACCCGTCCTGTACCGCAAGGCTAAACGACGGATCATCAATGCATCTTCGGAATCAAGCACGACTACCGTGAAAACTGCCCCTCAGCGATGGCCTCACTCTATCCTGTTTGTGCCACTGAAGGCTACCGACAGTCTACGCGGGCTGAACAGGCAAGCGCTCTCTGTGTACCTCGAGAATATTACGCCAAATCAGATCAAAGAAATACGTCTAAACGCAAGAAAGAACATCTTGGCAATCGATGTGCTGAACCCACGTGCGATAAACGCGCTTCAGAAAGTAACGCAACTGGGTAACATCAGTGTCAAGTCTATAATACCAGCTGATAGCACCACGTCAACAGGAGTAATTTATGACATCGCCACTGAAATTCCAGAATCGGATCTTTCAGTGCTAATAAAACCGGCAAATGAAGATAACGTCATTGTGAATGTCAGTCGCCTTGGTAACACACATTGTGTGAGAATTACGTTCAAAGGGGACAGTCTCCCCTCCCATGTGAAGGTTGGCCACTTTCGTCACCAGGTCCGACCATTTATTCCAAAACCTATGCGATGTCATAAGTGCCAGAAGATCGGCCATGTGCAGGGAGCGTGCAGGAACTCCGAAGTGTGCCCCCGATGCTCAGAACCACATACCGAGGACAAATGCAGCGCAACCATACTAAAGTGCCCTAATTGTCAAGGTGCCCACAGTGCATCTTCCAAAGACTGTCCACGCATAAAGAAGGAGTTTACTATTCTTAAACAAATGGTGCGAGACAGCTCTACCCACAAAGAGGCCGCAGAAAAAGTCCGGCGAAGACGACGACGTCACCGTCGAAGATCTTCGCGAAGACCGCAGTCAATTACAAGAAGTAAGCCAACGCATCTGGGAACGGCGCCCACTGCAGAATACACCACGGCGAACGCAGACGATGGAAAACAGAAAACAAGTAGATCTCTCTCTACTGAAGATTGGCCGCCACTTACGCGCACGCAACTTGTGGAAGAACCACATCAGAAGCCGCATTCATCAGAGCAAGCTGCGACAACAGAGGAGCAGCGGAACTTGGATAAGCAAGTGATTGCTCTTCTACGACCCATAATTAATGCCATTCGCACTGTGTTAAACAACATGCGCACAACGTCAGCCAAAAGTGCACTTCAAGTACTGGACGCTCTGAGTCCAGTACTGGCGGCTCTTGAGTAGATAATGGCCCACCAGCCACTGCCTTTCAGGGAAGAGGTCAAAAAAAGCAACAATTTTTCAGTGGAATGCACGGGGACTGAAGTCACGCATTGCAGATTTCCGTCGGTTCGTTTTCACTAATATGTTTCCCATCATCGTCATCTGCGAGCCAAATTTATCGAGCGCTATTAGACTCTCCGGATACGAATCCTTTATGTCGGCTTGTTATAGTGGAAACAGCAAGGTCCTGCTGTTTATTCGACGTGACCTGACCTACATTATTCGGCCTGTACCACCTGACAACGATAACCAATATATATGCTTAACAGTGAAGAAAAGGGGTCTTACTGTCACTGTTGTCGGTGCATACCTGTCGCCATCAAGTAGATTTGACCACAGAAGACTAGGACACATCCTATCATCCACTCCTGGCCCATGGGTGATCATCGGAGACTTCAACGCCCACCATACGCTATGGGGGAGCCCGAAGATCAGCGCAAAGGGTAGAAGTCTGATAACGTTTGCTTCAGACAACGAGCTGTGCTTGTTAAATGATGGCAGCCCAACATTTTTACGTGGCCCTGGATACAGCAGTTGCCTTGACTTGACTTTTGTTTCTCGAGGTCTTGTCAGATGTTCCGGATGGTTTGCGGACATAGAAACACATGGGAGCGACCACATTCCCACATATGTCAAGATCAGAAGATTATCACCTTGCAAGGTACGCGAAACTATCCAAAGAGTAGACTGGACCAAGTTTGAATCTCTCATGGAAGAACGCTGTCAAGAGAACACCTCATTTGACTTAGAAGAGGTGATCAAGTCCACAGTGCAAGACACAGTGTGCACCCTCACATGCTCTTCGAGAGTAACCGAATTTGATGTGGAATTAGAACGACTTCGGGCTCTCCGACGGCGTGCGGAACGAAGGTACCGACGCACGAAAGCAATCGACGATTTACGAATCGCTAGACGTCTTCAGAAGAAGATACAACGCCGCATAGACAAGCTAGAGTCACAACGTTGGGCAGCCTTCTGCGCTTCGTTAGATCCTCGCAAGCCTTTATCACACTTGTGGAGGACAATAAGAGGGCTCCGGACATCTCCCATTCAGCGGTCTCCATTCAAGGCTCTAGCCCTCTCTCAACAGAGATCGGAGGTCGACGTGGCAGAAGAGTTCTGTGCCAACTTATCTGGTCAACTCGCAGATCCCAACATCTCCACGCTCTCACGCGGTGGCACGACATCTCACGATCACCCCTTGGACCAATTTTTTTCTATTCATGAGCTTCAAGCAGCACTGGCTTTGTGTAGACGGACATCAGCACCCGGGCCTGATGGAATATCATACAGAGCACTGTGTCACCTTGGTGAGTGTGCGAGGAGTGCCCTCCTCGAGATATACAACGACTCGTGGCGAGAGGGCACCCTCCCAGTTAACTGCAAGACCAGCCGTTTGGTTCCATTACTGAAGCCTGGCAAGTCACCATTGGTGCTCACATCATACCGCCCGATTGCACTGGCTAGTTGCTTGGGCAAAGTGATGGAGAGGATGGTACTTGGACGGCTAGAATGGTTCCTGGAACATCACAACATCTACCCGGACGCTATGACGGGATTTCGCCGTGGCCGGTCATCAATTGATAGCGTCATAGACCTGGTCACCTACGTGCAGCACGAAAAAGGCCGTAAGCGTCTCTGCGCTTCTTTATTTCTTGATGTTAAAGGGGCGTACGATAACGTCACCCATGAAGCTGTCCTCACCGCTCTCAAGGAGGTAGGAGTGGGTGGTCGGATGTTTCAGTGGATACGCAGCTATCTCTCTGAGCGATCCTTTTTCGTGAGAACCGAGGATGGTGACACTACGCTACACTACAGCCACCGTGGTGTTCCCCAGGGTGGCATACTTAGCCCTGTACTATTCAACCTGACGCTAATAGCTCTAAATGAGCATCTGCCAAGTACTGTCAGATTGTCAATGTACGCGGACGACATCTGCGTTTGGACGTCTGCAGTAACACGTCTACAGCTGCGAGCGCGAATTCAGAGAGCTGCCACTCAAGTTGCTATTTACCTCCGTCAACGAGGTCTGGAAATTTCCTCTGAGAAATGTGCACTAGTGGCATTTACGCGCAAACCAATGCATAACTACAGCGTTCTGATAAACAACGAAAGAATGCGTCACCTCAGATCATACAAGTTTCTAGGTGTTATAATTGACAGAGACCTCTCATGGAGCTCACATGTATCATACATGAAAAGGCGATTGACAGGCATCTGTCATTTGTTCAAGTTCTTCGCTGGAAAGAACTGGGGAGTGTCCACAACTGCTATGTTGCGACTATACAGGTTTCTTTTCCTTGGATTCCTTCGGTACAGCCTACCTGTGTTAACCAACGCAAGTAAAACAAGCATACGAATGCTTCAAAGTGTCCAGGCTCAAGCACTCCGGATATGTTTAGGCTTGCCCCAAAGTGCATCAACAGCGGCGACTACCGCCATCACAAGGGACAACCTCATCAAGACCCACATTAATCTGGAAGTGCTGAGGACACATATACGACACCTTGCTCGAACCCCTCGACATCACCTAGCTTCTCTACCAGTGGTCCGACCATGCACATCTTACTGCAAAACAGTGACCGCACATGGTGAGTCGATCCCAACTTCGTTCTCTCCTGCCGCTAGACCTGTGACTCCGCCATGGTGCCTCGCTCAACCAATAATTAATATTAACATACCTGGCGTCGAGAAAAAGGCCAATTTGTCGTCACCGGCTCTTAAACAGCTCACACTACTTCTCTTGTATGAGAAATATCAAGACTCCACACATATCTACACTGACGGATCGGTTCAGCCGGACAGCTCTACAGGAGCAGTAGTGATACCAAGGTTGGCCACGACAATTAAATTCAAGACATCTCACGCAACAACATCAACGGCAGCAGAATTGGCAGCACTTCGTGCCGCGTTGCAATTTGTAGTTGATCAGCCTACGCGCAAGTGGACTATTTTCTGCGACTCGAAGGCGGCACTGCAGTCTCTACTATCAGCCTTACGCCGTGGACCACACGAGCAGCTGGTACTAGAGATAGCAGAGATTATACACCACCTGACTGAGAAAGGGCACCAAATTACATTTCAGTGGTTGCCCAGTCACTGCGGAATCATCGGCAATGAACGGGCCGATCAAGCTGCCCGCTCAGCCCACACAGAAAATCATAAACTGCGACTACCACTCTCTAGGACGGATGCTGCACGAGAGCTCCGCAGACTTGCTCGCCGGCAAACCACATCGCAATGGAATCAGCCGCACTTCAAGCATGCGCGACTGTACTCGCTTGACCCTACGCTAAGTCTTCAAGTCCCGTCGAGGCTTCGCCGAGCAGACCAGACCCTGTTATGTAGGCTGTGGTTGGGCGTTGCATTTACCAACGCCTACGCTTTCCGCATTGGGATGGCCGACACCGCAGCCTGTGGCCACTGTGGCAAGGAGGAAACCATTCAACATGTTCTTTGTGAGTGCCTAGCGTATAGTAGGTGGCGACTATGCCTTCGCAGGGAACTCAACAAATTAGATGATCAGCCTCTGTCGGAGCAGGAAATTCTGCAGTATCGTCAGGATGCGACTTCACAGAAGAGGGCCCTGAAAGTGCTGCTGAACTTTTTGCGATTGACCGGCCATGCTGAACGGTTGTAGCTGGGACGCCCTCCAGTGTGTGTTTTCGTTTTTTTTATGAGTGCGCGTGCGTTTTTTCCCCTCTCTCTAACCCCTCTTTCTTGCCCCTACTTCCCCACCCCCAGCGCTGGGTAGCAAACCAGATGCCAATATCTGGTTAACCTCCCGGCCTTTCCTTTCTCACTCACTCACTTAGCTTTATAAAACATTATAAATACAAGAATCCTTCGAAGTGCACTAAAACGTGACAGCGTCGCGCCACCGCGGTGGTCTGGTGGCTAAGGTACTCGGCTACTGACCCGCATGTCGCGGAATCGAATCCCCGCTGCGGCGGCTGCATTTCCGATGGACGGGGAAGTGGTGTTCGCCCGTGTAGTCAGATTTCGGTGCACGTTACAGAACCCCAGGTGGGCAGAATTTCCGGAGCCCTCCACTACGGCGTTTCTTATAATCATATGGTGGTTTTGGCACGTTAAGCCCCACATATCAATCAATCAAAACATGATAGTTCTTGTAGCTCTCGAAAATTTTTGTCAACTCACATATTTTTTGCGGTCACAGTATGTGCGCTAAGTACTGCAAAGCTGCACAAAGAAATTAACTACAACAGCGTGTTTTATTTAGCTTGCTTTATTTGTCGCCATACAGCAGCTAAATACTTCTATCCACCCTGAAGAAAATTGAACTTCGAAGTAATCCCACAGCATACTGATCATTATATCCTTTGCATCTAAAGTCCTGTGGTTATCGAACAAAACCCCCTCAGGGCTAGCTGCGTAAGAAAGGAATTCTTCCACATGGGTGTATCATAATCTTAACATGTCATCGCAACGTGTTACATACTGTTGTTACACATGCAACTTCACGAAATGACACATATCAATGGTGGCTTGTCACTTGCGTTTCTCATTTCCGCCAATTTCAGCTCCAAGAGCTCTATTTTCATATTGTATTCCTGTTTCAATCTCTCCATCTTCGCGTCAACTTCTCTGTCCCGCGCTTGTTCTTGTTCTATCTTTGTCTTCTGTTCTCTCAACATTTCTATTTCTCTCTTCAATTCCGCCTCTCTCGCTTCCTGCCTTAATTTCTCCAGCAATTGTTCGTGTCTCATTTCTTCTTCCCTTTTCTGCTGCTCCTGTCTTTCTCTCTCCCTTTCCACTTTCTCTTCCTGCTCTTTTCTGATGATCTCCTTTTCATCCTCCACAAAGTGACTCAGCAGTTCTTCAAGGTCCTGTAAACACAAGGCATGCGAATGAGATAGTTACGTAGAACTTCTCAATACCTATTTTCGTCTGTGTCCTTCCATTGCACGTGAAGCAAAGGTGCAAACATAACCAAGTAACACTTATAACAGATGCCTATAGGCACCATTCGCTGACCAGAGGTAGCTGCGTTCCTGGCCCTACCCATGCTTAGTTCGTTGACGTTGGCCGTTAGGCGCCCCCGTGTATCTCTGCTGCGATCGGCTCACCCACCTGGGCAGGGAGACGCCACCATCGCGCTCCTTTTAGACTGACCCCAGCCTATTATTGCGTTTTTTCTCCGCTAGCCATTACGTTATGGCGCTGCAGTCACACTAGAAAGCTCGACTGCACGGTGCTTTTAATCTGTAATAATTGTCACTTCGCTCTGACACTGTAGTGAAACAGTCGATACTACCTTTACGAGCCAAGTGACAATTACAAAAGATGCCTGGTGAAACAATCACTATTTGCCTTACGAGCATTGAAGATAGTAGTGATTGCCCGCTTAACAGTCGAGCGGGAAATTTTCTATGACTATTATTATGTGTGGTGGTACGCCAAGATTCTGTAATTGCTTTAGGTACCACTAATAACGTCTTGTTTATTAAGAACTGGCTTTTTCCTTAAATTTAATGCTCTCAGCGCTAATGTATGGAACTTTGTGCAAAGCCGAAGGGACTGATTGGTGTATTTTACATCAGCAGCTGAACACTAAAACTACAAAGCCAGTAGGGTGGCAGAGTTGCCACTAGTGTAGCATTTGTCTATCATAGGAAAGGCAAGTTTTTGAATTCCCTGTCTTGATTGTTCTGAGTATATTTATCAATCTTGTTCTTGTTGATATTAGTTTAATAAGAGCATCATCTTTCGCGAGCATTATTTTCAAATTAAAAATTCAGTTGCACTCAATTGCCTAATACTGTGTTTCTCAAAGAGGTAAGCGGTTCAAAATAAATCCACGATTTCACACATGACAGCGACTGCACGCTCTTTGAAGAGCGTGAACTTCACGTATTTTCACTCATATTAGTTACCTAATGAGTAATATATGAATGTTCTGTGAAGAAGAAGATGTGCCTGCAGCAAGCAGCATCGCCAACGCCCGGCTCTCTCGGCTCGTGCTTCGGTTCGTTGCTGTGCCGATCGCTGGGCGGTTCTTCACGCTGTCTCGTCGCTGTCCTTAACGGCTAATAAACCTCCTCACATTTGGTGGAAGGTGCTGTTAATCCCCGTTGCTACACCCTGGAGCTGCGAAGCCGCACGCTACCACCTGTCACGACTGCCAACGCCACTACATCGACGCCTTCGCTCCAGTTCAACTGCTCTGGCCATCCTAGGCCAGAGCAGTTGGCCTAGGATGGCCAACTGCTCTGGCCTAGGATGACTCAACTGCTCTGGCCTAGAGGACTCGAAGGTCTTCAGCGGTGCGGATGGGACCGACGTCGAAGACTGGCTCGAGCACTACGAACTGGTGAGCGCCAACAGTAAGTGGGATGAAGCCGACAAGCTGGGCCACGTTATATTTTATCTCACTGGCGTCACCGAATCGTGGTTTAATAACCACAAACACAACATCGCCACATGGAGCGTCCTCAAGACGTCATGTGCTGAAGTGTTCGGTCGGCCGGCTGTTCGCAAGCAGAGGGCAGAACAGCGCTTGCGCGTCCGCTCTCAGCAGACTGGCGAGACCTTTACCAGCTATATTGAGGACGTCGTCGACCTTTGTCGACGTGCGAATGACACCATGCCCGAATCTGACAAGGTCAAAAACATCCTGAAGGGCATCGACGACGGCGCATTTCAAATGCTCTTGGCAAGAAATACGAGCACAGTTTCCGAAGTCGTCAGCTTGTGTCAGAGCTACGACGAGTTGAAGAAGCAACGCACTCTGACTCGGCAGCCTCAGCATGGTGGTGAGTCACAGTCCAGTTTCGACACCCTGCCTGACGATTCACCGCTGCTTCAGCGAGTTCGAGCCTTCGTCCGTGAGGAAGTCGCCCGCCAACTTTCCCGAGTGCCCTTCACTCACGAGACCACTACCCGTCTACCTGCCCCGCTTCGCACTGCTATTTCGGAAGAGGTAGCCCAAGCTGTTCCTGTTGCTCACCACAAGCCGCCTCTATCCAGCCGTGCGCACTGCCAGCGTGCCGCGCAGCTGGTAGGCCCTCCTGTCGCCTATCCGCCAGCCGTGCAGCCTGTGGCCGCGCTCCTAACGTATGCAGCGCAGCCTGTGGCTCCTCCTGTCGCCTGCTCGCAAGTGATGCAGCCGGTAGCAGCGCTATTCACATTGCAGACGCTGTGCGTAGGCTTCCGCAACCACCCTACACCTCGCGCTCACAGCCCGCACACCCGGCTGCTTATACTGCACCTTGGGCGGCACCACCAGTCGCCAATTCTCGGAGGACGCCCGATAACCGACCGATATGCTACGCCTGCTTTACTCTCGAACACGTTGCCCGCTACTGCCGCCGTCGACCTCAGACGTTCGGCGACCATGTCCGATCATCGCATCCCGGCAGCAAAACCCTTCGCGCAATACGGGCCGGTCTTGTCACCTCGCTATGCCCCTCCTAACGACCCCGACTTCATGATGCTGCGCGCACCCTCTCCTCGTCGGCGATCGCCCTCCGCGAAGCGTCGCCGGCCCAGACCTTGTGACCAGGAAAACTAAGCACCGCAGTTCAAGAGGCAAAAACTGCGCCATTTTTAAACTGTCTAAGCCCTCGCCCCTCTCCTGCTAACGTGGTCGCAGTAACTGTTGAAGGTTCTTCTACTTTCGCCCTTGTAGACACCGGCGCCGCTGTTTCTGTTATTGCCGCTAATGTCTGCCGTGTATTACGTAAAGTCACGACGCCGCTTTCGGGACTGTCACTCCACACCGCAAGTGCACAGCAAGTAACGCCTCTCGCAGCCTGCACTGCAAGAGTGTCCATCGAAGGCATTGTTTACATTGTGGAGTTTATTGTCCTCGCTGACTGTTCGCATGATGTCATCCTCGGATGGGACTTCTTATCCCGCGATAATGCCGTCATTGACTGCGCACGCGCTGAAGTTGAGTTTTCACCCTTTTGTGATGTCCCATTACTTGACGCTCTTCATCAGCCGCCGAAGTTGTTCGTGCATGAAGACACTGATATTCCACCTGAAAATTTCGCACTTGTTCCAGCTTCATGCAACGCCTAGACTGACGCTACAGTCTTTCTTATGCCTTCCAATATCTTCACGAGTCGTCGAGCTCTGCCGCTGCCTTTCGCAACGATTGACCTTGGCGCCGGAAGAAGCAATATGTTCATACTCAACCCGCTTTCCACACCTGTCACTTTGCTTGCGGGGGAATGTCTCAGCCGCGTGCAGGATCTCGACCCTTCGTCTTTGGTTGAAGTCCTGGATGACTACTGCGACCACCCAAAATCACTGTTGGCCTTCGAGGAGTCGTCCAAGGATACGTTTTCCAGCGCCATCGCCGACACCCTCACTCCCACCGAACATGCCGACCTGCTTGATTTTCTGCATGAGTTCCGGAATTCCTTCGATGTGTCCCAACCTCAACTAGGCCGCACGTCGCAAGTCATGCATCATGTTGACACCGGCCTACACCAGCCACTGCGTCAAAGACTATACCGTGTCTCCACTGAAGAGCGCCGCGTCATCAACGATCAAGTCGAAGATATGCTTCGTAGAGACGTCATTCGACCATCTCACAGTCCCTGGGCGTCTCCTGTCGTCCTGGTGCGTAAGAAAGACGGATCTATACGATTTTGCGTAGACTATCGTCGTTTGATTAAGATAACCCGCAAGGACGTATATCCTTTGCCACGCGTTGATGACGCCATTGACACCCTTCACGGAGCGGAATTCTCGTCACTAGATTTGCGGTCTGGCTACTGGCAAGTTTCAATGGCTGAAGCCGATCACCAAAAAAACTGCATTTATTACACATGACGGACTATACGAGTTTAACCTCATGTCCTTTGGACTTTGTAACGCGCCCGCCACGTTTGAACGACTTATGGATAATACGCTACGTGGCCTCAAGTGGAATATGTCCCTCTGCCACCTCAACGATGTCGTGGTTTTCTCGCACGACTTTCCTACGCACCTCCTTCGCCTCAGGCAGCTTTTGACTTGCCTGACCAATGCTGGCCTGCAGCTTAACTTGAAAAAATGCCGCTTCGCTGCACGCGAGCTCGTCATCCTAGGCCACATCGTGTCAAAGCACGGCGTATTACCTTACCCAGCAAAACTTCGAGCAGTCGCAGAATTTCCCAAGCCGACGACCATGAAGGAACTTCGCAGTTTTGTAGGCCTATGCTCATATTTCTGGCGCTTTGTTCGCAATATTGCATCCATCATGTCACCATTAACCCAGCTTCTTCGCGGTGACGTGAACCTCTCCTCCTGGTCCCCTGCATGTGACGTTGCCTTCACTACTCTGCGCCCTCTGCTCACCTCGCCACCTATTCTTCACCACTTCAACCCGACGGCTCCTACCGAAGTGCACACCGACGCCAGCGGCGTCGGGCTAGGTGCTGTCCTCGCCCAACGAAATCCCGGCTATTCAGAATACGTTGTATACATATAGCCTACGCTAGCCGCACTCTGACGAAAGCCGAAACTAATTACAGCGTGACAGAAAAAGAGTGTTTGGCTCTGGTGTGGGCGCTTGGAAAGTGTTGGCCATACTTATACGGCCGCCCGTTCGATCTAGTAACTGATCACCACGCGCTTTGCTGGCTCTCCACGCTGAAAGACCCTTCTGGCCGCCTTGCGCGATGGGCACTCCGCATCCAGGAGTAAGACATTCGCGCCGTATACCGCTGTGAACGCAAACACACTGACGCTGACACCCTGTCCCGCTCACCTTTGCCACCAGATCCGACGTGCGGAAACACGTGCCTCCATACTTGTCATCGTTAAATTTTCTCTCAATTGCCACCGAACAACGTCGTGACCCGTGGATCGCATCTCTTCTCGAATACCTATCCGGTACGCCCAACCTTCCGGTATCTCGATCCCTCCGACGTCAAGCTTTCCATTTTGCCATCCGCGATCAACTTCTCCATCGACTCAACTACTCTCCTGATGGCCGCCGGTGGCTACTGGTCATTCCACGCACTTTGCGATCGCAGGTATGCGCTTCTCTTCACGACGATCCACAATGTGGCCACGCCGGGGTGTTCAAAACATATGAACGCCTTCGCCATCGCTATTACTGGCGCGGCATGCACAATTTCGTACGCAAATTCGTGCAGTGCTGTCCTGACTGCCAGCGACGCAAATCAACACCGCTACGTGCTACTGGTGAATTGCAGCCACTTCCGTGCCCTGCCAAGCCTTTTGATCGCGTTGGCGTTGACCTCTACGGCCCCCTTCCATTGACACCAGATGGCAATCGGTAGATTATAGTGGCGGTCGACCATCTAACACGCTACGCCGAAACAGCCGCTTTACCGAGCGCTACCGCTCAGGATGTTGCCTCTTTCATTTTACGTCAATTTATCCTTCAACATGGTGCACCTCGAGAGCTTCTTAGTGACAGAGGCCGCGCTTTTCTCTCCGAGGTCATCGAAGCTCTGCTTTCGGAATGCCACGTCATTCATCGGAAAACGACAGCATACCACCCGCAGACTAATGGGCTAACGGAACGGTTTAACCGCACGCTGGGTGATATGCTCTCAATGTACGTGGCATCTAATCATAGCAACTGGGACCGTGTTCTCCCATACGTGACATTTGCATACAATACTGCAATACAAACAACCACGGGGTTTTCACCTTTCTTTCTTCTTTATGGACGTGACCCTTCCTATACAATTGATACTCTACTTTCCTACCATCCTGATGCTTCCGAATGTCCACCTATCTCCGATGCTGCTCGACAAGCCGAAGAGTGCCGCCAGCTCACCCGTGCGTTCACCTCGGACCAGCAGCAACGCCAGAAAGAAAGCCGTTGCACCTGTCTTCCAGATCCCAACTATGTCCCAGGGTCTCTCGTGTGGCTTGCCATCCCATACCAAACTCCGGGACTCTCATCAAAACTTGTCCCCTGGTACGAGGGGCCTCACACCGTTTTAGAGAAAACCTCTCCGGTTAATTACCTAATTGAGTCAGTTTCCCGATCGGATGACATGCGCCGGCGTGCACGTGACATCGTCCATGTTTCCCGCCTAAAACCATATCAGGAGCCTCTCCCTTAAACTTCTTAGGTCGCCAAGATGGCTCCTTTTTCAGCGGGGGTGATTGTGAAGAAGAAGATGTGTCTGCAGCAAGCAGCATCGCCAACGCCCAGCTCTCTCGGCTCGTGCTTCGGTTCGTTGCTGTGCCGATCGCTGGACGGTTCTTCACGCTGTCTGGTCGCTGTCTTTAACGGCTAATAAACCTCCTCACAGTTCCTTTAAATTACGAGTCCTTCTCAGCACCTTAATCAACTCAAGATGTTGAGGGTGCTCTGAACAAATATTATACCTAATACCAAGCTTTATACATTTGTATTCTTCATGTGGTCACCATTTATGAAGCGATATGCAAAAAATATTACCATATCAACACATGACCCATGGTAATAGCCATGATCTTCTACGTTTGCACCAGTGGCGTCAGTAACTCGCTCGCCGTATAAGCTCAGAGAATACATAAAATATCCGCAGATGATGAACTGCATTGATGATGAGTTGGCATTGATTACGGAAGTTATTTGGTAGTGGTCCTCTGGTGATAAGGAGAGATGCATACTCGGGCCAGCTAAATTCTCATCTTGAAGCAGATCACAGCCCAAACAATTTTCGTTTCTGAGCACAATGGCGCAGGTGATTCGGCATCAGGAGCACCTCGCAGCTGCTCATTTCACGTCACAAACGGCGTCGATGAAACCTATTGCACGTTCCATGGTGAAACATCAAAACGATGTCGGAGGGCGCTTTTAGGAAGAGCTATAAATAAATATTTCTATTGAGTAGATATATGCGCAAAATATTTACTTGAACACTGATTGTTAATTCACATGGTAATAAAAAAAGTAAGGCCGCTATGAAGTTGTACGTTGTGGAAAGCCATCTTTAGCATTTAAACAGACGCAAGCAAACGAACAGGGCACTGAATCAACGAAATTGAATTTTCTCAAATAAAATATCACTGTCGTTTAAAGGTTCTCTTGCTATAAGGCTACCGCATCAAATTTATAATCTTCATGTCAAGGAAATATTGCACTTTAGGTCAGCAGAAGTGGCCGACAAATGCCGGAGGGTGCATGAATATGTTATTGCTAAATAAAAACAAAAAGTAAACGGGTGATCCCACCAATATGCGTGCAACATGGAGTAAGTGGATTAGCTCGATCATTAGCTACAATAGACAAAAGCGACAATATGTATTAGCGAAGAACAAACTGAACAGACGTAGAGGACACACTACGTGCTAGAGTATTCAGGCTGCATATATTATGCGTTCACAGTTCAGTTTGTTTGCGTGACACATATAGATGGTCAGTTTCAAAATTCTTTTTTTTTGTGTTGAAAAAGAACTGCAACTACTTCTTTATTGTCAGTACGAGATACGGTGACGATACCCATATTGGAAACAGAAAGATTCTTCGTCAATGGCGAGACAATAACCGAGAAACCTTGTACGTCTTTTGGTTATTGCGTGGCCGTGTAACACACGAAACACACCTTGCCGGCGCCGTGTTTTTTTTTTCATCAACCGTCCGTTCTTCTGTCCCTCATTGCTGGCTCCTTAAAACATGCCAAAGCTAGCAAAGTATAATGACAGACTTTTGACGAAGCACGTTAAAGAACCCCAGGTGATCGAAATTTCCGGAGCCCTCCACTAGGGCGTCTCTCATAATCATATGATGGTTTTGGGACGTTAAAACCAACAAATCAATCAATAAAAAGACTTTTGACGAATAAATTTGATGGTTCACGACGAAAAGAATAACACATGCTCCTGGTGAATGGATTGAAAGCCATCCTGAAGTCACGTGGCCTGTGAAATCACACCTTCAGAAGTTAGATCGAACAACCACATAATATAAACAGTAAAAGCTTTGATAGATTTATCACCTCAGTTTTTTTGCCAGAACTGCGATGTCATCATTAGAAATTCTTGTAGGACTAATACATATCCATTGGGCAATTAAGAGGTGCGTCATACTGGATGTGCTCCAGATAAATTTTCGGCGAACCAATATACTTTACCATGTTCCTAGATTTGTGTGTGTGTGCTTTTTGCAATTCACCATCGTCCAAGCCCACACCATCACAGCCGTCAAATCAATATGCGCCGTCGTTTTATGCAGCGCAAAAACTGACGTGTTAAGGTGCCATAGCTGGTAGCCGTCTGCTTAGTTAAAACACAAAAAAGACTTGCCACTTAATACAGTGTAGTTGCAGTCATTGTAGCAGGAAGCAGATGCAAAATCAGTAAATGGAATGTAGAACGAGCAAGTGGCACGTACGCATTTTTTGCATCTAGTCTTGTACTGTTTATTTATTCTCGCCTTTGCTTCCTTGCCGTCGCCATCTCGCTGATTTACTTCCTTTTAGAGATAGTAGTTAGCCATAAGGGCTCCAACTACTCAAATGTATGCATTTCTTTTTTTTACGTAAGGTAACCGAATAACAAAGACTGTTTCATATATATGCCTGAATCTGCACACATTCAAAGGCCCACAGCAAATAAAGTCTCAATACTTTTTACATTTTTCATATCTGTAAATTTTATGCGTCACAATAATTATTGTCAAGGGCGCTTTGCAGTTTGCTTGTGTTGCGAGTCGTACATACTATATACTCCTCCATCTTTCGTACTATTTTGCACATTGCTGAATGTAGTGTGACTTATCCTGCAAGGTTGTATTTTTATCCGTTGTTCATGCGTTTCGCTCTTACATTTTGGCTCTTTTAGTTCGTATTTTTTCTTGAGACACTTTTGCATCACCATAAGTAGTATTGTTTTGTGTGTCTTCACAGAAGTAGTTTGCAGTGAGTCCTAGGCTGGCTAAATATGCATGATCTGTTATATTGATTGATTTGTTGGGTTTAACGTCCCAAAACCACCATTTGATTATGAGAGACGCCGTAGTGGAGGGCTCCGGAAATTTTGACCACCTGGGGTTCTTTACGTGCACCCAAATCTGAGTACACGGGCCTACAACATTTCCGCCTCCTCCGGAAATGCAGCCGCCGCAGCCGGGATTTGATCGTGCGACCTGCGGGTCAGCAGCCGAGTACCTTAGCCACTAGACCACCGCGGCGGGGCATGATCTGTTATAATAATAATAATAATAATAATAATAATAATAATAATAATAATAATAATAATAATAATAATAATAATAATAATAATAATAATAATAATAATAATACTAATAATAATAATAATAATAATAATAATAATAATAATAATAATAATAAAATTGGTAGATGACACGTGAAGTGGAAATGAATAATATGCGAAGCACAAATGAGAAACACTGAATTGTTACATTAGGTTGGAATACTTAGCAAGAGCTAAACATAAGAAATTCTCTATTTTTTTTTTTTTTGCGGATGGTTTGAAATATATCACAAAATGGTGAGATTATCAGCACCTCAAATTTCCATGGACTTCTCATTGGAGTCTGTCGAAAAAAAAAAAACTTGAAGTTGTTATCTTCAGATTTAGGTGCCGTGTTCCCCCATTAAATCTTTATCATTAGACAAAGCTGGTCTGACACTCTCCCCTATTCGTTCGTTCTGCGAAGAATCAGAAACTATTGAACATTATTTTGTTTCATGTCGTAACTACGCAGTATATAAGAAAAGACTTCTAGCTATTCCGTTCGTGAAGCGAGGTTTAAAATTAATCACTGAAAATGCTCTAAATTTTAGTGCCTCCGTTTTGGGAATTTCCTACAGAGACGTATGCGATGCGGTATGTAATTTATTTCAAGACTAAACGTATTTCAACACAAGGCACACTTTAACAAATACTCACAAAGAAAAGTGGGTTGGGAAGAAAATTTTGAAATGTGGATAAGTCTGAGAGAAACATCTTAAAATAATCGGGTTTGGCAAACTCAAATGTCTGGTCGGCTCCCAAAATAACGGTATAGGTATTATATTAGGGATTACTTTCTTGTTGTTTTTTCCTCACTCTCTGAAAGTGTTTTTTTAATATACTGTCTTTCTTCTATATCTGTTTTTTTTCTTTTTTTTGCAAGAAGTAGTACAGTTATTGTCGATACAATACTATATTTTTTCTTGGCCAATCCTTCAGAGTTGGTATCTGTCATGAATTCCGGGCTACAAATGAACAAACAAAAACAGCACAACGTTACGATGCAGACAAATTGTTCTGTAGATGACTTCCATCCCATGATTATCATTTTTGCGCCTGACGTTCGTGCTTGTCGTCCATTGACGTCACATAATAGCAAAGTTGGTATATTTCAAGCTAGCGAAACAGCCATGAGCGTACCATGAAGTCATGTTTTACATGACACATGTGTCATAATTATCATGTTTCAACGTGTCATTTACCTTGGTAATCTATTCACGTCACGTGATACCACATTTTGGTACACGTTAAGCTAGCGAAACGGCCACGAGCGAATCGTGAGCGTGATGTGTATTCATATTTTCATTTGACACACTAATCATAACTATCATGTTTGCACTCTTCATATACCTTTGTCATCTACTCACGCCACGTAACGCCAAATTTGGTATGTGGGAAGCTAGCGAAATGGTCGCGAAGGCACAATGAGCGTAGCATGCAGTCACGTTTTACATGACAAGAATGTCATGATTATCGTGTTGGACGGGCCATTTACCTTGGACGTCCATTGGCATCACTTAATACCAAATTTGGTATATGTGAAGCTAGCAAAACGGCTGAGTGCGCATCATGAGCATGCCAAGTTGTCATGTTCTTACATTACACGCATGTCATATTATAATGTTTGCATCAGTCACATAGCTTCGTCATCTCTTACGTGGCGTAATACCAAATTTGGTATATATTAAGCTAGCGAAATGGCCATGAGCACACTATAAGCGTAGCATGCATAAGCTCAACATATAAGCGTAGCATAAGCTCAACAACAACCTGAGTGACCTTGGGAAACAGTATCCGCAAGCAGAGATACTGCTTTTCGGCGATTTTAATTTCCCTCAAATAGATTGGAGTAGTAGCGTCCCGTCAGCTGTGGGCAGTGAGCCCGCAAAGGACTTCATAGATTTCTGCCTGAATTGCAATCTAACCCAACTTGTATCCCAACCAACGCGCGTTACAGAGAGCAATTCCAGCATCTTAGATCTAATACTAACTAGTCATCAAGAGAGCTTATCATCAATTACATATCTGCGTGCCGTCATTGACCACAAGGTAATCCATGCGGCCTTTGCGTTTCGACCTATAAAACGCGATCTTGTCACCAAAACAATCCGTCTTTACGACAAGGGCAATTATAGTGCTATCAATAATGAATTGATATCTTTTCTTCCTGATTTCGAGAGAATAAGCCATACACGCTCTGTGGATGAGAATTGGATTATATTTAGAGATAAGTTAGCCACTCTTGTCGAGAAATTTATCCCAAAAAATAACGTTTACCGCAAACCGAAACAAGCCATGGTTTTCACGTACACTTCACAAACTAAGAAACAAGAAAAAACGCCTCTTCCGATCAGCCAAACAGTCTAAACTTCTGTCCTTATGGGAAAAATATTACGCCGCGGAAGATGATTATCTTAGAACCATTCGAAACGCCAAGCACGTGTTCTTTCATGAAGAGCTGCCCAAAATGCTTGCAACCAGCCCTCGCAAATTCTGGGAGGTGATAAACCCTCAGGAGATGCGCACCACTAGTCTTTCAAATGCGCATGGCGATATAGTCGACAACAATGAATGCGCGAACCTTTTTAACGAGGCCTTTTTCTCTGTTTTTACGAATGAGAGTTCAGTTCCCGATTTTTCTTCACCTGCGCGCAGCACCGAGTCTATGCCCCCGATTGCATTTTCTACGGACGGCATCATTTCGATTATAGAAAAGATTAAGCTTTCTTCTTCTGCAGGTGTGGATGACATTAATTCAAAACTTCTCATAAATGTTAAACATGTGTGTGCCGCATACCTTACATTGTTATTTTCGCAGTCATTATCATCAAGCATTCTGCCAGCAGACTGGAAAGTAGGCAAGGTCGTTCCAGTCTACAAATCAGGTAACAGAGATTCTCCACTAAATTACCGTCCCATATCCTTAACAAGTATCCCCTGCAAAATCATGGAACATGTCATCTACTCCCATATCATCAACTTCTTGGACTCAATGCACTTTTTTCATCCTTCTCAACACGGGTTCCGAAGGGGTTATTCTTGTGAAACGCAGCTGGCCATTTTCATTCACGACTTACATTCTAACCTTGACTGCAACATTCAGACCGATGCTCTTTTCCTGGATTTCGCCAAAGCATTTGACACTGTCCCTCACAAGCGCCTAATTCTTAAATTATCTCTGTTAAATCTAGATCCTAATGTACTTGCATGGATAACATCTTTCCTGACTAATCGTTCCCAATTTGTGTTTGTTAATAATCACTCATCTAACCGACTACCTGTAACCTCAGGTGTCCCGCAAGGGTCTGTCTTAGGGCCTCTACTCTTTTTAATTTACATTAACGACCTACCATTGCATGTATCATGTAACTTTCGTATGTTTGCCGATGACTGCGTAATCTACCGATCAGTAACCAACATTCATGACCAAACACTAATTCAGCATGATCTTAACAACATACAAACATGGTGTGATCGTTGGTTAATGAACTTAAATCCTAATAAATGTAAGCTCGTTTCTTTTTCTCGCCACCGTAACCCTTTTGAGTTTACCTATTCCATCACTAATGTTCCCATACAATCAGTTCAATCATTCAAATACCTCGGCATCACTTTGGCTCATGACCTGTCTTGGCGTCATCACACTACTAACATCATCTCGTCTGCTAATAAATCACTCGGGTTTCTCAGACGACACTTACGCCATACTCCGCCTCACGTCAAGACGCTTGCATACAAATCATTTATCAGGTCCAAACTCGAGTATGCATCTTCCATCTGGAGCCCTCATCAATCATACATCATAAGTGAACTCGAATCACTTCAAAATCGGGCTACCAGGTTCATTCATTCTGCATATTCATACGATATCAGCATCTCATCTCTAAAGGCGGAATCAGGTCTAGAAACCCTTGCTTCACGCCGACGGTGTGCCACCCTCTCTCTTTTTCATATGTTTTATTTCAGTTCACTGAATCATCCACCGTACATCACGCCCCCTCCGCACATATCCCATCGCACTGGTCATCCGTTACAAGTCGCATTACCACGTACCCGGACCACTGTATTCCAAGCCTCCTTTTTCGTAAGAGCAGCAAAAGACTGGAATGGCCTTCCTCACGCCACCTGTGCCATCACTAACCCATCTATGTTTGCAGAAGCCATTAAAAACACCGTTGTATAGTTCTCATTTTTTTTTTTTTTGTTATGCACCACCCCTTATGTAATACCCCTACAGGGGGTCTTTAAGGAAATAAAAGTGAAGTGAAGTGAAATGTAGTCATGCTTTACATGACATGCATGTAATGATTATTATATTTCCACCAGTCTCATACCTTCGTGACCCACTCACGTCACGTAATGCCGAATTTGGTATTTGTGAATTTGGTGAAAGGATCGCTACTGCATCATTAGCGTGGCATGCAGTCATGTTCTTGGTGACATGCACGCCAGGGTTATCATGTTCGAACCAGTCTTATAGCTTCTCCAATCATTCACGTCACGTAATGCCAAATTTGGTATATAGGAATCTAGCGAAATGATTACGAGCACATCATGAGCGTGGCACGTGCTAGTCATGTTTTTCATGGCACGCGAGTCATGATTTCCACATGAAAGCCTGTCCCTTATGTTCGCCATAGAGTCATGTCATACCATACCAGTTATGTGATTCGTCAAGTGAACGAAACCACCGCAGGAGCAGCATGACCATGACATTGAAATTATTACATTCATGACATGCATGGCATGATTTTCATTTCATCTTGGAAGCAGTTACTTAAGCTCGTCATACAGTCATGTTATGATATACAACTTTTTGTATATATGCCATTATTTCAACGGCCAGGAGAGCTATGAGCCGTAGGTGGCAGGACAGACAGACAGACAGACAGACAGACAGACAGACAGACAGACAGACAGACAGACAGACAGACAGACAGACAGACAGACAGACAGACAGACAGACAGACAGACAGACTAGATAGATAGATAGATAGATAGATAGATAGATAGATAGATAGATAGATAGATAGATAGATAGATAGATAGATAGATAGATAGATAGATAGATAGATAGATAGATACGGTCAGACTAACCGAGGTTCCCTAAGAAATGATTCGCATTTGATAATAAATATCTATAATATTTTAATATTTTACCATTATTATTTGTGGTTGGTATAACTAGTAAAGAGTAGAATCAGCGGTCCTTCCCTATCGTTCACTGTTGAACAAGTATACCTTCTCATGGCTTTTACACCAGCTTCTTTCAGGAAGATAATTAAAGAAGCATTAAGCCTTGCCTTCATGAGAATATCCATGAACGTGGCAGATATTACGTCACCACCCATCTTGGGATAGTCGTCAAACACTTTCTTTGCCTCTGTCAGCTTCTCGAGATGAAACTCTTGCAGTCGAACAAGACTTCTTCGAGGCCTCTGCACAGATGAAAAACAGTTACACTTCAATCATTTGTACCACAGTGTGTGACATTTTCACTCACTTGTTCCATCGCAGATATATAATGTTTTCTTGCTTGGTCCAAAGCAGCCACATTGGTAGCCTTTGCAGTCGCCTAGAGAGGAATCGAAACAACCTTCTCTGCGAACCAATATAATTATGTGATCATCTGCGCCAATGTCCACAGATTTGCGCAACCAGACATTTCGAGAAATATAAACATGTGTAAAAGAAATCCGGAACAAGTTCTTAAAGAGCACTGCTAAGCGGGCTCAGTGACGTCATGCAGAATGTCGTGAACTTTCTTAAGGCGACTGCTGCAAGTCCGAAAAATTTGCGAGGTATCAATAACTTTTTGCGGTCACTACGATTTTGCAAGAAAGAAAATTGACTGCTGTGCTGTTAGCCATAACTTTGCAGACCAGCGATGTGCCAATTACTCTAAAGCAAAGAGGTGCGCCCGTACAGCGGCAATCCAAATATTTCTCTACCGTTCGCAGCACGATTTTTTTTTCTCCGTCAGCGCCATATGATGAAACGAAGCTGTAAAATATTATTGTGATAGAAACCAGCTGGACAGTCTCGGCTGGTTTTTTACCGTTGGCAAAGCTGCCATCACGCACCGTATATGTATAATATCTGTATATAAAAAAACTAAAGATGAAAAAAAAGTCACAGCATTGCCCAAAAACGAAGCAATGAATGCGATCGCAACAAATTGGAACGTCACGCTCAGAACGGCAAGCAGATCTAAAGATGCCCCGCATTTTTTTTGCACAAATAACGCACAGAACGTGCTCACAGGTTAAGACGAACGCGAATAAGCGTCTCAGTTGTTACTTCACTGTGATCAGACACAGGGAAGTAATTAACTGTGACGCTTGTAAACTACAATTACTATTTTCCTCCCAGCTATGACAATTTTTTTTCTCTGCTGGTGCACAATGCTTCAGAGAACACTGGTGGCGGGACCGTTTACTCTACCAAAGGCGACTGTTGTGAGCTTATGACTCGTTACACTATAGAGCCAGTAAGAAGTATTGTGACACATTTCATAGCTTGTACTTTTATTTGATTGAACTTAAATGCAGAAGGGTGTTTGATTGATTGCAATACAATTCTAAACAAGCTTTAAAACATCTGAGACGCAATGATTCCTATGGCTACTGGTACAGCTGTAAAAATATTTTGTGATAGCTAAAATCTGCCCCATTACACCCACCTCAGTGGGTGAAGAGAGACATGGTTTGGAAGGTTTGAGACATGTTGAGTCGAGTTTAGTTTAGTTTATTTACCACGTACAGTTGTATAGTAAGTGGCTGGGACAGAGGAAAAAAGCATCAGTAATAGAATGATACAAATGTCTTCAGTGATTATTATAAGCCAATGGCTAACATTCAATATAAAACTTTGCTGCATCGAGAGTTCTTGACATTGGGAGCATCATCACAATGCCCGTAATTGGATAGACAATCGTATCTTCTTTAGGAGGGAGTTATAACTTAGTGCACCTTTGTTTTGTTCCGCAGGAACTGCGCAGTGACATTGACATGTTATCAGAGCTACAGACATTCGACCATGTTATGAGCGCCATTTTTTCACGTAAACAGACGATACTAACATTGAATTTCGACACTTCTGTATCTTCAGTAGCTCAGTTGATTTCACTGAGGTCATGCCAGGCAATATCGAAACCTGACATGTCGTTGTCTAATCCGTCACGGCAAGTTTGTCATCTTTACTTGAAAAACAGCAATCTCCAGGAAACGTTATTTTACTTCTTTTTTGGGTGGGATGTAATGGCTGCTCGACTGTGCTGCGCTTCTTTTAACATGAAAGTGCTTTATTCGATCGTCCACTATGACTCCAGTGACGTAGTGCCGCCACGTGTATGGTGCGTGGTAGAATATACAAAACCGGTTGAAAACAACAACTATATCAGCCGCTGGAAACGAAAGCTATGACGCATCGAACGTGACGGCAGGTGCCTGACGCTTCACCTACTGAGATAGCGGGACATTTTTTTTCTTTACTAACTGAGACAGTGGGACACATATCAGGTACTTCAAGAGTGCGCCTCGGATCTCTCGCACATACTTTATCGCAAAATGCTCATCGTCGGCAGGGTAGGGTGAGCTGCAGTGCAAACGAGCTGGGTGATGTCATCATCCGTGTGCGGTACAGTGATGCAACGTGCCCTGACAGATGCTTGTATCGATAGGGAACGTCATTCACGCGCTTAAAAGATAACCTTCGAGATTGTGTGAAATCTGACTCCCTAGAGTGCCTCAAGAACGACTAACAAAACTGCTACAATAAGCTCTGCAGACAGACACCGATGTGAACGGGCGAATGTCGTGGCTTCGTAGAGAGAGACCGAGTCTAAAGGGACGTGCAACACATGCGTACGTTGGTGCCCAAGCTACTGCACGTCGGTCTCCCATGTAGCTGGAGTGCAGGCGCCGGCTACCTATTGTTCGAAAGCGTATACTATGTCCTTTCTTTCTTTAGTTGACGACGTTTTAAAGAAGGGACTATCAAGTGTCAGTGTTTATTATGTGCCTCTTGACGTCATCTTATTGCGACATTCACGATTCGCTGTGTCTGCGTATACGTTAACCATTTGAGCTATCACAATGGTTCAATCGTAGTCATGGACGTTAGTCCTCGCCATGGAGACGTGCCAATAGGCGTCACCGTGAGTGCATTCACGTCAATCTGTGCTACATATGCCCAGCACAAACGTAAATTGTATTATCTCTCATATATCACTGGAAAATAAGCACTAAAACCCATTTCCCTTTCGTTTGAGTGATATCAATTCCTACGACGGAGGGATGAGCTATGTTATTAAGACTGTTGCGCTGACCTCTGTAAGTTCCTGTTCAATCGTATGCCTCCCAACTGTTCTTTTTTGCACTTGGTACCATGGTGTAGAAGTAAGATATTATTGAGACAGTGCCCATTCTTCACTCAGCTTTACTGTCCCATGCCTTTGAAGCTACGTTTTCCAAAGTAAACGACCTTTCATGGCTAAAGTCTTCTCGTAATGCCTTAACTTTAAACAAAACAAGTACAGCGATGAAAAGTGTTTTCGGAACAAAATGGATAGTAGCCGCCGCAAAGGAATTGAACTCTGAGAGCAATACAACTGTGGTAGAGGAAACTTACTTTTGCCACGTGAAAAAGTTACTACGAGCTACACAAAGCTTCGTTCGCCGAAGACGCTCTTCAATGCAATTATGCATTCAGTTTGCCAGCACCATTGAATGAGCTGTCAGCTAACGCCTTTGAAGTAACTGCAGAATGAATATACGCGCTGACTTATTCCTCCAACTGTCCCAAATTTCTCGACATTCCCCTTACATAGCCCAACCCACTCCAAATCTATTCTACATTTTTTTGCTACTAAAATTTCTCTAATACCACAAGATTACTTGTGTTCATTGGTTAAACGGAACAGTGCATCAAACTTTTGTAAAATAGTGCATCAAAGTTATGTACTTAAACCTTATAGTAATAATATACAGATTTTAAATGCTAAGATAAGGATACCGTTATGAAGCACGTCTTAATGAAGGGTTCTGCAAACTTCCAAAACTGATTAAGAATTTTTAGAGAAACAAAGCATGAATTGATAGCGATTCTTTGTGGGTCTTCTCGTCTACCGTCTTTTGCTCCATGTTGTGCTGTTGCTGAATAGATCCTCTGGTATATTTTATCATGCCCTGTCATCAACTAGTACACACCGCTAGAAGCATTTTACCTCCATTCAAACTTTAAAGCCACAGAAAAAACAGAAACAGTGACTTATGCGTCAGCAGGGAAGCACTGAAACGGTATTGCCACCGAAGCGGTGGCGCACTTTTTAAAGGTAGTGCCTCAAATGTGCCTTTACTACAAAGAAACATCTGCTCTTCAATTATATATATTATTCGTTCTACTTGAAAATATTTCAACGTATATAGTGCACTAAGTATAATGATCCCACGCGTGAAATATGAAGCACTATTCATCATAAAATACTTCAACGCTTGATTGACTGAACCGTACAATAGTAGGAAAAAAATTGCACCTTCTCCCCAGGGCTGGGCAGCAGGAATCCTTCAATTTCCGAAAAGCAAGACAAGATGCTTTGCCGCAACGTCCTCAACTCAGCAGCTTGTTCTTCTGTGATGTTCAGACGACTCTCGACGAGTGATCTGCCACCACTGAAGCCAAACTCGTAGTCGTCCGGCCAGTTCCAGTCTCGCACCAGAAACAAGAGCTTCTGGAAAGGCCTTGTTTCATTGCCCTGCAACGGTACGCGTCAGCTGCAGCTGCTGTGAAGAGTACGTTACGTGGGTCTTGTAAATACCTTCTGCGCAAGCCTGCCGTACTCAGCGAAAAATTGAAGGTTCTGTAGATGGTCCTCCTGAATGTTGTTCATTACGTTGTAAATCTGCACAGAGCTGGTCATCATGGAGAGAGAGAATATGGTCATGCTCTCTTTTCGTTGTGGACTTGGAATCGAAGGTCCCTTGGGTGTCCATGAGCAATACCACCACCTCTTCGCCATTCGAGTCGGTCATCTAGAAAAATGGGCGCAATTACTCAACCACCATGTCTACTGTGTAAATGCCTCACCGTGAAAACTTCAGTTCCAAACCATAATGCCCGTTGTCTCGCGCTCACAGCCTGCCCTCCACTTAAAGCCACGTAAAGGGGCGTCTGTGTCCTCCATCCATTTCGATCGATCATTGTTCCTCAGGTACCGCAAAAAGAAGCTTAGCAGAAAGGACTTTCCTTGTCGATATGATCCGGCAATCGATATCACCACGACTGGCTTGTCTTTCACGTCTTCGGCCAAGAGAATGCGCTGGAGATCGCTTTCCATGAATTCGACTCTCTGGCCACCAATAACGCGCAAGATTTGCACGGGCTCTCCACCCATCGTGGAACTCACGGTGCGTGATCTGAAAAAAAAATGCATTTTGGTAACTTTGGTAACGATCATTTCAAAAGTAAACGTTCGTACGAACATATTTTTTCAATTGTAAGGTAAGTGCTTAGCTCGAATATAATTACTGTAAAAATCAGAAATATCGGAAGCCCGGAAAGAGTCAGCAGACGCGACAAAATAGAACAGAAAAGAACAGTCATTCTACCACTTCGAGGTTGGGTGATTGGGTGAGTGGAGCGCCGCTAGTGGCTCGTATCATGAAGCTACGAAGCCGTGTTTTAGATCATTCCAAGGGAAGAGATGCAATAGTTTCTCTACCTTTAACACCTGTAAACTATAGCATGCGAATGTCCAGTATTTTGCCACTATCCTGTAATAGAACGAAGTTTTCTCCTTCAATGAGCGTATCATTCAAAGCATATAAGTGGTACCTTCATATGTAAAGTACAACGTAGGGAAGCAATAAATCCTTATGATTACTCCCAAAATACTGAATAGAAACTCGCAAGAATCTCAGCATGCTGCTTCGGTACCCACTGTATATGTTGAGCGTGCAGCTTCTGTAGTGTTTCAACTGAAGTGCGTGGAATAACCTTTAAAGGCTTAAGCATTAAATGACCCACAGGACGTGGGATCGAATCCCGGCAGCGGCGGCTGCATTTTCCACGTAGGCGAAAATGCCGTAGGCCCATGTGCTCGGTAAAGTTCCCTAAAGGGTCAAAATTTCCGAAGCCCTGCACTACGGTGTCTCATGTATAGTCACATGGTGGTTTTAAGCCGACAAATCCCCCCCCCCACACACATAATATATATATATATATATATATATATATATATATATATATATATATATATATATATATATATATATATATATATATATATATATATAATTTTAAATGCATCTTCAAACACATGAAAATTGAGTAGCGCTCCTCGTGTGCGTTCCAGTTGGCGCCGTCTACACTAGTTGTGCGAAACATCACGTGATGATGTCCTGGGACAAGATAGATCTCCAAACTTTGTGACGTGTTTATGGTGCCATTGGGACATTGAGGTGACATCACATGACGTAACGTCACATGATAACACCACTAGATTACATCGTAGCTTGGTTAAAGGCGGGCCGATCTCAGGAGCTGGAAAAAGCATGTTAATGGCTTTCGTTCCCAGAGCCAGTGGTAAATTCGATAAGGTGCTCAAAGCTTTCGAAGATGGACGGGGCAGGATCGGTTGATGGACTAAAAAGAACACCACGGCTTTTGCCTCGACGTCGTGTTAGGTGCGTTTATAGTGTGAGCCAGAGACCAGGCCAGTTTTTTCGGGTGAACTTCGATATCGAGGGCTTTGCCCGTACACGCTTGACGCCTTGGGTAGCATGCGAGGGTTTGTATGAAACTGCCGTTTGGTCAGATGATCACGTGCTGGTGCGCCCTCTGGGCAATCATAATGATGTTTAGCGCAAACACTAGACAAGAGACAACCGAGAGGACGTAGACGCATCGGATGCGTTCACACTCTCTCGTTTGTCTGTTAATTGTTTGTGCTCAACACCAGCATTCGACTAATTCGATCTAACACACCGAAAGAGCAATGTTCCTGCCCTTTGGGCAAAAATTTGGCTGGTGGCGTAGATTATTGGAGTCTTTTACGCAAAAAAAGTGGGCACTGGTGGCCTTTGCTCTATATAATTCGTGATTCAAGTCAAACGGTGCGAGTTGGACTGAGCACTGCATATATCGGAGGCAGGGCCGTAACAAAGATTTTTTTCGTGGGGTTGAGTGAAAACACACATGCTGAAGGGCTTCACCATATGAGGAAAATACATACTTTGAGAAAACTATTTACTGGATTAAGCAACACTAAGAAGAAGGAGGCACCTACTCCACTACTCTCCCACACCATGCTGTGGGTTTTGTTATGGGTAGAAGGATTTGAAACTGGGCCAGATGTTGACAACACTTGAAAATTAGACAACCTCCTCTCGTTTGTCTTTTCTTCTCTTGTATCCACGTAGTCGTGCGCTGACTTAAAGTATGTTCAATCTTTTATGGGGGTGGCTTCCACGTCGACTACACGGACGAACAAAGCCCATCATCTATGGCGTCACGTAACATTGGTACTCAGAGGGGCCGACTTTATTGAAATGACAAACACGCTAGAATGTGATGACGTGCATAATGTGAAAAGCAGTTTTCATTGTATTCCTGCAGGTTCAGCAGCAGAATTTGATATACTTCGCTCACGTGAGCCACCAAAATTTTCGACAATTGCCATGAGTGGGCCGGTGCCGAGTAGCCGACATCATCGTGATAATCATAATTATGATCAAGAAGGTAAGCGAAGCTCCTTCTCATTACTTAATGTCCAATGGCACAATTTTTACAGAGCTCTGCTCCTAACAGAAAAGTTGTCGATTTGATGTTCGCCACAGTGGTATGTTTAGGGTGGAAGAGAATTTTTGGAGGCAGGCCTAATTATATCTAGGTGCTAGTCGAAAAAACCGAAATTCTTTGTGGTCATGTAGTTTTGACGCGTAAAACTACGAGCGATATATATATATATATATATATATATATATATATATATATATATATATATATATATATATATATATATATATATAGAGAGAGAGAGAGAGAGAGAGAGAGAGAGAGAGAGAGAGACTATCAGACAATAATGCCAAGGAAAGCATAGGGGAAGGTATTAGACCCAACCGTTATTAAAGTGTAAAAAAAAATGTCGGTGAAACGATGACTTGCCGGGAGCAGAAACCAAACCTGCGACCTTCGAATAACGCGTTCGATTCTCTACGACTTAGCTACCGCGGTGGCCCCAGCCACTTTATTGGGTATATATGTGAATTTAAACGTGGGAATGTCAGTCAGCGCCACCAGTAGCTATGGAGGCGAGTGAAGGACACTCTATACTTTCCCGTATACTTTCCTTGGTATAATTATGCCAAAACACGGAAAAACGAGCCCTTAAGTATACACTTCCTTTACACACACACACACACACACACTCATATATATATATATATATATATATATATATATATATATATATATATATATATATATATATATATATATATATATATATATACTCCAGTAGATCCTCCGTGAGCGGTCACAACGTGGTTACTTCGACTTTTCGGCCTAAAGTCTGGCCTTCATCAGGCCATCTTAATGAAGGCCAGACTCTAGGCCGGAACGTCGAAATAAACCACGTTGTGACCGCTCACGAAGGATCTACTGGGCTATATGCAACGCTACGGCCACTAAACTACCATGCCTGCCTATATATATATATATATATATATATATATATTGTTGGAATATATAATCTTATTTTGTGGGGTATGTAACAAGAAATACGTCGGCCAGACAGACAATGTGTTTATAATTAGATTCAACAACCATCGGGCCCATGTACGATCCCTGCCAGGCCTTCTACTTTCAAAACACAGCACATTAAAAGACCACAGCTTTGATGACATCAGGGTTACACAGGGTTACACTATTTTAAAACAACTTTCGAACAATCAGAGAACGGGAACAACGGGAATCTTATTTTATCTACAAATGTAACACGATAAAATACGGAATAAATGAACACCCAGGCACTCTGTCAGCGTTTCGACCGATAAAAGACGCGAATGCTTCTCTCTAATCGGTCCGTTCTCATTACGACAGTACTATTACCCGCTAATATAGCTTTTAACCTACGCATCTGACAACATAGAAATTGTTTTTCTCATCAAGCACAGCCGGAACGTACAAGTAGTTAGGATGTCGTACAGTTTCCCCCCCCCCCCCCATTTTTTTCTTCTTTAATTTTGAACGTACATTTTCTGTTCCTTCACTGACAGGAGCCATTGCATATAATGAATATCAATGGCGGCGCCTCAATTACCAACTTTTTCATTCCTCCCGACTCCACCAGCACGCACTCGAAGCGCTTAGGCTCTCTCTCCCCATCAACTTGTCTTAAACTTCAAAGAGGAACGAGCCGCCAGGGGATTACACGGGAAGGTGAAATACAAGAACGGCGGCACACTGCCCACTTGAGGAAGAGTGTGTGCGGGGAGGCATTGTTAACAATGATGGCATTGCTCGTCTACCTCTGCCCTACTCTGTTGAGATGCTGCCCCTTTCTAATTGCGCCATGTCGGTCTTGCTTGTTCTCCTAGATTTTCTATACTTATTTAACGTTTCTCCTCCCGTTTCGTTGTTTCTTTTTTTCTTTTTTTACTTTTCTTTTGACCCCTTTCCCTCCTGTCTCGACAGGCTATAAGAAGACACCGAGCATGTGTAAAAAATATTATGCCTGGAAAAAGGCGGGGCTCCCATCGAAACGTCGGCAGAATAAACAGTTGATATGTCAAAGCACATCTACTTTTATATTTATAACCTTGCGGCAACCAAAGTTATTTCATTCTTCTGCACACACACACACACACACATATATATATATATATATATATATATATATATATATATATATGTATATATATATATATATATATATATATATATATATATATATATATATATATATATATAGTCACAGGGGTGCGTTATGTTTAGGTTTCACGTTACACCCACAAAGACTGGACTGTTAGTAACGGTCGGCACCGACCGGTGGGCCTCAATACTTCAAAAGCCTCGCGACATTAGACGGAGCTCACGCAAGCATTAGCGATAAAGCTCGAGTGTTCGCTGCATTCATAAATGTCTACACACCTGATTAGAGATCAGGTTATCGATGACCGCCGCTCTATTCGCAGCTGTCAGTATACACAACTGGAATTGCTTGTTCTTCGAACATTTTGTTTCGGGACACACGCTCTTCAGTTGAAATGTTTCATCTTGATTATTCCGACTGCTGCCTTCGGTAATGCCACGAGGCCGTGACAATGCCAGTTTTTCTTCGCGAGTGCATTCACTTTCACGATTGAAGTTGCGCCACGGTTACGGTGAAAGAATACCTTAGGTGAGAGAACGCCGTGATGCGAGTGCTTGGCCGGGACGTACCGATTGTGTTTTCGTTTGCGGCATGCCGACAGTTGTCTGACCGGACTCAAGACCATGGTGGGCTGCTGGGACATTCCGCAAAGCACATTCGGCACCTGAGCGATGGTTTCCAAATCTGAGAAAACCAGGTTATCGCGCGATATAAACCATGCAACACGCATAGAGCGGTGCCGCGAAATGAAAGCGGGGTTGATAAGAGAGAAGGTTGACGGGGCAGTGGGGGTGTTGTGGCCGTGCTAAACGAGCGCCGCTACTTTTCTGCGTCACGGAGCTTTCCCACATCAAGAGGCGCTCGGGTGGAGCTGGAGCATAGTTTCTAGCACCGTCTCTCAGACTCCTTGCGATGAAGAACATTATCGGGCAGCGGATATAGTCCCGGAGTTCGCTCACTCAAAGTATTCTTGTACCGTGGCCGCGGTGGAACAAGTATCGGAAACTCGTGCTACTTTCCCTAATGTGAAAAACTGAGCACATGGTGCAGGCTGACTACGACCATCTCACGTCACCCGACTACTAGAAGCCGTGGTGTAACCCGAAAAAAGAATGCCTATGAAAGTGATTCTGATACTTGGCGTGTAATGCGTAAATTCAACTAACCTTCTCAAGCCCTTCCTTCAATTTAGATAAATGCGATCGCTCTTTTGATGATAAGTTAAAGGTACTACATTAATTACATAAAATGGATCCCTACAATCATAGAATGACCTTATAGATAAGAAATATTAGCACAATCACGAGTAGCACGGAATCGTGATACTGTGAGATAGGCACCTGGTATATCTACTCTTAGTGTACCGCACCGACGTTTGAGCGGCCCGTGGTCCTCTCTCAATGAAAAAATTGAGGAAGACTTCTTGTGACCTCAATGAAGTTTAGTAGCTACGCATCTTCCGTTCGGCATCATCAAGCGGCCTCTTATGCAAGCAGTAAAAGAATCACCCATATAACTTACAAGAATGGCTTGCCCCCATAAAAATAGTTTTTTTTACACAGAATGAGAAGAAAATACCTGTATTCATAACACTTGTGGAACAATACTAACAACCAATCTAAGACGAAGGCCAGCCCGACCGTAGTTCATAAGACGAACCATTGGTTTAACCGTGAGCCCAGAGCTTCAGAACCTAGCCTGACACTGGCCTATCATAAGGATAACTTTTTTCGGCTCACCTGGCACGTTGATAATATTATTTGAGGTTTAGAGCGCCTAAACGTCACCATGATTTTAGGAGATGCAGTTGTAGAAGGCTCCATACATTTCGACAACGTGGGGTTCGTGAACATGCACCTAAATCTGAGCACATGGGCCTCAAACATTTTGGCCTTCATCTAAAGTGCAGCCGCCACCACTGGGATTCGATCCCGTGACGTTTCGGTTAGCAGCCGAGTGACACAACCACTAGGCTACCGCGGTTCGTCTCGAACTGACACGTCTGAGCTCGAGCACGTCTATAGTGCTCTCAAGTTCACAAGGTAGCCAATTCTGCCCCGCCGCCGGGGTCTAGTGGCTAAGGTACTCGGCAGCTGACCCGCAGGTCACGGGATCGAATCGCGGCTGCGGCGGTGGCATTTCCAATGGAGGCGGAATCGCTGTAGGCCCATGTTCTCAGGTTTGGGTGCCCGTTAAAGAACCCCAGGTTGTAAAAATTTGTGGAGCCCTCCAATACGGCGTCTCTCACAATCACATGATGGTTTGGGGACTTCAAACCCCACATATCGATCAATCAATCAATCAATCAATCAACGAATCAATCAATCAATCAAGTCAGCCTATTGCAGGGGCATTCACTTAGGCAGGATTGTAAACAGAATTGCAGCGCTTGAGAAGAACAATATGGTGGCAATAAGTGAGCTGTACCAACCAACGAGTATGCGATTCGAAGAAGGATGATGAAATCACTTGCAGAGATATGTCTATTCGTCCGGTTCCAGTCCCCAAAAGCAGCGTCAACAATTACTTTTGTTCTACTGCAGAGGGTACCGCTTTCGTTCTATTGAAGTTGCATATGGTTCCTATCTGGCCGCATGCCATAAAAAGGTCAGCGATGTCGAGGAGTGTAAGCGCCCGTTTCACGCACAACTGATAAGGAGTGCTGGCGTGGACGAGTGTACTTGTGCCGCTGAGTGCATACTTGAAGCCAAACATACAGTTGCAATAGCAATGCAACACGATACGATACAGTTGCAATAACAATGTTCGAAGTTTTGTACGGTCTGGCCGGCGATCTGAGCTGTCGGAATGTGCTGATGTTTCTTTATCAGCCCTTAACTAGTGTCCTTCCCCAACAAATGCGAAGTTCAGGCGAGGACGTGCACAAATAAGGTGCCCGCACTGAGCTCACTGATATAAGACCATGATGGCCGGTCTGGATGACAGCGTGTACCGCAAGGCGAACGGGTATTTTTCCATTCAAGAAACACACAGAATACGAGACACAAGACATCAAGTAATACCGGAGAAAATAGATAATATAATTCTTTAAAGAAAGATTCCAAAACTTATTTTAATAAACACAGGTATACACGTCAAAAACATTCCGTGAGGCAATTCCAAGGGTACGCACCAAGGGGAACTGAACAGCAGCTACTGAATGAAAGATGCTAGAATTCGTAGGTGTCAGCTGGCTGTATCGGTTTTATTAGTTCACTCGTCGACGTTGCGATGCTCAGCGAGTGTATAAATGTGTAACCTACACGCCTTGAAAGCCTTGCTGGTTTTTGTTAAATTTAAGTGCTTAGAAAACACTGCGTGTCATCTAAGTGCCTTCTTTCTCCTGTCGCCGTGTTGAGCTGTGAATATGGCAGGTATAAACCAGCTCGCCAAGCATATTATTTCGATGACAACTTTATCCACACCTCCACGCAAACTTAGATTAAGCTACTGTGCTGAGACAACTACAACGAAATTGCACCATTAACAGATTCGGATCTGAGAGTTTCGTGTTGCGAAATATTTAAACTATAAACTTGAAATAAGATTGAAAGCTCGTGAATAAAGCATATGCACGTGAGGGCACTTTCACTGGGACAGAATGTCACTGAAAGCAGGCAATATGGGAGCCACCTTGAAAGACGCAAATCACAAACCTATTGCGGTCAACTGCGGGCTGTATAGCGAGAACACCTTGGGTGCTAACTCCACTTACTGAAAAAGAAAGCTGAAACCCTGTTCTCTCTTCCTACGCTTTTAGTGCATCACCTAAATGGCCGCGTGTTGTTTTAATTTGACTCTCATCAAAACAGAAAAGAAGACCAGCTTGTAAGTGAGTAGGAATGCAGTAAAGTCCCAATATTCAATTCAATGTGGAGCGCACTTCTATACTAGAGGTCACATTTTCCATATACCTACAACATATCAGCAATTTGAAAATGGTGCTGTTTAGGCTTGCTAACAATACTAACAGCGCAGGGAGAGTGTTTCTTCCCACTTCCGGTTTTGTCTAGAAGATTTGTTTCTTTATATATTGTGGACTGTCGATGAAGATTGCACACTTCATCGATTACACTTATGGCTCCAGGAACATTGAAAAAAGGTCCTTAGTGAACTCCAACCAAGAGGATCAGGTGCGCTGAGAGTGAGGGCCCCCGTCTCTTTGTGATTACAATGTACCTTCTACTTAGAGCACATATTTGAAGCTGCCTTCTACACAAAGGCTTTTTTATCGACTGGCTTCATCTCGGAAATTCACTTTCACCTAGTATAACTACTGCACAGCCAACTACATGTAAGTTGTTCGAAAGATAGTTCTACCACTCACCCAATCTGCTTACTTACTACTCAGCGTGGGGATGTTTGGCGATCCCGATGGCTTGACCGCTGCAGGTGTCACGGCAGGCGCCGCTCGTCGAATCCGAGTCGAGATTCGCTCGGACTCGCGGGCTTCTGCTCATATACTGTGCAGTTTTGATGAAGCCAGATCTGTGAATAGCAGCCGCTGCAGTGGAGGTGAGTCACGTCCTTTGCAAGAAAAAAAAAATACCCGATGCAAGGGGGTGGCGGAAGGGCTATCAACAGATAGCACCAATTGACACTGGCAGTTGGAGGGTGAGCAATCCCTCTCGACGTTTTCTCCTTCCACCGAGCGTGTCAATGCCACGCGATAAGGGGGAGCGGGTGCTGGAAGGAGGGTGTGACACCAGCACCAAATATCTATCTATCTATCTATCTATCTATCTATCTATCTATCTATCTATCTATCTATCTATCTATCTATCTATCTATCTATCTATCTATCTATCTATCTATCTATCTATCTATCTATCTATCTATCTATCTATCTATCTATCTATCTATTCAGGCGTGCTTCTCTGCGTGTTCTGCGGATCGAAGCTGGCCATTCACCTGTATGAGTGTCATGCGCACATGTCATGCGATGTTAACATTGCAACATGGTCTTCACGAAATATCCACTAGAGCACATAAATCGCGGAATGCTTATCAGGATGTTGGTGAAGTAATTCGCAAGATATTCGCGTCATAGCCGGTAGCTAATGTTCGGGTACGCTTTTGCCAGTTCTGACGTGTATCTAGTTAACGAAAAAGCCACAGACCACGAAGAGGTGCGCGCCTTCATAGATAGATAGATAGATAGATAGATAGATAGATAGATAGATAGATAGATAGATAGATAGATAGATAGATAGATAGATAGATAGATAGATAGATAGATAGATAGATAGATAGATAGATAGATAGATAGATAGGATAGATAGATAGATAGATAGATAGATAGATAGATAGATAGATAGATAGATAGATAGATAGATAGATAGATAGATAGATATTTGGTGCTGGCGTCACGCCCTTTTTTCAGTACCCGCTCCCCCTTATCGCGTGGCGTTGACACGCTCGGTAGAAGGAGAAAACGTCGAGAGGGATTGCTCGCCTTCCAACTGCGGGTGTCGATTGGTGCTATCTGTTGATAGTCCTTCCACAACCCCCTTTCATCGGTTATTTTTCTCTTCCAAAGGACGTGACTCATCCCCGCTGCACCGGCTGCTATTCACAGATCTGGCTACAACAAAGTTGCACAGTATATGAGCGGACGTCCGCGAGTGCGAGCGAATCTCGTCTCGGATTCGTCGAGCGGTGCCGGTCACGACAACTACAGTGGTCAAGCCATCGTGATCGCCAAACATCCCTACGCTGACTAGTGTTGAAACAGATTGGGTGAGTGGTAGAACTATTTTTCGAACACCTAATATGCAGTTGGCTGTGCAGTAGTTATACTAAGTGAAAAAGCCGTTGTGCAGAAGGCAGCTTCAAATATTTGCTCTAAGTAGAAGATACCTTGAAATCGCAAAGAGTCGTGGGCCCTCACGCTCAGCCAACCTGATCCTTTTGGTCAGAGTTCACCAAGGGCCTTCTTCAAGGTTCCTGGTGTCATAAGTATACTAGAAGTGCGCAATCTTCATCGTCTGTCCGCACCATATCTAAGGAAGCAAATCTTCTAGAGAAAACTGGAAGTGGAGACAAACATCCTCTCTTCGCTGTTTGTGTTGCTAGAAAGCCTGAACAGCACAACTTTCCTTTCACAGATAAAATGTAGGCATATGAAAAGTGCGGTCTTCAGTACAGAATTGCGCTCCACATTGTGTTGAATATTGGTAGTTCACTGTATTTATACTCACTTGCAAACTGATATTACCTTCTGTTTTGATGAGAGTCAAGCCAAAACAGCACGCGGCCATTTAAGCGATACGCTATAAGCGTAGAAAGAAAAAGAAGGTGTCGGGTTTGCCTTCGTCGGATGTAAGAAAAATTAGATTCATTTCTGCCTTGGTAATGGTAAATTATATGCGAGAATGACCCTCAAGTAGGGTCGAACTATTGTTGAAAGACCCTTGGATTTGTGGCCTCGTGGCCTAACGTTGCATCGATTGCCAATTAGAAGAAAATAACCGTGAACTCACTCACACTGCAAGCTAATCTACTCAGGTTGAAAAGTTAGCAACGAAGAGAAATCAAGTATTTCGAGTGCTAAATTCGAGGCACGTCACTTTTTGAGAACACTAATGTTGTATCTGCACATGAGTTTTAAATCTTGTTTTTTATGGTCACAAAAATAGAAAAGGCTGCTTGGTTTCAATACAATTTCAATTGTTGGTCAGTGCCCCGTGCGTCTTGTAGGACTTCTCTGTAACGACGTCGTACGCTGTTTGATTGAGTCTGTATAACATTGAGAATACAGGTCACTTAGTTCACAGGTGCTTTACAAGGAGGTCCCCATTTGAACATTGCAAGGGGCATTCCCTAAGGATATCGCATCAATTCAATTCAAGACAGGCAAGCAGGCAGCAAGAAATGCTAATAAAAAACTTGAAATAAAAAACGATAATACAGGAATGATATCTTAAAAAGTGCACTGCAAGAACATTGCATAAAACAAAACTAAAATACATGAGAAACAGATGGACGTGAATGTTAAGTGCGTAAGGCATGAAACAGTCCAACAACCTTCAAAACATAAAATAACGTTAGCAATTATGTCATTATTGTACAAAAATTGTACTTCAGTTATGGTAATTATGAAGTTAACATTCTTCTTTTCTTATGAGACTATTCATTCTTTTTAAGCTGATTTTCAAAGCTTTTGCCTTGGCTAACCGCAAACATTTGCGTGTTGGGAAGAAAGCCCAAGGTCAAATACTTAATATTTGTACTTTAGATATCGCTATACATCGTTGCACTTTTTAAATGAGGTCAATAGTGAGTTTCAAAAATATGCATCAGAACCCGGTTATGTCCGTTTGCTACAATTCTGGGCAACCATCTGCTAGAGTATGCTATGTTTTGAAGGAATGTAGTCAAATTAGCATTTATTAGGTGGCAGAATGGCACGCCTTCCGACTCAATGTCATTCTTACGCACGCGAAATATGAACATACCTTGTATAGTTGTGTGAAAATTTTAATGTGGAAGGAGAAGGTCAATATTATCGTAGGCAGGTGTAACGAAGTGTCTCCAGTGACTGAAGGTGATAATTCTGATGTCAATTCTATAGCCATTTAGTGGCTTGTCCCCCGTTCTTTGGTTGTGAGTATTGCTTCAAGCAGGGTACTCGAAACATTCTTGGTGGTTTACCAAAATTACGGAGCAGCTACGAAACTCCTCGAACTTTGTGGCACCCTCATGCAAGAACCATATTTTGCTCTGTCTACTTACTTGATCGATGCTTAAGTGTGTGCCAGCTTCCTAGATTGTAAGTAGGGTTCACTCTTCTCGGTAGTGCAGAAACATTGGTATTATGATGACTTAATTGCATTGATTAAACCTAGTTTTCAATTGCTATGCTGGAATCATCTGGATTTTATGGAGAACGACATCGCCTGTAGTATTTGTGGCTAGTCTAATTAACTGTCACCTTACATGTCATTCTGCCATTTCGTTAGGTGTGTTATGAACCCCAAGGTCTATTTTATAGACTGTAGTACTAGTTCGCATTTTTAGGCCAAGTACTAACTGGTCTTTATTCCGTACGCCCATGATATTGTCAGCAGACAGTATTTCGCAGTTACTACATTGGCGTTACCAAAACTGGAGATTTACCGAAGTATAGATGGTGGAGGCTAACACTTTCTCGAGGAAGCAGTACTATCGCTTTTTTGTGGGCTGTTTGTCGCCGTTCAATGAATGAATAAAAACATTGCACGATCAGATGCCAACACTGCACACGATACAGCTAGCCATTACACGCTACTAATTCTAATGTGGCCGTTCCTCAAGGGGCCTGTATTATTTTGTGGTGACAGACTCTACAACACTCACACAGTCACCACCGGGAACATGTTAATGGTGTGAACTTTATACCAGTTGTGTAAATTAAAGCGTTAGAGCTAATAAAGAACACCATCTAGCAGTGTCGGGGTCTTTCTAGCTTTCTATAGGAAGCTAGGAACACCTAGGAAGCTAGAAAGCTTGATCGGCAGTGCGTGTACTTCACATCCTTTTCAGTTATCCTTTGCCAGGCTTTTTCTAAGCGTAAGCGATGCTAGTTTTGAAAACTATGGACTGCTGTAACTTGCTCACACAAAGCACACGTGGAATTCTCGACGCGCTTATTCATTTACTGTCATCACACTGCTATATATATAAACTCACAAAACACGTTGAGTACGAATTTATGGGCATCTTGGTGTCCCAATAACAATAAGGAACATTCCACATATTGGCGTCGGTGAGATTGATTGCTAGCTGCGGGGATATAGGCAGTGGTCGCACATTGAGCTGCCTGCCCACAAGCGTGGTAAACACTGAGAGGTATGGAAATGCTACATTTGTCACCTTGCCACTGCACACATGAGCAGCTGATACGTGCAGTACCGTGTTGAAGAACCACACTGTGGCACAATTACTCGCTTAAAATTGCACTTTATATGTTTGAGCACGTAAAACTGATGCAGCCGACAGTCACGCCTGTCAACAGCTCTGTTTCCACAGCAGCACTGCGTTGGTGCTTAGTAGCCGCTCTGGAGAATGCTTCGCGGAATGTTTTTCTTTCTATGTACAGTCCTGGTTAAACGTTCCCAGCAACAGTGACCTGAGAACTTTTACACCCCTTCCCCCTATCTCTTGTAAATCTTCCTTCGTAAACAAAGGCTTACGCATATCGCGGGAAAAAATGATTCTTTAACAAATATATTCATTACATTCCCTTTGTTCTACTACTGCTATTTATTTCACTTTGGTGACGCATACGCCACACTTCCGATGATCTCGTATGAGCACATATTAATCATACGTGTTTTTGTGTGATCATACGAGATTATTAGTTGTAGTACCTATGTCCCAGATCAGTTTTTTTTTTTCAGTAGGGTTCCGCGTACCCTTTGCACGAGATTGAACTCGATCGTGCTTGTGCAACGCGGTTGCATCGAGACCGATCATGGCCGAAAACCGTAACGGGCGAGAAAGTTCTGGATATAGTTCGGGCCTGTGAATACTGTATGTTTATTTTCCGTCATGGTTTAATGACCATCGCGAAGGAGAAATTGGATAACAGCATGATCTAATCGGTCAGACGGCGGCAGCTACCATCGCCGCCACGTCATAGCTTCAAGCGATAAAGTTCTACGTCGCGCAATTGTCGCAACTGGTACGCGCACTTGAAATGATTGTTCGATGACTCAAAAACGTGTGTCAACGTTGGCTTGCAGTGTCAGTTCCTTGTTGTGGCGTGACACAGGTGCCTTCCACTCTACGTCGCCGACAAACTTGGCATCTGCAGCTAGATATGACTCATGCACCCTTCACAGACGGAAGCAGTACCTTCTGCTGTAAAACAAAAGTAAGAGTCGAGGCAAGAGTTTGAGACTTCAATAGAAGAGAGACACGGCTGAAGTCAATTTATCGTGATTATGAAAAAGCGCATACTTACTCGTGCGTACTGCTCGCCAAAGTCCGCCATTGAGCCACTCTCAAGGGCGCAGTGCTGGGGACAATCTACCACGAGTGAATTTCACAACAGCGATTGACTTTCTTGCGCAGTTTGAGAACAGCACGCGTTCAGGCCTACACAAAAACAAGGCTCCGCCCGGCCCATACGCCAAGCCTGGTTGGTTTGAGCAATGTAGTTTTCGCGACAGGCTTTTTTGGCAACGTCTCACTACTTCATGCTTCATTGGAAATTAGGCAATATTGAATAAAATTCGCCAAATTTTCTGAATACGGCATTTGATTTTGCAAATGCCGTAACAATATAATATAGTAAGTTTATACCTATAACTTATCATCGCAAGAGCGATCATATTTGTACAAGGCGGAGAAAGGCGAAGGTGTGTACAAGGTGGAGGTGTGCGAGTGTGTGTATATGTGTGTTTGTGTGTGTCTCAGTCGTGGCTCCCATAGGTAAGAGGAATGGAGGCAGGTTTGGACAGTCTGCTAGCGTGCCCAAATTGTTTACGTGTGAGGTTTCGTCTTATGCCGCTAACTGGTACGATAGCTACATGATTCGGCCGCTACAGTGTAACAGTATCAAACTTCTAAAGCCTTATTCCACAAGACGTGGGGAAAGCGTATTCGTTTGGAGATAAAATGCGTGCACCCGACGCACCTTGTGTGTAATTTAGACGCAAAGCAGCCAGCGATGAACATTTTTTTTTTGTAATAGTGCCACACAGTCTGCATCAATCCGTTTGTGAAAATTGAGTAGTTGTTTACAATCAGAGTATTAGTCCGAACAAGTAGACTGCTGTGAGAGTAACTCGTAACCCCACGTTACGTTCGCAGAGAGGTTAGAACAGAGATTCTAGTTGCATCGGTGCAACGTCTTTCGTGCAAGACACATTAAGGTAGATTTATTTAGTCGCGTTTAGCGCCAGTCTACATTTGTTGCGCCACGTTTCGATGTTAATTGCACTCAAAAAATTAACGAATAAAAATTAAAACACACACTTTCATGAATGCCTGATGTCTACTCCAGGATTGACAACGTCAACCACATTCGTGATAACGAAGGTCTTTGAGAAAAACAATACAAATTCTTTCTTAACACTGTCGCCCAATTCGGGGGCTTGGGAGCTTTGGCCTTGCAGACCTCTTGCAGTGAGCCGCGGAAATGAGTAACGGAAGTAACGGCTCACTTCTCCCTTTCTCATTTAGCCCACGCACTGGCTTCTCTCTCCCCCCCTCCTTTCTTGAATCTGGCGTATTCGCTATGGCGCGCCGTTATGTGAGCTATCTCTTAACAACATTCCTTTTATTTTGATAAAAATTTAGTAGCCGGTTGGCCATACTTACATTACATTTCCCTACACAAAAATGTGGTCTTAAGCATTCCTAAGTCCACCACAATGTCCTTTTGCTGATGAAAATCCTGCTATGTATTTCAAACACAATATTAAAATAATAATAAACATTCAATAAATATAATATTATTATAAAATGAATAATGAGAACAATATTATTATGTGGGGCTTTATGTCCTAAAATCAATTATGATTACAAGGGACAGCAAAATGAAGGGCTCCGGAGATTTCCACCATCTGGTGTGCGTCAACATGCGCCGACATTGCACAGTGCAAGGGTCTTTTTCATTTCACCTGCATCAAAATGCGACTGCTGAGTTATGGTGATCAAAGCGAGAATGCGATCATTATGTATATTACGAGATATATTGCTACATATAAATGTTACACACAGCACGACTTCTTCTATGGATTTTAGTCCGCATCAGATTTTTACAATACGACCTCGATTGTACGCAGAATCAAGTTTCCGTGTTTATTGCTAACACCTTTGGTGCTTGTTTCTTGTTCTGAATGCATTTTGTCTTGTAATTGATTTAGTTTTATTATAGCTCAGTTCTTTTCTTCCTTTGAATAGGAATCACTAGCGCGGTACGTTTTCGAAAGACTTGTGGAGAATAGCAGTACTTGAATGAAAATGGCAAGTTGAGAAAAAAGTAGTTTTCTTGAGGAATGCCATTACTTTGAGTGCTTTTTTCCAGTTCCTAATCACGAACGCCTACCAAAACGCTCATATGGCAGTTATTCTAAATAATTTTGAAAATCAGAAATAAGCACAAAAACTAAATAAAAAGTGTTTCAAAGTATGCTTTGTCGAGGACTTCGTATAGCTGAATATACCATTTTATTCACATTCCTTAAAGGACCTCTGGCCCAAAATTTGCCTAGTGGAGATTCTCGTGTTGTTTAATAATCCTGCATGATGGGGGCTCTTATGACCACTTAGTTGAGCGTCACGTATAAGTCAATTTAATTTCATTTTAAAATAACGGTACCTGCTCATCCAGGTATTCAGGCGCCATCAACATTTCTAGTGGTTTGTCGTAGACAAGCGCCTCCTTGTGAAGGTGAAAAGGTAACAAATTCCATAAAGTGTGTGGTATTCCGGGATACAAAAATGCTTTTGCTGCCTAATCTGGAATATGCAGTTTGTCTTTCTGTATGCACCACTCCTCAGAAACTTCTCTTGGGCATTGGCGAAATAGGCCCTTTCGTCACAAGAGCAAGCAAATCCTGTTCAGTCGATTCGAATTAGTTTCCTAGTAATGGCGTTGCTCATTAAATGTTGCAGAGCCCATTTTTCTGAACAAAGAACTACTTCAGAACAAAGCTCATTAAAGATATCGTGTGGCGGGAGGATTCTCCTTAACGTGTGTGAGGGTGCGTAGCAGATGCGTCGAGCCACGCCAGTGTCAAAGCACGGGAATTGCGCAAACAGTGAATATTTTTTAGCTAACTAGTTACAGAGCGCACAGGTGTATTTAATTATTACCATGAGCAAACGCATCAACAAAGTCAGCAGCTTTCCTTGCTCGGGTTTTCCTTACAGACACGAAGTAGGCCTTTTGTGGATTCCCCAAGCAGAACTAGACCCTGCACAGCTGTACTTGCAGTACACATTGTAGGATAGCTTGAAGTGAGCAAAATTACGAGCATAGACATTCGCTTTTTGCAATGTGGTGGAGGTACCCACGCAGTACTGAACCGAGGCTCACAATTGAAAAGGTCATGCCTACGATGGCCGATGACGCTGTCACGTTCTTCGAGTTTCTGCATAAACTCAAGCGTTCTTCGAGTTTCGCTGAAGAGCAGTGTTCTATTTTTACGCATCTTACAAGCATTTCACTTCTGTGTCATACAAATAGCCATGACAGAAGGATAATCAATGTTCTTTTTTGTTATCTTTACTGACTCTTTCCAAGCTTTCATATCTTTAGTGGATACTCGGATGATGGTATAGTAAAATGTTTCAGTTATAACGGACAAAACTAAATAGCACATTTATTGAAACAATACCAACCAATCTCCTGCCCATGTGCAGGTCACCCTTGGTGGTTGCTACGATGGGCGGAGAACCAGTTCAAATCTTAAGAGTCGGGGATGGAGAAAGAATCGAGTTCAACCAGCGTGAGCTGGAGCGAATTCTCTTGACTGACCACGTGAAAGATCGCCCGGTCGTCGTAATATCGGTGGCCGGGGCGTACCGACAAGGAAAGTCCTTTCTGCTGAGCTTCTTACTGCGGTACCTGAGACACAAAGGTCGATCCGACTGGATGGAAGACACACATGCCCCACTTCATGGCTTTCAATGGCGGCCGGGCAGTGTTCGAGAGACAACGGGAATCCTGGTTTGGAACGAAGTGTTTTTGGTGGGGCTCTTACAAAGCAAACCAGACCTACCTACCTTCCTCTCTCCCTCCCTCCCTTCCTCCATTCCTCCCTCCCTCCCTCTTTCCCTCCCTCCCTTCCTTCCTTCCTTCCTTCCTTCTTTCCTTCCTTCCTTCCTTCCTTCTTTCCTTTCTTTCTTCCTTTCTTCCTTCCTTCCTCTTACACAGTAGCCAAGCTGTTTTAGCAATTGCGTCCATTTTTCCAGATGAACGATCCGAATGGCGAAGAGGTGGCGGTTTTACTGATGGACACTCAAGGGACCTTCGATTCCGAGTCAACAATGAAAGAAAGCACCGTCATATTCTCTCTCTCCATGTTGACCAGCTCTGTGCAGATTTACAACGTCATGACTAATATAAAAGAGGATGATCTTCAACACCTCCAATTTTTCGCTCAGTACGGCAGACTTGCTCAAAAGGTATTTACAACAACAGCGTAACTTCAGGGATTCGCTTTCTACTGACAGCTCTGTGTCACTGCAGGGCAAGAAAACACAAGCCTTCCAAAAGCTTTTGTTTTTGGTTCGAGACTGGAGCTGGCCACACGAATTTGAGTTTGGTTCCCGCGGTGGTAGATCACTCATCGCGAGTCGTCTGAAGATCACGCGAGGGCAAGCTTCGGAGCTCAAGACGTTGCGGCAGGATCTCTTGTCTTGCTTTTCGGACATCGACTGCTTCCTCATGCCCAGTCCTGGACAGAAGGTAAACTGTTTTGACGCAACGGCGTTATAAAGCTGACATCGAGGTAATACTTTTGTTGGCGTCGGTGTCGGCGTCGCTGATTATGACTGAAATGTTGGCGTTGTTCAATACCGAAACATTGAAGTAGGCATAATTGCAAATAAATATGTAACAATAAATCTTCAATTTGTGTGCGCATCAGACCCAGGCCACCTGCGTGGTAAGTAGGTATGTTGCCAAAGAGCCTATACCGAGCTCCGAATTGCTCCGGAGAAAGCAAGTACATGAATGTTAAGTAATGAGGGAATAGTGTCACAGCTACGGGTAATATTGTGTGGCAGATGAGTAGAACTTCACGAGTATTCAATACATATGATGTAGCACAAAGAAGAAGGTAACTGAACGCCTGCCCATGACCGAGTGCTCAGGCGTAAAAATCGAGATAATCGCCAACAATAGCATGAGCAAAGGGGCAGATGCTTGAGTCCGCGTGTTGCCTATTGGACGTGTACTCCGTTCTTTATAAATATCTAAAAAATATGAATTAGTAGAGACACTGTAACTGTGCTTGAAGTTGACATTTCTCGATGGTTTGGAAAAACTTATGTTACGCGATAAAAGTAGTTCCTTTGGCTACTTATAGATCTTCATCTTGACACAGCGAGCACACAACAAGATAACAGAAACAGGTAAGGACCGACGACACGAGCGCTGATAACCGAATGAAGTTTTTAGGGGCCCTCCACTACTGCCGCATAAAATATTTTTTCAAGTTTCAAGTTCATTTTTCAGTTATTAACACAGAAAAGGAACAGCATACAAAGTATATAATATTCAAAAGAGGTCTGAAAGCACAAGGCTGCAGGGGGACCTCATGTTCAAATTGGGATTACAAAATTACTCAATTAGCAGTAACAGTGAAAACAGATATATGAGTAAATTGATGAGTACATTGAGAAGCTACCAACTTGTTCTTGCTTCGGTTTTGTTTCTTCCGTAATCGTTAGTATTTCATTGCAAAATCTTTTCTGCGTATCTGTAGACATTGGTGCGAATCCACACACATCATGACACTACCTTGAGGAGCAGCGTTTTTGATTTATATCTCATGCTTCTGTTTCACCAATATAGCTTTTTTAACGCTGCGTGTTTAGCGAAGGAAAACACAGTAATCATCTTTTTTTCTCACTTGTTCGTAGGTGGTGCGTGACACGTCGTTCGACGGTCGTCTTGCAGACATAAGTGAAGAATTTCTAGATGAGCTTCAAGAGTTTGTTTCTTCCATCCTCGCACCAGAAAACCTGTTGGTCAAGGAGGTTAACGGCAAAAGGTTATCGTGCGAGCACCTAATGACCTACTTCAAGGTAAGCAGGCATAGTGTCATACGACATCCACATTACTAATGAAGCCTGCTCTTCTAGACCTATGTCGAAGTTTTCAAAGGAAGTGACTTGCCGGTGCCAGCGTCCATGCTTATGGTGAGGTACCGAAAGTAGTACCATGAACTTTCTTTAAGACACTGTGCTCTTCCAGGCGACTGCAAATGCCACCAATGTGGCAGCAACGGACAAAGCCAGACAGCATTATATATCAGTAATGAAAAGCGTAAGTACAAATGTCTCACAAAGTTTACAAAGTCACTGAAACATGATTATTTGTGGTATGTGCAGCGGCCTAGAAGAGACCTGGACAGGATGCGCCAGTTTCATCGCGAGAAGCTGGCAGAGGCGGAGAATGTTTTCAACGACTTTCCGAAGATGGGTAGTGACGCGATGTCATGCACATTCATGGATGTTCTCATTAAGGCAAGACCTTATATAGCGATATCGCTTCAACTGCTTTTTTTTTGGTACAGGTTGGCCTGAAGTCACTTGCAGCTATACTATTCCAGCAATCTGTGGGAAAGAATAATAACTAGTACGGCACCACCACTACTACCTTTACCGCTAAGAGTTCAGTAATAGTAACACTTATGTATTGAGCCCATTCAGAACCAAACTGCGTAGTCTTTTGCTGGGACACGCTAAAGAACTTCTACTAATAAACACAACACACAACCTCGAGAAGAAAGCCCAAACGAAAAAACTCAAACATGCAAAAAGCCTGAAAAACTGCCTTGAAATACGATGACTTTGCACTGACTTTCAAACCGCAAGCTCTTTCAGGAAATGTTCTTCATCAAGATATCGCGTTCAAGAAATCTTTTTCAATAAAATTTTCGTACTGGTTCACAACCACTGATCACTCGTCTTTCAAAATAACGAGAGCGAAGGGTGCCACGCGAAGTTCGGCTTATGATGTTGATATTGTAGAGAGGAAGAAAAATATGTGCCGCAGCGGGTCACGCCTTTAGCAAGAGAAGCCGAGCGCGAGCTGCTCCCCCGAGCGTTGTGTTTCCTGCGTCGGTTGCTGCCGCCCGCTTTCCGCATCAGTAGACCTGCTGTTCAAGTACTACTTGCACCAATAAACCCCGTTTCAGAGTGGTGGAGGTGCTGGGTAACTCAACCTGGAACTCCGCAACAGGAAACTACCTGCCATCCCAGACATGGCTGAAGAAAACACCCAGCAAGGTACGACCCAGCCTCCGACCGTCATCGGGCCCACTGTGCTACGCTTGCGCGATCCACTTTTTTTCGACGGTACTGATGAGCAAGACGTAGAAGATTGGCTGTCGACATTTGAAAAAGTAGGCGCAAGCAACAAGTGGGACGACCCATCGAAGCTGCAATATGTACCGTTCTACCTGAAAGAGGTGGCGAGTCTCTGGTTTAACAACCACCACTCGGAATTCGCCACTTGGGGTGCCTTTAAGCTACGCATTACCGATGTGTTCGGTCACCCCGAGGTACGCAAGCTCCGTGCTGAACAGCGCCTACGGGAACGCGCACAGCCTCGAGGAGAAGGATTCACAAGCTACATCGAGGATGTGCTCGACTTGTGCAAGCGCCTTGACCCTTCAATGATAGAGGCAGACAAGATCAAACATATTTTGAAGGGGATAGACGACGACGCCTTTCAGATGCTGCTGGCCAAGGGCCCACGTACCGTGTCCGAACTCGCCACTCTTTGCCAGAGCTTCGAGGAGTTGCGCAAACAACGGGTCATGACACGGCGTCCAGCGGCTACCGATGAAACTCTCGCGACATTAAGCCTGGGTGGAGACCACAGCACAATCATGTCCGAAATCAAACGATATGTGCGCGAGGAGGTGGCCCGACAACTTTCGTGCCTGTCGTATCTACCGGCAACGGAACCCTCTTCTGAGCGTCTCGCGCCCGCCATCAGGCAGGTAATACAGGCGCAGGTCTCTGAGGCATTGCCGTCCGTCTCTCAGACAGCACCCGTCACCGCGCCATTGACTTATGCTGCTGTTGCTGCTACTCCGCCATGATCTCCGCTTGGGCCGACTCCCCAGCCTGTACGAGTATCAACGACGCCATTTCCAGCAACACAACAGCGCTATAACGGAAACTCTTGGCGCACAGTTGACAATCGCCCGATCTGTTACGCATGTGGGTATCCAGGTCACATGGCTCGCTTCTGTCGCCGGCCCTTCGCAACAGGCCCGGCTGCACCTCCGAGCTACCCTGACTACTCTTTACCGGCCCCGTACAACGCGCAACGAGAACTGCCACGTCAATGCGACCGACAATCAGTGGAACGTGACCCATCACCAACCGAACTAGGCCACCGCCCTGCTGCCGACTACCGATCGTTCGGTCCCCGTCGCTCATCCTCACCACGCCGCTACCGTTCTCCGTCCCCTCTGCGTCGCCGACCGAACCCTGTAGAGACAGAAAACTGACTGCCGCAGCTCCGGAGGCACGAGCTGCGAATTCGTCGCATTGTACAGGTCCTCGCCCGCCCCCCACAAATGTTCTGGAAGTGTTTGTTGAAGGTCTACGAACTCTTGCGCTCGTAAATACGGGTGCCGCCTTATCTGTGATGAGTCAGAAACTCTGCCGTTCGATACGAAAAGTAACGACGCCGCCTTCCGACGTTTTGCTGAATACAGCGAGTGCGCAACCAATTCGACCAGTCGGAGCATGTACGGCGAGAGTAAACATTCAGGACGTCCTGTACCACATCGAGTTTCTCGTGCTGACCACTTGTGCTCACGACGTGATACTAGGATGGGGTTTTTTGTCACGCCACCACGCCGTGATTGACTGCGCTCGCGCGCAGGTGGAATTATCTGTGTTTTCAGATGCGCCATCTACAGACAATGAGCGCACTCACCTGGGCAAGCTTCTTGTTGCTTCCGACGTTGATGTTCCTCCTATTAGTGCCATCGTTGTCCCCGTCAATCGCACTGAATTGTCCGGCTCGACCATGGTGTTCTCCCCATCTCACGTTTTCAGTCGCCGCCACGGTACGTCTCTGCCATACGCTGTTCTGCCACCTCACCAAGATACTTTCGGAATTGTCGTTTGCAATCCTAGCTCATGCCCTCTGACCTTAAGAGCTCACGAAACACTGGGCTATGTTCATCCTGTTGATGACAACGTTATTGTGCCTATTGAGTCCCACGACCCTGGCCAGCAACTTCAACTGAACTCCTTTTTTTACGCGGGATGACTACTCCTCGGATATCTTCAATCGTTCCATAGACAGCAAGCTTCCTCCGGATCAACGGGACCAGCTAATAACCCTACTGCATGAATTCCGAGATTCTTTTGACCTTCCTCAAAAGGCACTGAGTCAAACTAACACCGTCGCTCACACAATCTACACCGGAACGAACTCTCCTTTGCGGCAACGCCCCTACCGCGTATCACCCAAGGAACGAAGTGTAATTGCAAAGCAGGTGGACGATATGCTTCAGCGCGGTGTCATCAAACCATCTTCTAGCCCCTGGTCTTCACCTGTTGTGCTAGTGAAGAAAAAAGACGGTTCGATTAGATTTTGTGTCGACTACCGGCGACTGAACAAAATTACACGGAAAGATGTATACCCTCTTCCCCGCATCCACGACGCTATCGATTGCCTACAAGGTGCCGAATTCTTTTCTTCGCTGGACTTACGTTCAGGTTACTAGCAAGTTCCGATGGCAGAGTGTGACCGTCCCAAAACAGCGTTCGTTACGCCGGATGGCCTATACGAATTCATGGTTATGCCATTCGGTCTGTGCAATGCACCTGCAACGTTTGAGCGAATGATGGACAGCATTTTACGTGGCCTTAAATGGCAGATATGCTTATGTTACCTCGATGATGTAATCGTATTTTCTCCTAATTTCCCTACCAACGTCGACCGTCTGCGCACTATTCTTCAGTGTCTTACCAAGGCAAACCTCCAGCTTAACCTAAAGAAGTGCCGCTTTGGGGCTCGCCAACTTACTATACTTGGTCACGTTGTGTCAAAGGATAGAATTTGCCCCGACCCAGACAAACTTCGAGCCGTAGCCGACTTTCCGAAGCCGACTTCACTCAAAGAACTTAGGAGCTTCATCGGCTTGTGCTCGTATTTTCGTCGTTTCGTCCACAACTTTGCAACAATAATAGCCCCACTTACACAACTACTGAACGGTCCAGCTAATCTTTCTAACTGGACCCCGGCATGCGACAAAGCTTTCCTTACACTGCGCCGCCTACTTACGTCCCCACCAATTCTACGCCATTACGACCCAAGTGGCCCCCCTAAAGTGCACACATATGCAAGTGGCGTTGGTCTGGCAGCAGTATTCGCGCAACGAAAGCCCGGTATTCCACTGTACGTCGTCGCATACGCAAGCCGCGCACTCACAAAAGCGGAGATGAACTACACCATAACTGAAAAAGAATGCCTCGCAATCGTTTGGGCGTTAAGCAAGTTTCGTCCTTACTTGTACGGACAGAGTTTTGACGTTGTGACCGATCACCATGCACTTTGTTGGTTGGCGTCGCTAAAAGATCCTTCAGGTCGCCTTGGACGTTGGGCTCTTCGCCTACAAGAATTCGACATTCGTGTCGTCTGCCGCTCAGGACGAAAACACTCTGATGCGGACGCCCTCTCACGATCACCAGTGAGATCCACCGCAGACCTGCATTCGGACACCAACTTCTCCATCGCTCCCATTTCCGTCACAAGCATGTCGTCTGAACAGCGGAAAGACCCATAGATAACATCTCTCCTTAACATTCTTTCCGACTCTTCAACGTCTGCGTACCCATGCGCTCTTCGCCGCCAAGCCACACATTTCGCGATATGGGACGCGCAACTATACCGCAGAAACTACCATGCGGATGGTCGTAAATGGCTCTTGGTTATACCACGCCACATGCGATCTGATGTCTGTGAGTATTTCCATGCCGATCCACAACATGCTCACTCTGGTGTGTTAAAACCATATCAGCGGATCCGCCAGCGTTACTACTGGCGTGGTATGTACACTTTTGTACGAAAATACATTCGGTCTTGGTGATTATGCCAACGACGAAGGCAGCTGCCCATTCACCCGAATTATTACAGCCTCTACCGTGTCCGGCGCGCCCTTTCGACCGCATTGATATCGATCTATATGGTCCCCTTTCTTACACTGCCACTGGAAATCGATGGATCATTGTCGCCGTCGATCATCTGACGAGGTATGCTGAAACAGCTCCACTGCCTACGGCAGGTGCACGTGACGTAGCCAAATTCGTTTTGCGACGCTTCGTACTGCGTCACGGGGCACCACGTGAACTACTAAGTGATCGAGGGCGTGTCTTTTTATCAGAAGTTGTACAAAAACTCCTTCAGGCATGCTGCACGGTGCACCGCACCTCTACAGCCTACCACCCGCAGACCAACGGTCTAACTGAGCGCTTCAACCGAATGCTAGGAGACATGCTCGCCATGTATGTCAATTCCGACCAATCAAACTGGGATGTCATTCTCCTATTTGTGACCTATGCGTACAACACCGCGACACAGTCAACCACAGGCTTCTCGCCTTTCTTTCTTCTATATGGGCGTGAGTTATGCTCCACCCTTGACACCATTTTGCCGTATCGGCCCGACGTCTCAGAGTTCAGCCCTATTTCTGAAATTTTGCACCACGCTGAAGAGTGTTGTCAGTTGGCCCGATCATTGCACCTCGGACAAGCAAGCATTCGAAAAAGACCGCCACGACCGCGACCAGCAAGTCGAGACTTTTGCCGTGGGCTCGCTTGTCTGGCTCCGACTGCCCTTCCACTCCCCAGGTCTGTCCGCTAAGTTTGCCCCCAAGTTTCACGGTCCTTATCACGTCGTCGAACGTTGATCTCCTGTCACATACGTGATCGAGCCGGTCACGCCATCTACAGACAGGCGATGCCTTGGTCGTGAGACTGTCCACGTGAGTCGTCTCAAGCCATATCACTACCCACTCCTAATCTCGTCACCTTGACTTGACAGGATGGCTCGTCTTTGTCGCCGGGGTATTGTAGAGAGGAAGAAGAATATGTGCCGCAGTGGGTCACGTCTTTAGCAAGAGGATCCGAGCGCGAGCTGTTCCCCCGAGCGTTGTGTTTCCTGCGTCGGTTGCTGCCGCCCGCTTTCCGCATCAGTAGACCTGCTGTTCAAGTACTACTTGCGCCAATAAACCCCGTTTCAATAGGAATGTTTAGGTGCACAGATATCCAAGAGTCCAACTGAGCACAAAGGGCAAATTATGTTTCATCAGTGAGACTGAATGAATTCCTCTGAAATCGTTCCCTCCCCCCATATGTAGGGCGATCTACGGTTATGAAACTACATATCTTCTGACAGTTGTATCAAGATCGCTATTGTTTTGGCAGGACGTCTTCCTGACCATCCGTCTCAGCTACTTTGTTTTTGACAGTGGTATCGCTTTCAAGGCGAAATCGCCCATTTATGTTTGTCCAGCCATGAACAGTAAAAAGCTCTGTTGGCAGGGTGTGTTTCTTGAGTGGAAAAGTGTGCGAATGAGTGAGTGTTTCTAAAGATTTAAGAGGCGCTAAACTTACTTACGATATCTTAAATTACCAGATTGCTCACAATGAGTTTTACTAATCCAGCATAGCCCTAGTTTCATTGTTGACTGGGGTTTTCTATAGACCCCGAAACGACTAACTGCCATAATTTAACATTAGTCGGTAAACTGTTTCTCTATGCAGAAAAAACACGAGCCACGTGAGCACGGCTGCCGATTCCACTCAAAAAAAAATTGTTGATCGAATAGGATTGCGACTAACGTCAGGCTATTTCTGAACCATGAGGATGAGTATATATTTACGCATGGCGGGTCCAGACTACCCAGCAACAGACCATATTCATACTATCTATTAGGTGATACAGAAATGCGTGGAATGCAGCCAATCCTTACATAACCTTCATTGATTACTAGAAGAAATTTGAATCGGTCAAGATATTATCAGTAATGCAGGCGCTACGGAATCAGGGCATTTACGAAGTATATATGATCATACTGTAAGAAATTTAGTAAACTGCGACTCACTGATGCCATTGGTTTGATGAATAACTCCAAGGACGTATAACAGCTCATGATTACTAAACTAGACACTGAAATCAAATGAGCCGGTCTTAAATTAATATGCATCACACTAAAGTACAGCGAAACAGTATCAGCGAAAAACCATGATTGGCGAGAATAGCGACACACTGCGAGTCGTAAAAAAATACGTCAACGTAGGACAGGTAGTAATTGCGAATTTGCCCCATGAGAGTGAAGTAACTAAAACAATAAGGATAGTGTGGAGACCATTCAGCAAGCAATTAATTTATTTGTGTCGTTTAACGCCCCAAAACCACCATATGATTACGAGAGACGCCGTAGTGGAGGGCTCCGGAGATTTCGACCACGTGGGGTTCTTTAACGTGCGCCCAAATCTGAGCACACGGGCCTACAACATTTCCGCCTCCATCGGCAATGCGGCCGCCACAGCCGGGATTCAATCCCGCGACATGTGAGTCAGCAGCCGAGTACTTTAGCCACTAGGCCACCGCGGCGGGGCCAGCAAGCAATCTCAAATCATGAATGTTAATCTAGCACTAAGCCTCAAGAGGAATGTATGTAACAGCTGCGTCTTTCCAGTACTTATCTACACAGTAGAAACCAGGGGAGTTACAAAGTGGGATGAACTCAAAGCTAGGACGACGAAGCGCGCGATGGAAAAGAAAATGATGGTATAAATATGAGAAACAAGAAGATGGCAGAGTAAGCCAGGGAACCAACCGGTCCTAAAGATGTCATAGTTAAAATGAAGAAGAAGAAATGAACTTAAGTTGCGGGTACGTAGCAACTAGGCAGGATAGGCGCTGGTCATTAAGCGTAACTGACTGGATTCCCATTGAAGGCAAACGCACTTGGGGGAGCCAGAAAGTTAGCTGGGCCGATGAGATTAAAAACTTTGCAAGTATAACCTGGTAGCGGAAAGTACAAGACTGAGTTGTTTGGCGGAACACGGGGGATGCCTTGACGATGCACTGGACGTAGGCATGCTGCAGTTAATGATGATGATTGTTGAGTGTAATACCTAATAACTGTTATGGTGAGCCATGTATTTTATGAGCGACTAATTTGTATGCTTAAAGATAGTGTGCCTAGTGGGATCAATGTTCGATAACCTTCAAGAGCGAAGACTTAGCCAGCGCCTCATTCATGCACCAAAATCTACTCACATCATGTCTGTGAAAAAGTGGCTACACAATAACTGTGGCGGCTCAGTGCTTGGTTGGTGGCACGAAAGACTCGGCCTTTATCCTGCGTCACGCCAAGCAATTTCATACAGATACACTAGTGAGATAAATTTTGCGAATGTGTTATCTTATGATGAGCTGAATGCACTTGGCGGCATTGTGTGTAATTGCTGTTTGTTCGTAGACGACCTAGCTTAATGTTCCAATATCATTGCCGGCAGTTTTTCGCTGTGATAATCCTGCGACGTCCAAATTATTTCGTAATCCCCAAAAAATTGCATCAAATCCCCGAGGTGAATCATGAGGAGTGGGGCGAACCTTCGAATGTTTTTTATCGGTACACTGTCTGATTGTCTGTCTGTCTGCCTCTGTGTCCGTCTATCTCTATGTCTGTATGTCTGTCGGTCCGTCCGTCCGCACCTGCAGAGTCAGTCATAGAACTAGACAGTCTCGTACCAAGAGAGACATGCATGTGCAGCTTAAAGAGCTTCGGCCCTTAAAAAAGACAGCTATTGTTTCATTAAGGCTTATATTTTCAATGCTTCCCTCTACTAAGCTTTTGCTTTCCCATCTAGGGACAATCAATGTTGAAACAAATATGCACTACTTTGATGATCCGTATTTCGTGTTTACAGGACCTTGAGGAACTGTTCGACCATTTCATGAAGGAGGAGGAGGAGATAATCAGAAAGGAGCAGGAAGAAGAGGCAAAGAGAGAAAGGGAAAGGCAGCTGGAGCGGGAAAGGGAAGAACAAAGGAAAAGAGAGCGAGAGCTCGAAAGACAAAAGGCAGAGGCAAGGGAAGCAGAAATGAAGAGAGAGAGAGAGGCAATGAAAGAGAAGGAAAGAAAGATGAAAGAAGAACGAATTAGAGAAAAAGAAAGAGCAGAGCGCTTGGAGAGAGACAAAGAGGAGTTTAACAGGCAGATGACAGCGATGAAGAAAAAGTGCGAGGACTTGGAGAAGGCGACGAGCGGAAACGGTGCGGATCTAGCCAACGCTATCGTGAATGGAATCGCAAATGGTTTGTCAGCGATCTCAAATGCGGCCGCTACATTCCTGACGTTTAGAACGGCCTTCAGAAAATAATGAAGCTATCCGATTGTCAATATTTCCGCCTCATTGAGTATCGCGCATTTCGATTCCTCAGTGTTTCGGTGCAGAATTCCGCCTGCATTTATTAACGCCCGTTCGAAATCCTAGCCTTATTGCTCCCGTGAAACAACAACGCAGCACCGCCGGCTGTCATACGCACTAACAGGAAACGTCACGCTGATACATGTGGAATAGCAGACGTATCGTTACCCTTCGGTTGCTTTGAAGAAATAGATTGAACAGAAAGCTACGGAGTAATTGTTCAATACACCAAATGTTTGCTTACAGTTGTGCTGAAATCCCGCGAGCCGACTGCATTCCAATTACAGGGCAGGCATATGAACCTGGGTATTGGAACGATGCCTGCCTCGGCTTCTAGCACTCTTCAAGAGAATTGCTCGTTTGGGCTACTTTGGTTACATGGGGCGCATGTGGACAAACGCCGTGAAGTAGACTTTGTGATTACTTATTGCAATAAAATGTTGCTTTTATTGAGCCATTGCGTATTCCGTACTTCGTCGTCTTTTGGCAACCACTTGGCGAGTACTTCTCCCGACACGACTTTTACGCAGTCTTCCATCGCAGTACAAAACATCTATTGAGCATTACAGGCTGTGAAAGTAACTCAAGCCGCAGGAAACCATGAAAAGGGAACGAACGTCAACCAAGAGAGAGCACAGAAGTACGTGTAAATGCACCTGACGCGCACGAACGATGGTCATCCCTGCTGTTGCAGTGGCACATGCAGGTTTCCTGACAGGCTGCACAAATTAGAGAAAGTTTACCTTGCTTCGTTGTTAAATGGTCATTGTTAATTTACATTAATATTCCAAAGCTAGCTCTCGCTATTTTCTCATGCTGAAGAAACCAGAGAGGCCAGTCGCTAGCGCTTCCTAATAATTAATTTGTGTAGCACATCTGGGAGGCGCCATTATCGGCTGCCCATGTTTCGTTGTTTTTCTGTATCTCAACGTGAATAGGAAAGGCCATAAAACATCGCATGCACCAATCCAACCGTTTCCATGCATATGCGTCAACTACAACGCTTTGTGTTCGCTAAAAAACACAAAGATTAAAACACCCAGCACAAAAATCCAAAACTCAAAGTGTAGCAGCCCGATACGGCTACACTCAAACGCAACCGTAAAATACATTGTAGCCGAGAATGAACATATCGCTGCCTTCCGAAGACCTAGTGCGCTGAGGGACCCCACGAATAATAATGCAAGATTTTGGAAACTCATCATTCGCTTATTTTTACAAGTAGTGTCGTTGCTCAATATAGGTTCGACTATCACATCAGGGTACCCCAAGATACATTTGGAGGTTATGTGCCTACACTTAGGGTGGGTTGAAGCCACAACCTTTAAACGTTGTGGTCCTTAATCCCAGCTACAGAAAGGGCCATTCCTTCTACCTTCGGAGATTATACAAATAGAATGGAACTTGAAATGCCAACCTTTAATGGCTGTCGTTTCGCGTCCAACGCATAGAAAGTTTGTTTTTATTATCCTAATTTATTTTTATTCCTGTCACAATAATTACACTGCCCTTAAAAACAGCACGTCATGTAGGTTATGATTTCCTTGGCTGAAGTTTAAGGCAATTGCATTTGGTGGTCTCCACCTAAAGGTGGCTTGCTTAAAACAACCAAGACAAAGTTTAGACATGATAATTTTTTTTCCAAATACCATTTTGTACGAAGGTTTCTCGCCACCGAGGAGTTTCATCGTTTGGATTGCCGTGCTGTAACAGCAGACTTGTCATGTTCTAGGTTCGCCGTGTGTCATTAACACAAAATTATTATCATATTAGTCATCGGGTGCTCTGAAGGGTTATAGGAAGTTGTGCTCTGTTTCACTTGCTTTTTCCTTTTTCTGGTATGAGCTGAATTATTGTTAGTCACTCCCCTTGTTTTTGCTAGCAAGGCTCACGTGGTTGCTTGTTTGAAAAGGTGGATCCTTTATTCTTTTAATTTTTTTCATCTGGACCTTTATTTTCACAATTCAGTAACCAGTGTTGCACACGTTTCTTTAAAACAGAAGCCAAAGCTTGTTACTGGTTTCTTCTCACTTTTGGGAAGAGTTCCCGTTAGAAGTTCCTTAAATGCAAAAAGAACTCGTTAGAATTCCACATAAAGAATTTTAACGTGTCGTCACACTTCTGATACATTTCAGTTTTTGACCCAAATATAGGGCTGGATAACCTCGAGGCCAAATAAACTAAAATTTAATGTTCGTTTGGCGTTACGCATACATATTGAGTTCAACATCGGCAGTGCCAGGTTATATGTATATAAGAGTGTAGGGAAACAATCATTGAACTTTTTAGAGGTCAGCAGCCGTGCTACTAATATCTGCAACCTTTGTGCTCGTATAATACTAATGAAAATCAAATGACACTTTCTACATCAGCCCTCCAATGCGCAATCAGACTGCTGCACTTCAGGTGCTAACGCAATAACATTGAATATCTTGTATCGGGGAAACTTTAGCGTCAGCGTTGGCGCTGCAGGTTGTGAGCGAAGAAATGGGGTAGTCTATAGGTGAACATTTGAGATAACCAAGGCTCAATAAATATTAAACAGCAGTACGAGTGCGTCCAACCCTAGCTTTTTATGACGAAGGCGTCTGGTGTTCTACCGAACAGTAACGCGATTGCTTGGAACTGTTTCGCTGAAAATTGTAGAGTTATCATAAATATACGAGTCTTAATAACGCATAGTGTGTTGCATGACAAGAGCACACCAGTAGCTCGAGGCATCACCACATCATAATTTCTAAATGAGTGCGTCTTTTGAAGGCCGACAATTACAAAGCGTTAAGACAAATCCAACACCTGCGTGGGTTCGCGTTTGCCTTGCCGACGCGTAGTGAACTATTCCCTAATTCGGAGAAAGAAAAATGACCTAGTTGGCACTTCGCAGCTGTACTTGCATTTCCAAAGAGTTTGACACGGTGAATATTACGCAGGCTATCATTCGTTTTCTTGCGGCATAGTTGACGCATCCACCGAAAACCTAAGTAACGATAGCAACTGATGGAGGCATTCGCATGAAATCGGTTGTGTTGGTGCGTACGATGTCTCATGCCACGGTAAACAGAAATAAAAATAAACATTCGTTTAAGAGCTCAAGATGTTGATGCCCACACGTATTACGCGAAGTAGTCTATTAGGTAATCTTTAGACACGATGATATATGATAAGTAGGGTTTTAACAACTCAAAACACCCTATGATTATGAGAGACGCCGTAGCGGAGGACTCCGGAAATTTCTACTTCTGGGGTTATTTAACGTGTCCCTAAATCTGAGCACACGGGCCTACAGCACTTTCGCCTCCATCGAAAATGCAGCCGCCACAGCCAGAACTCAATCCCATGACCTGCGGGTCAGCAGCCGAGTATCTTAGCCACTAGACCACCGCGGCCCCTAGACACCAGGACAGTCAATGTGTTCAGTAAGGTTAGCATATGCGCACAACTAATTAAAATGGAGAGGACATCGAAATGCCTCACAGCGATTGATTTAAGCATAAAAGCAATACTAATATTTCGACACAAGCCGCTACTCGCTTACTGCTTTGCATGAAAACGACTCCCACAAAATGTACTATATCGGCGTCAAATGGAACCCGAACAGCGGAGTGCGTGTATCAAGCATTAGAAACAGTATAGTGTTGGCGGTCCAGTCATCACCATTAAAAGGCGTGCACATCTAGCTTGGCAGCACGACGCGATCCCCTAGAGTGTGTTACCTCCGTTTTTACTCTAGTTTTCGTAAGGTGATAACGGTGGCCATTGTGAGCGTGCCAAGAGCTTTTGATCGTATCCCACGCAATTTCTTGCTTTTACTTCAGTGCCACAATGTAATCGGTATCTTGGCACAATAAAAATGAAATATGAGAAATATAATCGGTTTACGGTTGATTTTTAAACGATAGTCGTATCTCGTTCGCCAGCGCTGCTTCACCTGCACCTTTCTTTAAGACACCCACCCGAAAAAGGCTTCACTTTAACTGGAAATTCAGAGCATTTCTTCGGAGGCGAGAGCACAAGTTGTTTCGCATTAACGACATGAAGTGAAACAGCATGATATTGCCTGCATTATGAACCGACCTTTGTCTACTATAAACATAATTTGCCAGGCATTCCGTGATGTTGCACTGCTTGATGACAAAACATGCTACAATACTCACCTTCGGCAGCAGTAGCTTAACCTTTGAATTTTTTTGTTCCTTACAAATACCATATACCTGGAACACGAGCAGAAATATTGCACACTAGAGGGGCTGCGCAGTGCTGCCACACCGGATGTGCGGGCCTGTCCGTGTCAATACCTGGCGGATGGTGCGCAGTATGCCATTGATAAGGCTTGTGCCACGCACTCCGCTGTTCGCGTTTCATATGATGGCAATAGTACGGCATCTTTTTTTCCCCAAGTCAACGCCTTGAAGCAAGCGAAGCCATTCACCACACACATTCGAAGGCTTTCGCTGTTATGATAGCACTCTCACGAATGAGCAAAAGTCAGGTTCGCATAAAACAGAGTATATGAAAAAACATAAGTCAAGCGTCAACACATGAACGGAGCCCAACCGATCACACCTCAAAGAGTTACTTCATTTATTGCACAGTCGAGATGACAAGAAGCTGCTGAGGTGAAACGTCGATGTGTGATGACCATTACTGCCGGTATATAACAAACTGCAACTATTTCATTTCAAGAGGGTAAGTATAACAGAGAATATTTAACTGACTAACATTTTAGAAAAAATTTTGTTGTTGAACGTTAGCGCGCCTGTTGTAGCATCTTTCCTCGTCCTTTGCGTTAATTATTACCTAAAGTGTAACCAACCAACACGGTCATATCTCTCCCCCTATGCAGTCAATTTCTATTTTGTATCCCACTCTTAACGGCACAGTTTTAGTGAAAACCAAAGAAAATTACTTTGAATGAGAAAATACTTTAGGGAGTACAATGACGTGTTATTTATATAACTGTTATTGGTTTTTATGGAATAACAAGTGACCATCGGAGTCGCCGTTTAAATACCTGCATTATTACTAGCAACACGACGCATTGGAGGACTTTGCAACAAGTTTGAGCACCTGCTGTATTAACAACTATTTTGTGTAAACAACCAGCTTGACGTTCCACTTGTCAAATTAAACAAAAACGAATAAATTTTGTTGGAAGAGATAGCGTAAGACAGCGTTATCTGACGAATGCCAATTTTAAGAGAGGAGGTGAGGCATAAGGCAGTACATGGCCGAAACGAGGAAGTAAGCAGCACGTCGTTGCGGCGTCTTACGCAATAGGCCTGTGATCCCACAAGTTCTCGGGCAACGCCTTGCGCAATGACGTAATGCCTTGATTTTTGTGTACGACCAACTGTCTATGGACTCAATTTTCCTTGCTCCGTCATAATTCTAACAGCATCATTTGCTTGTTCTTACAAGCATGAGCTCAATCTATATACCTAGTCAGTAAATTCAATCAAGTGTTATTGACTTTCCTAAATTAAATTATTCCCTCACAACTCGGTTTCATTTATATGCGTATTTTAAAGTGCATTTTAACAAGCTCTGCGGCAATAAAAACAGCACTGAACGCTAAAATAAAACGTCATTTTATATTAAAAACTGAAATTCAAAAATCAAATGCTGTTTTATTGTGCATGCCTGGTGAAGTCCTCAGAAGTAGACGTGAAATTTTCAAAGTACCCGTCCTGAGTGGCCCCGAGCACTTTACCTTTTTCGGATTTTTTGCATTGTCTAGCGGTCCTAGTCTACTTTCCGCAGGCTTTGATTTCCGACACATAAGCCAAGCCTCAATCGACGATAACACCAAACTGTTTTGTTGCAGTGCTACAGTAGGCCGAAAGTAGAAGGGGCATGTATGGTGTGGGAGGCACAAAAACTTCATGGAAACTAGTGGAGTAGTACCGATACAAATACGGATAGAGAAGCTAAGGCTAGAATGCGTTATTCTGTTGGCTTTACACTAGCAAGTAAACTAAATATTAGGCACCTTTTTCAACAACATAAACAGGCATTTTTGAATTTACTACCAAAATTCAATGACACTATATTTCTAACTACTTGACATATTCACGTATTTATTTAGTCAAAGAAATTTACATGAATTAAGATTTTTTTTAGGTAAGATGGGTATGACTCTGCTCACTAACATCGCCCGACAAAGCTGCTGTGTGTTTGTATGGGCTCTTTATTACAATGAGATTCTTGCTGACAAAGCGCTGCTGATAAGCGTTTTATTTTTTGTAAATTTTTCTTTCACACTCCAAGCCTGCATGCGTATTCACTTTCCAACTTGGAAAAGATAACTTACCGTATCGGTAAACAGCCATAGCTGACTAGTTCCACAGCGTTTTCCGAATGCATACTGATATCACCGCAGGCAGCGTCTGAACCGGCGTGGAATTGCCGACCGATTGCACGGGAAGCCGCAACGGCACTTGGCAACTGCGGCGTTCAGGGCATGCATGGCATTCTCGCGCCGCCAGCGCTGTTTAATCTCGTTTCTTGTGCTGCTTTGCAGGTTGGCGATTGCTTTTCTTTGCCTATTAAGATACGGCTTGCAACGATAACTCTTACGTACCGATAGAGGTGGAGATGTTGTAGGCTCGTGTGCTCAAATTTGGGTGCTCGTTAAAGAACCCCAGGTGGTCGAAATTTCCGGAGACTCTCCACTACGGCGTCTCTCATAATCGTATGGTGGTTTTGGGAAGTTAAACCCCACATATCCATCAACTCTTACGTTTCTAAACCCACCTGCCCAGGGGAATAAAAAAGTTAGCATAGGTTGCGTTGGAGGCGCATTTTTAATGACACAGCGAAGGGGACGAACACCCATGTTGTCCTGGCTTCTACAGTTTTGAGAAGTTTTCCAAGTTTTCTCACTCTTTTTCCTCTATATCATGCTTTTTCCTGTCGGTGTTTTCCATCTATTTGCTCTTTTTCTTGCCGTTTCCTAATTGCTTTCACACTATTGATATCTCTATTTCCGGCTTGCTTCCTCCTTCTTTGTTTCCTTCCTTTGCTTTACACACACTGTATTTCTTGCTTGCTTCCTCTTTCTTTCCATCTTTTTCTTTTCTCAATTCACTCGTTCTCTTCCTCCAATTTTCTCTCTTTCTGCATTTCTTCCGCACAACTTTTCTCTCTCCCATTTTTTTAAAGACGAAGTTTTACTCTCTCCTCTTTCTTTCTTCCTCGCGCCACTCCCCCTCCCCCTTCACCTCCTGTTCCAGACCTCTTGCTCTACGGTACTATAAAAGACTACGCTCTGCTCTGTCACGCCATTCAATTTGCCGAGTGGTTAAGACGCTAGCCTTCCGATTGCAGATATGCGCGTGGGAATTCCGCCACCTTGAAAGGCATCCTCTGGTGTTCGCCACTTGCTGCTTCAGCGTCTTCGGCCTGCCGCCGTTGCTTCGCAGCGATACGTTGGGCTCACTGGGGCCTTCGTTGTTTAGTCAGTAAGTGATGAGTTGTAAGACTTAACCAGTGTCCTTCGCACGCACACCTTTATGATGATAATAAATTTGCGATTAACAAGACTTGCACATACCCGCCAAGATGATAATACTTTGGTTGGTGCCCCTATGTGGCTGGTAAGCCACATAGTGGCACCAACCTGCTTTGTGATAGCTTGCGCGAATTACGCCTAGCTTAAGCGGCTTCACTGCTAAAAGGTCATTGTTAATTTACCTGAAGCCAGCCGCCAGCGCTCTTTAGCCATGCCACTGGTGCCCTGTATTTTGGTGCCCCCTAATGTTCCCTGTGAAAAGGACTAATATTGGGCCAGTTGGGCTGCCTCTAGAGGACAGCGACGATCATGAGGACTGTGCGATGACGCACGTTTAACTGACGGCAGCACAATGATAACGACAGTGTAGGCTTATCGGTATCCGAAATTGCTGCGAATGAAGCATATCGTTTTTTTTTTTTTTTTTGCGGAAGGACTGGGAGCACTGCAGTTACGGCGCACACAGACACTGAAATCGAAGGCACAAAGTCCCCATACCTTCCGTGAGACTCGCTTTCGCATGGTGATACGCTATGGCAGCGCCGCTTCCGCCACTTGCGGCTGCCGGCTATCCTACTTGAAATTATTTGCAAGCGAAACATTCATTTCATCACGTTACTGGTTAGGTCAGCAAGGGAAGGGAAAGAATACGAAGCGCGGGGAGAAGGGTTGCTGCTAAATCTCCAATTTGCATGCAAGCGGAATGTGTTCCTGCTCTTTTGCGCATAATCTGACCATTCAGGCAACGCTGTCATTCGTTAAGTTTAGCTAACAGTTATCTAAGTGTTTTTCGGGTGCCGTGAAGTATACAAACGAAAGCTAACGAATTCCTAAAAATAAACTCAATCAACAAAAGTAAACTCGTCTTTATTTCTTTATATCATATGTTTCGTACAAAAAACGTGCGTAGTGTGAAAAGTTAATCTGAAAAAGCAACTCCATTTTACGCCCGTATTGGGCAAGCGCTGATCCAAGAATATTGAAACCCATGCAAAGCAAAAAATGTTGATCTGACGAGCCGGCCACGTCCTACTTAACTCCATAATGGAAAAAAGGGTACCTAAGGTCTTTGTTTTTTTTTGTTATAAATAGTATTACCTAGCACTGAGACAAATTTGGCCAAAACAAGTATACCCTATATTTTCTTGGCAAAATGTCTCCTATAATTTTTTTGGTAAAAGTTGTCTGTCAGTTCTCTTCAATACAGTTTCTAACAAAAATAGCGAGCCCTTAAGTTTACCCTGATTTTCTTCACTCATAGCGAGGGTCTCGTTCTGTCAGACTTCTTACCTTCAGGTGGTATTCGAGAAATTATAGGTCAGCTGCCTGCTTGTAATAAGAGTACGTTCTACGGGGCGCCAAGAGGCAAAAGAATGAGTGTCTCACACTCGCAGCAAAGACAACCGGCACCGCTGACTGACGCTCCATTGTTAATGCGCACACCAACCACATAAAGTTGACAAAGGGAAATAGCCGCCGTTAATGCTCAGTTGGTAGCATGGAATGCGTTATTTGAAGTTCGCAGGTTTGATCCCAGCCCAACGGGAACTTATATTTTAATCCACTTTTCTTCCTTCACATTTACAAATCAATTACTTCCAACAATATTCGCTATACATTCCTTGGCAAATATTATCCGTCAATCCTCGTTAATACTGACCTAATGGCGTAATTTTTGCAACAATATTTCCTTCAGATCTTGTGTACCGAACAAGACAGAAGAGTAGGGGAAGATTGAGGCGTGAAGCGATGAGAAGCATCTGAATAGCGAATGCCGCTGGAAAATACCTTTCATCTAGTCGATTCCTTTTCGTCAAGGCATAGCCTTGTGGAAGAACCGTTCATTTTTGAAAACGTGCGCTCGAACGACATTCCCTGTTCAAAAATTTTGCAATGAATCATCAAATCAACTTCATATATTTTACTGATAGTATTCGAGGCAAGGGCCCACGAAGTCTCCAAGGGCAGTACATGCATTTCCATGACTAGGAAGTAGCCCCTAAATGCTTCACTGCATTTTAACTACAGACCAAAAGTAAGAAATGAACAAACTCAGTAGCCGAGTCAACACGCATTCAAGCATTTCACGAGACATATTTGTCACCACCAGGTAGGCTGTCATCGTCATAAATTAGTCTATGAAACTGTGCTTATGTCAGTTCAAATCAGGCTTACCAAGAACGGGCTTTACTCATGAACCCATAAAAAATGAATGCCTCCTTAAATGGTAAACCCAAATACTTGTACTCACCCGTTCTCACTGGGAAACATCGAAAACTTTCGCGGAACTGAAGATCCCTGGGTTAACACACCGGAGAGCTCCGCAAAACTAGTGATGCTTCGATTTAGCCGCCTTGGTCTAACACGTGGTGGACTTGTTCTACGTGGTCTACAGGGAAGACAGGCTCATGTTTGCGCAGCGCCGTTCACCGCCCTAGCGAGAAGGGGGCAAAGCTGCGGTCGCTCGGACGGGCCGGGCTTGCTTGGTTTTCCCGTTGTGTGCACACAACACGTGTTCCTTGGAGCGCTTATCTCGCAATTTGTGCGCTATGGGCAGCACTCATTCGTCATTCTGGAAAGCAGGCTCGCACTACTGCAATTGTGAGCAGCTGTGAGAGTTGAAACATGACGAAGACCTGAAAACTGCCTGTGGAGTTCTACCGTTTCCAATGCATGCAGTGCGAGAAGCGAAGGCGTCATGAGTGGATTATGGCAGTTCGCCGATCCTCCGCGGTTTCGTTAGTTTGAAAAATGTTTGTCGTGCACAGTACTACAAAGTAATGAGCAACTGAAAAAAAAACGCGATGGCTGGATTCATAATTAAAGAAAGCGTGTTTGTAAAGTGAGACTACAGCAAATAGACAACCGCTGTACATTTCGCGATTGGACTCTGGCATTCCAAAAGAAGCATTGGTAGTGCCAAAGTGGTGGAGCTTGCTAGTTTAATACACTTAAAATGCCGTACTGCGAGTCCTTCAAGTGTTTTATTCAGCTGATGGCTTTGACTGCTCGTCGCCACTCAGTGTAAACAGATTTTTGCTGTGGGTTCGCGCTGAGCTTTTACACGTACAGGTCTTGCAAACAACACCGACCAATAATTTAGCATGATGAGGTGTTGCGATGATACAATCGAAGTTATCATTTCGATTGTCGCCTACGCCAGCTGCATTTACATGGGGGCGAAACACAGTAACAGTGCGCTCAAATTTCAGTAAAAGAACGACAGACAGGGCGTGTTGGTGTTGTATATTTCAAGCGTACGCTGATATTGCGCTCAATCTACACAGAAGCGACACTCAAGGTATGTGTGCCCTCTGTCCGTTCTCTTCGTGCCTTACACTTCAAATATACTAAATTGCACGTTCAATAATAAAAAAAAGAAACATCAGGTGGCCGGAATCAATATGGAATCTCCAACCATGGCACGCCTCCCAATGATATGATGGTTTTGGCGTGTAAAATTTATCATTGCATGCAGCCAATCTGCGGGCGATATACAGCCGCCGCTATGAAAACTGGTTGGAAAAAGAACCAAAGCGGATATAAAATTTTTGATGGTTTCACGAGATTGGACGCCGTTATTAGGGTCGAATCTCAGCGTAACCTAAAACATGCTCGATTCTAGTTTGTATTTTGAGATATGACGACGACCAAGCGAGCTGTCAAAACAACCGCATTGACATTCGAATCAGTGAAGACGTGGAGTGATCAGGCATGGATATAATCTGAAATGAAACATACGCTACAAGAAACATGCATGCATCGAAGTAAACATGAAATACTCTTTTGTGCATATCATTACACTTTTAAATGAGCTGCGAAAAATTCATTGCGTCATTCAACTTACGATACAACCTTATTAACAGCTGGTGAAAACATCGGCAAAAGTGAACCTCTTATGAAACTAATGAAACTAACCATGCCGCATTGAAATGGTGCCGGGGACTGAACAGGGGAAACGTAAGTTTGGTCTCTTCACAATGACCTCCTAACAAATCGAAATCGTAATGAGGAACTTGGCATTTAAGCAATAGAAATCTGAACGCTATATTGTCTCGGGGTCGTGACGTGGCCGAAGACAGGAGACTTCATGTTGGAATTTAACTGTTTATTTGGGCGAACCTGTGCCCGGTAAACGGAAAGTCCAATTACAGCAGCAGTCTCGCACAGATAGCAGTCTCGGACTGATAGCGGCGAACGGAGCGTCGGCCTTCGACCAACAACTGACAAGCGGCGAAGCGCGTCGGCATTTATACTCTTGCCGTCGAATGTTCTAGCGTTATCACTGGCGGTGGCCTAGGTTCCAGAACAATCTGTACCGTTCGCACAGTGGGCGGGATCTTATCGAAATGAGCTACTACAGTCCGGAACCTTCTCGAAAACTGCAGGCGCGGTTTGCGCTGAGAATCGTGTGGTGTTTTGGGACGATAACAAAAACTTGGGAAATGGAACGTGGCAATGCCCCCCTCTGGAAAAAGGCATCGTCCCGATGCTTTAACTAAAGATGAAGGTACGATAATAATGCAAGAAAGTACAATGAATAAATTACGATGCAACAATAACACCAAAAAAACACTGTTTCAGTTTGTTAACGCGCATGAAACGGCTTGAGGCGCGCGACATAGACGACTTCAGGTCGCAATCGGCGTCGTTGAGAGTTCGTGATGCCGTCGGGGACAACCTCGTAATCAAGTGGGCCGAGACGTCGAACCACCCTGTAGGGTCCGAAGTACCGTCGCAGAAGCTTTTCACTTAGTCCACGTCGGCGTAATCGGCGTCCACACCCAAACACGTTCACCGGGCTGGTATTCCGCGAAGCGTCGTCGAAGGTTGTAATGATGGCTTTCGGTCGTCTGTTGATTCTTGATACGGAGACGCGCAAGTTGTCGGGCTTCTTCGGCGCGTTGACGGTACTCGCTCACATCGAGGTTTTCTTCGTCGGTGACGTTGGGTAACATGGCATCGAGCGTCGTTGCCGGGCTCCTTCCGTAGACCAATTTGTATGGAGATATCTGCGTCGTTTCCTGCACCACCGTGCTGTATGCGAAGGTCACATACGGAAGAATGGCGTCCCACGTCTTGTGTTCGACATCGACGTACATTGACAGCATGTCGGCGATCGTCTTGTTAAGCCGCTCGGTGAGGCCGTTGGTCTGTGGGTGGTACGCTGTCATCCGGCGCGGTGGTTTGTTTGGCTGTATGCCAAGATCGCTTGAGCTAAGTAAGTAGTGAATGTCGTTCCTCTGTCGGTGATAAGGACCTCCGGGGCGCCGTGACGTAGGACGATATTTTCGACGAAGAACTTGGCTACCTCGGATGCACTGCCTTTTGGCAGGGCTTTTGTCTCGGCGTAGCGGGTGAGGTAGTCGGTAGCTACCACGATCCACTTGTTTCCGAAAGCCGACGTCGGGAACGGCCCCAGTAGGTCCATACCGATCTGCTGGAAAGGTCGGCAAGGTGGATCAATTGGCTGCAGAAGTCCCGCTGGCCTTGTCGGCGGTGTCTTGCGTCGCTGACAGTCCCGGCATGTCCTCACATAACGAGTGACGTCGGTGGTAAGACGTGGCCAGTAGTACCTTTCTTGTATCCTCGCGAGCGTGCGAGAAACACCGATCTGCCCTGCCGTCGGATCGTCGTGCAGGGCCTGCGAGAGTTCTGGTCGCAGAGCTGAAGGCACCACAAGGAGGTACTTAGCTCGAAGCGGTGAAAAGTTTTTCTTTTGTAGAAGACCGTTTCCTAGAAAGAACGACGCAAGTGCGCGCTTGAATACCTTCGGGACTTCGGCGGTCCTGCCTTTGAGGTATTCTATTAGGGCCTTAAGTTCCGGGTCGGCCCGCTGTCGTTCAGCGAAGTCGTCGGTAGTTATCGTTCCCAAGAAGTAGTCGTCATCCGGGTCGTCGGGTAGCGGTTGGTCGACAGGCGCACGAGAGAGACAGTCGGCGTCGGGGTGTTTTTTGCCGGACTAGTAAATGACAGTAATGTTATATTCTTGAAGTCTCAGGCTCCATATTGCGAGGCGACCTGAAGGGTTCTTCAAGGTGGCTAGCCAACACAAGGCGTAGTGGTCGCTCACAACTTTGAAGGGCCTGCCGTAGAGGTAGGGGCGAAATTTCGACGTAGCCCAGATGATGGCGAGGCACTCCTTTTTTGTTGTGGAATAATTTGCTTCTGCTTTGGATAGCGATCGGCTGGCGTAACTAATAACCCTTTCAAGTCCGTCAGCCCTCTGCACAAGAACGGCGTCAAGACCTACGCTGCTTGCGTCAGTATGTATTTCTGTCTCGGCGAATTCGTCGAAATGGGCAAGTAACGGAGGCGTCTGGAGGCGATGTTTAAGCTCTTGGAAAGCGTGTTCCTGTGGTGTTTCCCACTTGACCTCCACGTCGACCTTGGTAAGGTTAGTGAGAGGATCGGCGATGCGGGCGAAGTTTTTCACGAACCGCCTATAATAGGCGCACAGGCCCAGAAATCGGCGCACGGCTTTCCTTGTCAGTGGGCGGCGGGAAGTCGGCGATGGCGGCTATTTTCCGTGGATCGGGACGAACTCCAGACTTGCTGATAACGTGCCCCAGAAACAAGAGCTCCTCATACGCAAATCTGCACTTTCCTGGCTTCAGTGTGAGTCTGGAAGCCTTGATGGTTTGAAGTACAGCTTCAAGGCGCCGCAGATGCTCGTCGAAACTCGAGCAAAACACGACAAGTTCGTCCAAGTACACAAGGCAAGTCTGCTACTTCAATCCTGCCAGTACTGTATCCATAACGCGTTGAAAAGTTGCAGGCGCTGAGCAAAGGCCGAAGGGCATCACCTTAAACTCGAAGAGGCCGTCTGGTGTTATAAACGCCGTCTTCTCTCGGTCTCTTTCGTCGGCTTCGATTTGCCAATAGCCAGTCTTGAGGTCCATTGACGAAAAGTACTTGGCGTTATGGAGACGATCAAGTGCGTGGTCTATTCGTGGGAGAGAATACACGTCCTTTCTTGTGATTTTGTTCAGGCGGTGATAATCGACGCAGAAACGTAGGGTCCCATCCTTTTTCTTCACTAACACCACGGGGGATGCCCATGGACTCTTGGACGGCTGGATAATGTCATCCTGCAGCATTTCATCAACTTGTCTTTTCATGGCCTCACGTTCTCTCGTCGAAACCCTGTACGGACTCTGACGGAGTGGTCTGGCATTTTCTTCGGTTATGATGCGATGTTTCGTGATTGGGGTCTGCCGAATTTTCGATGACGACGAAAAGCAATCTCCGTATTGCAGGAGCAGGGCCTTGAGCTGTTCTTGCTTATCGTTCGGAAGTCTGGGATTGACGTCGAAAGCTATGGGAGGGGCTTGGTTCCTCTGAGCAGGTTCGGCAGAATCGGTGAGGGCGAAAGCACTGGTGGCTTCGACAATTTCTTCGATATATGCGACCGTTGTTCCTTTGTTCACATGTTTGTACTCATTGCTGAAATTCGTGAGCATAACCGTTGCGTTGCCTCCCCGCAGCTCTGTAATTCCTCTTGCGACGCAAATATTTCGGGTGACCAACAGATGCTGACTGCCTTCAACGACGCCTTCCAAGTCAGGTGATTTAGGAGCGCCGACTGAAATAATGACGCTTGAGCGAGGCGGAATGGTGACTTGTTCTTCCAGCACGGCTTGACGGGGGCGTCCGGCACATGAACGAAGCAGCACCTCCACCAGATGTCACGGGGTCGTGAAGTGGCCGAGACAGGGGACTTCGTGTTGTGATTTAACTGTTTATTTGGGCGAACCTGTGCCCGGTACGTGAAAGCGTGGCGTGAAATGGACGAGAAATGGACGTGAAAGCGTGGCGCTTTGCCGACAGCTCCGATAAGTCACGAATTCCGCAGCAAATTCGCGTTTTACCGGTAACATGCAGATTGAATTCGCGCCGCCACCTCACTTTTATTGTCATAGAAAGGCAGCCGTTCACCATCGACATTCACATAGCACTCGCTCAAAGACATTGTGTTTGACTTGCTTGGTCCTGTAAAGGTTGTCGATGAATCGATCTCGGTTCCGATGAGACTCACACCGTGAAAACGCTTTCATAATCTTTTCAAACCTTGAGAGCAAGTCACAGGTGACGCTGCACGTGCAGGACGACCAGACAACAGCACGTGCAGGGCACGTGAACGAGCTGAGATAGCGCAGACACAAGGATGGAGCGGGATGCCGAGCGACCGGCTTTTGCTAGAAAGTCGGTGAAACGCGTGTGGCACAGCGCCCCCTGGCCGAGGTTGGTAGTCCTATACTGCGGCTTTTGTTCGCTGAACGCCACATCAAATGTCTTATCTTTGCAGCATTCCTACTTGGCAAGCTACCCGAGCGCGATCCAACATATGATATCACTGAGCAAGTGACAAGGGGAGGCAAGCGCTAGACATACGTCTTTCCACGCTTCGCCTGATTCAAGATTGAAGTAATAAGGAATAAAAAAGACATATAAATAAAAGAACACTTTTTTACAGTTCAATCAAGCTTATTTAATCCTAAAAATACTTGTAAAAGATATTGAATGCGAGCATCTACATTAACTTCGCCTCATTCCGACAAATCTTTGGATGGGTGGTAACCGCTACGAGAAAGCATGTTTCTTGAAATTGAAAAAAGCGCTGAATTTCCGGGGCCTGCTGAGCTGGTCATGTGGATAGCTATCTCTTGGTATTTCGCGGGAATTTCATACGAAAAAAAAACAATGAATACTTCGTTCATTGAAAGCTAGCAACTGTTTATTCAGAAGTTTTACAATGAAAAAAAAAATTCGTCATTGCAATGTCTTTCCGTGTTAATTGCTGCAAAAGTTGCCTAAATAAATTTTGTTACTAGGCAAAAAAATAAACATGAGAAGTGACTTACTTCATGCAACAATCAGCCACATGCATTCGATCGTATTGTCTCATAGCACGTCCCCATACCTTTAAACTCTGCCTAGACACAGCTACCTCACCCCGTTTAAAGATATATATATCTTCCGAAGGTAAAGAAAAGGCATAAATTGGTGTCTTGCATTAATCCTGCCAGAACAATCATAAAAATAAATAATTACAACCAAGTCGTGAATGCTGGACCACATGCACTACCAGCTCCCAGTGCAACACCAGTCCTCCTCGTGTGTTCACTGTCTGATTGATTGATTGATTTGTGGCGTTTAGCATCCCAAAACAACCATATGATTATGAGAGACGCCTTAGTGGAGAGCTGCAGAAATTTCGACAACCTGGTGTTGTTTAACTTGCACCCTAATCTGGGCACTTGGACCTACATCATTCCTGCCTTCATCGGAAATGCAGCCGCCGCAACCGGGATTCCATCCCGCGACCTGTGGATCAGCAGCCGAGTACCTTAGCAACTAGACCACCACGGCGGCGCTACGCTCTCTGAGCGCATAATCTACACAGCACCAATATTAGTTACTAACGTCAGGCTATACATGGCTTCTAGCTTTTCTTAATACACATTGCTAAATGTCGTATTGTCTCTATTAGGGCCATTCTACCGGAACCTGAATTTCGGAACTGACGTCCATATATACTTGAACATAAATTCCCGAAGGTTTAGAGTCAGGAATGTCCTCAAACAGAGTCTTAATCTTTGCAGCTCTAAGAGCCTTACCAGTATAAGCCGAGCCACAAGAACGTATTCACTAGCACCCTGACAGCAGGTCTATCACTGTTCAAAATACCTAAAACATTTGCAACCATTAAAGCAACGACTTTGGCTTTGTGACAGAAACGACACTTTATCAAACAGACCACTTTATCGCATGGAATTCTAAGAACGCGGATTTCTTTTTTTTTCGACCCATTTTATTGGTCAACAACGTCGAACATCCCCTTGTCTTTGGATTTCTCCATAGCTTGACGTATTGTTAATGATTTTGTATTTATTTAATATCTAGCGCTAATCAACACAAGAACAAGAAGGCAGGAATCAACGCGTGCGCTAACCTTGAACAAATGTTTTGCTGTTGTTGGAAGTTAGCGCACCTGTTGTTTCGTTCCATCTCGTGTTTGTGTTACTTCGCCCTATCTATTACTTAATGTCTTACAAACAAAGCCGAATTTCTCTCCTTGTGCATTGAATATTTGCACTTAGGATCTTGTTGCTAAATGAACAGTTTTGTAAAACCAATGAAGCGCTTTGAATACGAAAGTACCCTCAAAAGTAGGAAGAAGTCGCATTTTTGTAGCTATGATACGCTTATAAGGAAGCTGATACGAACGTTTTTTACGTGCCAGTGTATGCAGGACAGCGTAAGAAACCTAAAATAATTCTAGCACCACGTCGCTAGTTGTTGATTTCATCGTTGCCATACACTGTGGAATCTAGCAGTCTAACCGTAAGGAAAACGGACCATGTGTTGATTGAACAAACATCACTCAAGCTGTAATGGAAACAGTGAAGCAAAACTTATAACAACACTGAAACATGATTTATCAAACAATCGAAACCGTATGCCGCAAACGCAATGAAGACAAATGGCTAACGAAATAATAGTTTATCTTATATATAACATATATGGTACCATTAACTTTTAAAAAGCGAGAACTGTTCCAAATAAGCATACATCGTTGATGATAATACTGCGGGCTGTCATACCATAACCAAAAGTTAACTATCGACAGGCCGAAGTGGCGAAATTTACAATACGTTCGACCCCTTCGGCTTATAGGAATTTAACTTTATATAGACAGATCTTGTGAGACAGCGCCAAGTGACGAATTCCAGACGCAAGAAGCATGAATAGAAGAGAGCAGCCGAACGAGGAAGTAAGCAGCGCGCTATTGCAGCTGCTTGCGCAATAGGTCTGCAATACCAAGGCTTCCTAGAGACAGCCTTGCGCTGCGGCGTTATGCAGGAATCCCAGTTTTTTTTTTTTTCGACAACCTCAATGGTTATAGATCTTGTTCAGGTTGCATGCGTTAGTTTAGAAATAATTTTACACTGCGATTGTGGTTTCATAACGTAATTTGTTTATGCTTACCTTTCTACTTCTTTCCTTTTCCCAAGTGCAGCGTAGAAACCAGAAATTTTCTTCTGGTTAAAGAGCGTGTCTAGATTGATGACTGATATCCGGGTTTAACGTCCCAAAATCACCATATGAATATGAGAGACGCCGTAGTGGAGGGCTCCGGAAATTTCGACCAACCTGGCGTTCTTTAACGTGCACCCAAATCTGAGCACACGGGCCTACAACATTTCCGCCTCCATCGGAAATGCAGCCGCCGCAGCCGGGATTCGAACCCATAACCTGCGGCTCAGCAGCCGAGTACCTTAGCCACTAGACCACGGTGGCAGGGCGGTACGTGAATAGATGACGAAGGTATGTGACTGCTGAAAATATGATAATCATGAGATGCCGTGTCATGTAACAACACGACTACATGCCACGCTCAGATGCGCTGCAGGCCATTTCGCTAGCTTCATCATCATCATCATCATCATCATCATCATCATCATCATCATCATCAGCAGCAGCAGCAGCAGCCTGACTACGTCCACTGCAGGACAAAGGCCTCTCCCATGTTCCGCCAGTTAACCCGGTCCTGTGCTTGCTGCTGCCAATTTATACCCGCAAACTTCTTAATCTCATCTGCCCACCTAACCTTCTGTCTCCTCCTAACCCGCTTCCTTTCTCTGGGAATCCAGTTTGTTACCCTTAATGACCAGCGGTTATCCTGTCTACGCGCTACATGCCCACTAGCTTCACTTATGCCAAATTTCGTATTACGGGACGAGAATGGATGATTATGTATGTCACTGGAGCAAACATGATAAACATGATATGCGTGTCATGTAACAACATGACTACATGCTACGCTCATGATGCTATCGCGGCTGTTTCGCTAGCTCCACGTGTACCAAAGTTGGTATTACGTGACGCGAACAGTCGACATAATTAAATGACATATCCAAACATGATAATCACGATATGTGTGTCATGTCTGAGCACACGGGCCTACAGCATTTTCAACGCGCGTGTCTTTCACCTAATCATTGTCTCTCTCTCATTTGTTTATTGGCTACTTATAATAACTATTATAGTAACATCCACATCACCCTGAAAGGAACAGAGAAATTGTGCCAAAATAACGCAGAAATGACACAGGCACGAGAATACACATATGCCTTTAATTTGCATGTAAGAAACTAGCTTTCTATATTTGCTTGCTGGGGTCAATACCGGTAAAAGTGAACTTTTTCAAAATATCTCGATTTCACACATACAACTAACCAAACACTTACAAAATCTTCATTCTCTTCACATATCTTTGTCGGTTTTACGCAAGCTATGTTTTCTCACACATAGGCGTTAAACCACTTCAACTCACATTTAACTGTCTTAACCGGAATGCTAATCATATCCGGTTTTCACGTCCCAAATGCACGATATGATTACGAAGAGCGCTGTAGTGAAGAGTTACGAAAACTTCAACCAGCTGGGGGTTCTTAAACGTGCGCCTATCTACAAATACAAGGTTGACTGGCATCAATATTTTAGCATACATAACAAAATGTGGCCGTTGTGACATTTTACTCCTTCGAAATAGAGACTTCACACTTTCCTCTAATAGTGAGACTGCTGTAGAGACACATTGCCTGTGATGTACTACCATTCAAGTTTGGTAAAACAGATGAAATAGAATTGTTCAAATAAGAAACAAGAAATTGGTCAGGAAATGTTTTTTTCTCTCGTTAAACTGTGGACTCGACACCATACTCCTCTCGCTTAACTAGCCGGCGTCTGCGAGATAAACAACAGAATTCACTAACGCCATACTTTTTTGTTCATATATTGTCCCACATAAGCTTTACCGCATGACAAAGTTATCATATACCTAATACCTATCATGCAAGTTATGAAGCTGGGGACATGGCTAGTTGTGCGAATAGCCTTTGCACACGAACCTGCTTTTTCAAGTGGGCAAATTCTTCCAATCTTCTGGAGGCGAAAACATCGAATCAACCTTGTACCGATTGGAAACATTCTTCGGACCATGAGAAAAGTGATGTAGACATGGTACAACAGTGAAATCGCTGGCACGAGTTTTGCGCTGAGAACAGGTTTCTGCGTTTTTGGTGTTTACTCATTGATTGTGCTTACTGCGTGAAGTGGTGACCGCAGCGTTGCCATAACCAGCTGTCTTCAGCCTAAGAAACTGTCTAACACCTGATGATTGCATAACGTTTTGAATGAAGAAGACAAATTTGAAAGCAAATGCCAGTTTTGAAGAGTTTTGAGTGCGCTGTGTTTACATGCAACACAGTTGTGTTTTTTTTAGTTCCGGGTTGGTACTTCTAATATACATGCTATGGAGTTACCAGCAGGTGTAAATAAACATACTGCACCTGCTGCTGCTCCAATAATTCGGAGGTGAACCGAAGACCATGGCCACAGTCCTGAAAACGTTTCATAATCTTATCGGTCAGCTGCTTGTGATTGTGATTGTTATAAAAATCTCCAAAAATCATCATGCCTACAAACTTAGGGAATACCAACACCAAGGTGGCGGCCAAGTTACATGTTAACGTGGCTAAAGAATTATCGCTTATCAGGCGCAACTTTCGATCCGACGGAAACGCCTGTTTCTTGGCGCAAAACTTTGTCTTGCTAACCAATGACGGTGGACTTTAGGTACATGGACAAGATTTTGAGAATGGATTCGATTGAGACACCGCTCTTCGCCCTAAACTGAAGCTCTTCATAGAACTGTGAGATGCATTGATTCGTGGTGTTGAACGTCCCAAAACCTCCATATGATTATGAAAGACGCCGTAGTGGAGGGCTCTGGAAATTTCGACCACCTGGGGTTCGTACGACCACCTGGGGTTCGTTAACGTCCACCCAAATCTGAGTATGCGGGCCTACATTTCCGCCTCCATCGAAAATGCAGCCGCCAAAGCCGGGATTTGATTCCGTGACCTGCGGGTCAGCAGCAACTGCGACATGCATATCTCAACACCTTCTATGAGTTAATTGTGCGCTAATCTAGAGAAAAAATTTTCAATGTCCACGCTCAGTGTAGAGCAACCCTTTAGAAACTGCTTTTCAAGATGCTGTACCAAACAAGATGAAATATAGAAATCAGATATGGGTCTTGCAAGTTAAGACATGAGAAATTATTTCGATGATATGGTGACACAACGCTTTGCCGAGTATTTCATTGAGACACTACGAATCTAAAGGGCATATCTACCTTATGTGTTTTAACACTAAAGAAAAAAATCGGCAGATTCCAAGAACCTAGGTATCGACGTTATGCGCAGCATGTGGAGGGAGGGTGACCGTGTCGCAATTTTTTTATTGAGCGACACGTCATGAAATGACAAAATATGTGTACAAATGTTTTAGGCACAGACATATGTTGAAGAGTTTCAGATGTTCATGTAGCCAGTTCTTTTAACTTGCGCAACGACGCCCCCTGGAACATGCGTAATAGAAACACCAGAAACTTATATGAAGCGCTGATGCTCGCGAGGATGCGAGCCCTGGACACTGTTTCATAAGTCAACTTCAGCGCATGGCAACTAACCACAATTGACCTTATCCTGGCGTGGCAGCGGTATAAAAGAAGTACATATGTAATGTTTATGAAATTGAGTAGGCAGTACTGCAACAACTATATACGTTTCACGATGATTAGCGTCTATTTGAAAAGCAGCTCCGAGACCTGACGTAGCTCTGTGGGAAAATGCTTTATTGGCACGCAGAATGCTCAAGTTCGATTCAAGCTGGGACACCGACATTCATTATTTGCATTCGTGGGGTCGACGCTACCGACGTAGGGTATCTCTTAACGCTCGCACATTAAAATTGCCCGCGTGTGTTCTCGTCGTTCCTGGGTAAATACTAAGTGTCAGTCACCTGTGGCACATACCCACATACCAGTGGCACTACCGGCCCGTGGGTGTGTGCCACAGCGTGGCGGAAAGTGTTTGGCGATGTAGGCGACGGCATTCCGACATTGTTCATGTCTTGACCAGCGCGTCATATTCGTCAGACCATCTTACCTTTCCATGCTAAATTTGGTTCACGCCAAGTGAAAGGGGTGACCACGAGAGCACCGTAAACGTAACGGGCACGAGTATGGCAATACCGTATACATAATATTAATAACACAGCTTCTGCATTCTATTACTTTTTATTATAGATATAATACTTGAATAATACGCCAAGATTTGATCGTTTCCGTGCTCGAATATTTGTGCTGCCATCTGTATAACAGTAAAAAAAATGATTGCTCGCACAAGGAATCGAGGGTCACGTGTGTCTACAGTTGCCCTTTAGCAGCCATGCTGCAGATTTCCCGAAGGAAGTCTTGAAGTCATGCTGCTGTTGGCAGCGCTGCTGCTGAATCTCCTACTTCTTCGAGAAGTGCCGCATCATGTCCAGAAGAGCCAAGGGTTGCACAAGTGACTTACCTGCTGGAGCGACCGCCGCCGGCGTGAAACCTTGGGCGAACTGCAGACCGGCTGTCCCACAGTGTGCGAGCACGGTCGAAAATTTGATGACTTCTAAAAATATCTCTTTTTTCCCAATACTCTTCCTCAAGCTTTCTATTTCTGCGTCCTTTGCCCGCATCTCCCTGGTAATTTTCTCTTCAGTTTCTCTGGCTTGTTTTCTCTCCAGAGCCATCTCTTCGGTCAGCTTTTCCAGCTTCGCCTTGCTTGCGGCCTCTTGTGCCTGAAAAGCCGTTTCCTTATCTTTGAATGCCTCCCTCTCTTTTTGTATTTCTTTTTCCCTTGCTTCCGACCTTTCTTTCTCCGCGATTCGCTCTTTTTGCCTCTGTTCTTCCCTTTTCTTCTCCTCCTGCCTTTCCCTCTCTCTCTTATCTTCCGCCTCCATCTCGATTCTGATGAGCTCTTTCTCTTCCTCATAGAAGTGACGGTAGAGTTCTTCAAGTTCCTGCAAGAGTGACCCAGTGATCAGAGACTTACTTTTATACTCGGCATTCACATTAACACGATTGCGTTAAAAGTGCGTGTCGCAGAAAACCCACCGCCGGCATCAGCCCCGTTGGATGTGAGCGAAAAATCGTCTGTGCGTCTGTGACTGAAAAATCAAGTTACCGATATAGCCGCGGGAGGCCGCTACTTGTCCACGTGTGCGTGCGCGCTCACACTGAAGAAGCCGTGGATTCGAAAAAAAAAACGCTCAAGGTCACGAGGCGTGCCCTGCCACCTCTCCCTGCTTAGCATCCAGGCTTTCACCGGGACGAAAGAAGATATTATGCAATTGCAGCATGTGACAAACCTTTGTAACTCCCCTCGCACTGGACGGATTCTAAAGAAACTTTGGCAGCGTTGAATTTGTGAGGCAATAAGCTTTTCTAGTGAATTCATTTCATGGGTACTTGAAAAAGTGTTTAAGGGCCCCTTTAACGCATTTTGTTCGACAGGTATCACGACGAAAACGAGCCTATTCGGTGATAATAACGCGCGCTTGTCCAATCTGATGTGTGCGTGTTTGTGTGTGTGCGTGTGTATGGAACAAAACATGAATAAGTAGGCACTTAGCAGTTGAAGGGTGCACTAGGGGCCAAATTTCGCTATCGCGTTCAACTCTTAAGGGTGAAGCTTAGGGGTCCCCTAATTTTTTCAAAAGTGTGTATTTTTTAAGACAGCAGCAAAAGCAAACTAATGCGATGTGGCGGAAAAAACCAGATCATGATTTCAAGTGTCTGCTTTGGTTGTTCACGAGTAGAAAAAACTATTTGGACCTTCACAAGAATAATGAAGGGAAGGAAATCGCACCAATTATATAGATTTGATGCAACGGGGTCTCTAAAAGGCTCTGATCACATACAATCCTACAAGTTGCAATAAAAAGAGCACAAATCAAAAAGAACTTTGTTTTCATATCAGTAAACTACACTTCCCATCCCCGAAATCGCCACGCTTACCTCGAGAAGACACTTGGTAAGCGAGAAATTGTGGGAAACGAAAATTCGAGGGGCGACGCCAACTTGAAATTTCCGCATCAAACGGGATACTTCTATGACTTTGACGGCGTTTGCCAAGATCTCCCGCATTTTCAATCAGCAAAACAGGATGTCATTTGTCTTCTCAGACACACCATGCCAAGTTTCTGTAAACATCGCTGAATAAGCACCGTCTGAACGTAGACAATGTGCCTTGTGATGCGCACAGATTACGCTTATTTATACCAAATTTCCGAATGAAAGCTTGACCTCGATTTTAACGCAACAGCGTTAAAGAGCTCGTTTCGCGGAAATTCCGGCATTTGTGTAAGCGGTGGAATCGTTGGATTTGAGCGAAACATCATCATCTTGTGTGTTACCAAAAAATTGAAAACGCCACAAATGAAATGAATAAATGATCATCCGGCTGAGTGAGGCTCTAAATCAGATAGTTTGCGTGGCAAGCCGGTGTTCTACCACACAGCCGTGTGTCTGATTGTAAATACAGTGAAAATAACTTCCTCTCCTTCTGAATACAGTGAAACTAACTTTCATATTTTACAAAAACGCGCGTTCTGTATAGATGCTTCGAATATAGCATAAAATGTCGCAGTAATTATGCGTGGTACAAGCGTACACTGCAATCGGGCGTCAACACATGTGATTATCACAATGACTTAGTAGTTGAAAGTCGGCCGCCCACTACAAAAGGCACGAGCGTTACTGCGCGCATTCCCTTAAGGTCTCGTCGAGAAAACGCTGCAGGTCCGAGTAGATGAAGTTCAGGAGTGTTTGCGAGAAACAGGCCCCGAGTGCTCAGCAACCAAGTCCGAACATATGTTGTACAGTCCCACAAGTCGAGGCCCCTAAACCCCCTTGACGAGAGAAGTTTAATATCACACGTAGACCGAATTAGAATTCCGGGGTTACACATATAGAGGCAAATGGTCTTAATGGTGAGACGGTGCGCCGTCTCTGTCGTTCAGTAGACGACACCATTCGATTCTTGCGTCGTATCACGAATAGACGTAACGGTCTGCGTGAACACTGCGCGATACGTCTCGTGCAGGCACACGCGATATGCCGAATAACAATCGTTGCCTCCTACATCAAGTGAATAGGCTCGGAAGAAAAATGCAAACCAACTATATGATACGAAAGGCTTTGAAGAGAGCAAATTGGGTGGTACCACAGAGTCGTTATTAGCCCTACATGTTGCCTGGATATGCCCCATCGTAACTTACTCACTGCCTCTGCTGCACGGACTCCCAGCCTCCACCGAAAGGAGACTTCACTTGTTATTGGCAAGGAGCTTGAGGGTATGTCTGGATTTACCACGGCCAATTTCCAGTGCTTTAGTGTATGCGGAGGCTCTAGAGCCACCTTTGACAGTACTCCGAACTAAAGAAACATCTCGAAATTTATTTAGAATTTTCACGCAACATGAAAGTAATTTTTTATCTGATGCACTAACACAAAGGACGGCAACAAGACTACAGGATACTATATCATCATTTCAAGCAGTAGTAATAGAATTTAAACAAAGGAAACCTTCAAAACCACCTTGGACGCTGCCACTTCTCAACGTTATCCGTGAAATAGACGGGATAGAGAAGAAAGCAGACATGGCACCTCTAGTAGCGGCACATTTGGTACTTCATCAGCTTCATGTAATGCATAATGAAAAAACGAAGATATATACAGATGGATCATGCAAAGAAGAAGCGTCAGCCTGTGCGGTCTTTATACCTCAAATTCAGAAAAATAAGATGTACAAATTATCGCACAAATCTTCATCGACGACAGCAGAATTGGTGGCTATCTTTGAAGCAGTTAAGCTTATCTGCGAGAATCTCGAGCCACGAAAATGGGTGATATGCACTGATAGCAAACCTGCTCTTCAGCTAATCAGAAATGTGAGATCACCTTACAAAAATGGTGAAATAGCACAATGTATCGCAGAAACTGTGCCATATGCCTCATCGCAGGGTCACAACATCGTATTCCAATGGATACCGAGCCACATTGGAATAAAGGGAAATTAAGATGCTGATAGTCTCGCGAAGAAAGCATTGAAGGAAGGACGGGATTGCACAATCCCTATGTCTGGGGCGGATATTCAACATTTTATATCGCAAGGAGCTAACCATTGTTCGATGGAGAAGTGGTTTCAGAGCCCCAAATCAAAGGAAACGGTACTTTATGAGGTTGATCCACACAGAAAATTTTCCATAGCGACAGACCTCCCTCAATACCTAGAGACATTGATCCACCGACTTAGATTGGAAGTAGCATACACAAACAGCTTCCTGCACAAGATACATCAATCCAACTCACCGGAATGCCATTGTGGTCAAGCAGAAGAAAATGTTCGCCACATTCTTTTGGAGTGCGTTAAATACGCGAATCAAAAAGAAAAAAGAACAAATTAGCAAGTTTGTACAGACGGCCCCTCACAATAAAGAAACTACTTGGACCATGGCCTGAGATGCATCTCCAGAAAAAGGCAATAATCTTCCTGACAGACTTTTTAGTGGAGACCGGACTGGACAAGCGCCTATGACTGACAGCCAGAGATGGGTATTATGTAAAATGTGATCATGTATATACTGACATCAGATTAGTAAGGTGTGCGTGTAAGTGGTTCATGACTGTGTGAACTGCGTTAAGAAAACTGTGTATTGGCATGTTATTTGAACTGGTTTCAGTGTGCTATTATGTGCTTTTTTCTTTTCCGTATTGTTAATTTTTGGGTACCGTTCTGTATTATTATTTTATTTATCGCTGCAGAACTTTGTGATATGGAGTAGCCGAGGCAATAGGCACCTCAACCTCTCCACAGCAAAACAGTTAAAACAGAAGAGGGCGATAGGCCTACCAATCGACGCGAGCACCGAACGTTTCAAAAGTTCTAACTTCACAACTCACTCGACGAGTTGATTGAGGTCCATGACGTTGCGCAATACAAGCGCATAACAAAGTCAAAGACGAGTCTACACATCTTCGAGTCATTCACTGGGCATCAGATGCCACACTCAGCAAAGTTGGACGTTCCTGCCTCGATCCGCCACAACTTGATTGTTTCACCGCTTCCTAAGAATATGCACCCGATCCACCACGTCGAACGTATCGAGCGAGCTGCACAGCTTGAAAAAGAGTTTGGTTACAGTGCAGACGTGGAATACGTATACATGCCGCGATATATGAAAAAAGATTACAGGACATGAAGACGAGCCACCACCTAAAGCCACTGAGTCCGAATTGCTGGTTCACTGTGTTCAAATAAGTCCTTTCTCTCTCTCTTGGCTTCATGGTTTGAAGTGAGACACCAACTACAAAAGGCACGCACACACAAGGAAAAAAAGGGGTCCAAAAATATTTATTTAGTACCTTAAGCGCTAAGATATCGGGCACGAAAGGCACGCCTTTCCATGAGCAGAGTTTGCTATCACTGAGACATCTGAGTGTCGTAAAGCATTAAGCTTAGTGTTTTTAGCGGGACGGCTCATTGCTCTCCCATAGTTGAGTACAAAGTACTCGAAATCGTTAAACATTTTTTAAAACACACTTCTCAATTTCACATTTTACATTATTTTCCTAGGTTTATTATTCGATGTGATACATACCCAAACTCATTGTTTCAAGAAACCCCCAATACGATATACTAAAAAAAGTTCGTTTATGTTCCGTTCTTGCGATACAGGCGGTTATCACTTTAAAAGTGAGGTTAATATGACTTTCATAGTCAATAACACTCTGAGGCACACAACAAGCACCGTGACAGGCACAGTCTTAATAAGTTCAAAATGTTTGATTGAGCAAGTTTTTAGGTACACTTTAAGTACTTTTTAGGCTCCAAATTACTATGCTGGAGAAATACAAAGAGTTTTTTTGTGCAGAAAGGTAGATCTGCCAAGACGAAAGCACCTAGTACGAATGTCTAAGAAGAATTTTAGCTGAGTAATTAAGGTTACATTATTTTCAATATTATTTCATAGGCTTCACTCTCATTCTTGTTTATGGATTGTTGCATGGTTAACAGAACACTTTCCTCAAATTGCGTCTGGAGGTCGGATGCTATAAGGAGAGTACTTAAAATGCAGCATCAAAGATCTTGCCTTTGTAAGAAGATCCTTGGATGGGGATGACATTGTCTCACCGCCCATCTTCGGAGACTCGTCGAACACTTTCACTGCCTCGGCCAGCAACCCCAAGTGAAACTCACGTAGCTGGTCCAGATTTCTGCGAGGTCTCTGAATAAAAAAAGTCAGCTTTAGTTTCAATCGCTTCAACAGATTTTTAGCGAAATCATCACTCACATTCGTCATGCCCGAAATATAACGCTTTGTGGCTTTGTCCACGGCGGCCATGTTGGTTGCGTTTGCAGACGCCTGAAACAGTGTGCTTTTATTGAAAAAATGGCGAACGTATTTCACTATGCCTTACCATCAGCATGGACGTCGGATTCGGCAAATCGCCTCCTTTGAAGACGTCCACATGAGCCTGCGAAAGCAAGTGCCACTTGTGATATCGTCTAAAAACCAACAGGCAATGAAACCATGTAGAAAATAGGATAATTCTATTTTCCTGCTTTAGTGTACTAATCATGACAAATTAGAAAACTGATGATAATAAAAGACTGTAAGAGACCAGGTTAGCCTTCGAATATCGCTTCCGATGCTTTACCATTTGAGGGTTCCCAGCCACGTTGTTGGTTATTTATGCTAACTATTTTTTTAACTGCTGGCCAGAGCCACTCGCAGGTTGACGGCAAGTGTGGAACATTTGTTTTATGCCAGGTGATTAAGCTTCGAATGTGTTTTCTGATAAATTGAATTCGATATCCATTCGCGGCAAGTTTATCTTTCATGTACAAGGTTTGCCTTCTGGTCAATCATTACTACACCGCAGTTGGAAAGTGCAAGCGCAATGTCCCGTGTACCTTGCCTAACTTCAATGTTTGGTCGTCTCACTGCATCGGACCGAATGAAAACAAGTGAACCCTCTGTTGATGGACACCCCTTCTTAACTCATTAGTGATGTCAGTGTTGCGTAAGCGATTTCCAGTTACCTTAAAGAAGATCAGAAGATCATGGCACGATAACGGACGACCGTTAATCTCCTTCACCAAGAGATTTTCTGGTGCCAAGATAGACAGAACAAGTTCTCGAAGTTTCTCTCGAAATTCTTCTTCGATATCCTCAAGACGACCATCGAAGGACTTATCTGCCACTACCTGCAAGAAGCCGAAATAGATCAATCATTTTCAATTCAATAAGTTCTTGGAAAATAAGGTTATAGTGCCTAAACACTAGAGTTCGATGCAAGCAAAACAAGGTGCTTTAGTTTGCCTTGAAGTTTATTGCAATTGTAAATTGAAATGGCTTTAACCTTGTACAAAACGTTCCAGTGAAATATATTTCAGTAAACGAGAAACTATCTTTAATAACGCATAGATTTTTATAGAAAAGTTCCCGCCACGCAATGTACCTTGCTTGTAAAAATAGTAATCATAACTTCTTGAAACAAAGGAAAGTGTATTCTAATTCGCTTTGAGGTATGCAAGTTACCATTGATGTGAGAGTTAAGCAAATAAAATATTTTTTTCACAGAGATGTACACTTGAAAGGTTATAAAAACAGGTAGATATACAAAAGAATTCTCCACCTAATCAGGGACACCGTAGGATATATCTAGCACAAGGATTTTAACAAAAACCTTCGTTGTCCTACAAGAAGAAGAACTAACATTGTGAACAGGTTTGTGCCACGAAAATTGTGTAAATCCCACTTGTCACCAGTGGTCCGCTAAAACGAAGAAGGCAACAAGTAAACGTGGCACAGAAATTGCGCAGAGCCCACTAATCATGAAACGGTATGTGTCTTAGAAACAGTGAAAGTCCACTGGCCACTGCTTCGCTATAGAGGCTGAAATCAGTAGCCAGCCATATATCAAACGGGTGCGAAGCGACGGCGGCGGGTCGAAGGCCCCTAAGCAATAGAAGGCCTACACAACCAACGATATGGCCGTACCGCTATGAGAGGTTCCAACGCTTTGTCTTAGCGCTAGCCTCTTTCTGCGAAGTTCAGACATACGCATCATCTGTGGTTTACCTTGAACCTCCATGCGTTAAGAATCAATGTGAAAAGAGCCTAGTTTTATTCATCTAAAGCCTAGCAACAATCGCTAGGCAACCTAGAAAAAAAACCCGCATCACCTAAGGCCTTGACATAACAGAGAATCAACTATAGATTAACCTTAAAGCCGCCCAGTTTCACTGTTTCACGCTATGCGATGGTTAGTGTAAGCATGATCTGTAGATCTTTTTTCCCGTTCGCCAAACCCACAACAATCCTATATCTAGTCTTTGGACTCATATAAACGGATAAGTAAAGAAATACGAGGTTGATCATACATAAAATCTTAGCTTCGGCGTCAACACTTTACCCCAGCTGAAGCATCAAAACGTTAAAAAAATATTGCACCTTTCTTCCTGGGTGGGGCATCAGAAAGCAGTCGATGTCCGAAAAGCAAGACAAGATGTTCTGCCGCACTGCCTTCAGCTCTGCATCTTGTCCATCTGTTGTTTTTAGACGGCCCGCCAAAGAGATTTGCCACCACTGTAACCGTGTTCATGCTCATGCCCCCAGTTCCAGTCTCGTACCAAGAACAGGAGCTTTTGGAAAGCTTGTGTTTGATTGTCCTGCAAAAAACAGAGCTGTCAGCGGACGATGAAACTGGTCAAATGAAGCTTGCCTTGTAAATACCTTTTGAGCGAGTCTGCCGTACTCGGCGAAAAATTGAAGGTGTTGGAGATCGTCCTCCTTGATGTTGTTAATTATGTTGTAAATCTGCACAGAGCTGATCATCATGGAGAGCGAGAATATCATGGTGCTCTCTTTAGTTGTCGACTCGCAATCGAAGGTCCCTTGGGTGTCCATCAGCAGAACAGCCACCTCTTCCCCCTTCAAGTTGGTCATCTGCAAAAGCAGGTGTAAACGCTTTGCTATGATCGCTACAACGTAAAAATCTCACCAGAAACACTTCATTCCAAAGCAGGATGCCAGTTGTCTCACGAGTACTGCCAGGCCTCCAGTTGAAGCCACTGAGTGGGGTGGTTTTGTCTTCGATCCAGCTCGGTCGACCATTGTTCCTGAGGTAAGTCAGTAAGAAGTTGAGAAGGAACGACTTTCCCTGCCGATATGCGCCAGCAATCGAAACCACCACAACAGGGCGGTCCTTGACGCGAGCAGCCAAGAGGACTTCTTTGAGCACTCGCTCATTGAACACGATGCTTTTGCCGTCCTCGACACGCAAGATTTGCACCGGCTCGCCTCCCATCGTGGGGCCTGCACGACACACGAAAACGGTTCAAAACCTGAGCATCTCCTAGTTCTCGCACATATTCCTTCTTTTTATGTACGAAGATATTGGCTGTCATTGTCATTCTTCAAACAGTAGAAAAGACGAGTAAAGAATATAATGAAAGATCAAGCGTATTAGAACAAATAAGAGGCATTTTATATATCCCAGTGAGGAGCTCGAAAATACGGCCTCTTTTTTATTTTATAGTGATAGCAATTTTGTGGACTCCAGGTGTATTTTTGCCGTCCCCGTCATATCCCAGAAGTGTACATGTAATATGGAAGCACTTTTATTTATTCCACCATTTTCACTTTTTCACTACCAGGGGCAAAACTTACGTGCCTAAGTTGTTTTGACACTGAAGCTGCAGAAATTGTTACAAATGCACCTCCGTGAAGTATACTAATCAAAAGCAGGTCTGTAAAAAGAAATGAAATAAAGTTTAACGATATACCTTCCAAGAACTGCAAACGTTTCCTCAGTAGATTAGGTTCCAATTCGGAAGACTTTGAGAAGTTCAAAAACGCCCACAGGAATAGCAACGAATGCTTCAGTTTGTAAAGAGTATAGGCAAGGGTGGAAATATCATCATTACTTCTAGCATGCTCTTTTGTTTTGTTTCGTTTGCCCGAATTTACACCCTTTTAACCCGTGAAATTGCTTGCAACTGTTTCAGCTGTACGCCAAAAACGCTATGAATATGTCAAGCCACCATTCCAACAGATATGCGGCCTAAGTGGGTCTCTGTTCTTCATTAACAGCATATAAATTCTCAAATTATTTAGAAGAATTTCTTTCTCTTATACCAAAACAGTTTTCATGAAGTCAGCATTCGCCATTTTTGTTCTTTTGGGCTCCTTATGAGTTTTGTCTTATGCCTTGAAAATAACTTCCTCACGTACAGGACTTACAACTTGAGTTCACATAAACAAAGGCTTCTATACTTCCTGTACTAAAAAAACTGCGCACTGCTTGGGTAACTCATTTCTACTTAGATTAGAATCAAAATCTAACGTTCATATCATTTGTCCCTGATTACAGGACGCTTATAGTTTATGCGCCTTCGCAGTATGTGTTGGCTTATTTAATAATTTAACTTGTTTTGTATGAGCTACACTTCTTCGAAAAGCGACGTCTTCTTCATCCCGCTCGTTCTCTTCTTATTTGTCGTATCAATGCGTAATACTATGTAAAATGGTTCGTAAAAAAGCAGATTCTTTGGTATTTTTTTCTACTTTCCACTAAAAAACACTGCATGTAGCAGTGAACTACATTCAAATGCGTTTTATTTCTAGCACAATCATTTCTGGTACCTTGATTATTTATGCTGCTCAACACTTAGGGGTCTGGAGCTTTGTCAAGTCTCAGCACTGTGGCTTTTTTTAATATTGATTGCAATAGCGAAACGTCAAGGTGGCTGGCAGCGAATTGTAGCTAAAAATGTTCACTGCTTTGCAGTGTTTTTTCTAACAACGCAGCTCGAAAGCTTTTTTTTTTTGTCTTCACTTGCGTTGTACAACGCACGCACTTTTCTGGCGCATTGCTTGATAATAAAAATAAGACAGGCAGGCATGCAAACGAACGGATCGACAAAAGGACGGGGCAAAGGTTTATTGAACTCCTAAGACATTGGGCGGGGGAGACCCATTAGGGCTCCAGGCGAGCTTTTAGGTGCTCCCAAGTTGTAATGGGCAGCCCATGCCTCTATACGCTGTTTCGTGGGTCCTCTGGACGGGCGTTCATTGCATCTTGATTGGCCTTCTTCGGATCGGGTTTACTTGCTATCCCGTTACTCAGGACACTCCCACTTTCACTTGGTTTTTATAGACGCGTCAAGCGGGGTACCATAACGAAAGACTAATCTTGTAAAAGTATACTGTGAACGAGAAATAAATAAGGACTTCACGCAAACTTCCTACACAGTTTCATACCGGTTTTCAATTAGCGGAACACTGCAAGATGGCACTGTCTGACAAGCCGGGTCAGGCAGCAAAGGTAAAGATACGCACGTTCCTTTCAGATAACATACAGTAACTTAGCATCATATAACTATACACAGTTATGATGTGAGTTGCACATTTGTAGCTTCCTGTCTCATAAACGACACTTAACACTGACTGTATGCACCTGTACTTCGCATTGACTGCATGTGCCTTGTTTCCATTTCTCGCATAAAGTTATACCAGCAATATAAAGCTTGTCTTTGGCGATTACCTTCAGAGGCGCACAGTAAAATGAAAAAAAAAATGCAGCTTATTTCATTGGCACTACCGAGACGATGCTCACAAGAGCATCGTACAACATAAATCCTCTTAAGATAAAACTTAAGACAAATGTGATGCTGAAAAAAAATTGCGCAATCCGCTCGACAACGGGACAGTGCGCGTAGAAGCTGATGCAATTGCATATTTGGCCCCGGTCTCTCAACCAACAGCGCAAGCATGTACACACTCTCTAAAAATATCTATGTCCAACAACAGATTACAGCATAGAAAGATGAGCACGAGTGTACCACGTCATTATGACGGGCTATACGTTAACCCGTAGATAGAGTGCACGGCGTGGCATAATCATATATTTTAGTGCTACAGAAGTGTGTAAAATCATCGCGCAAACACATCCGGCACCATCTAGAGGATGTACAAATACAAAGTCAAAAATGTGAGGCCGCTTTTCAGTGCGCTTTGCCGCAGGAAACGTGCGACCCCTCGGCTAGCGTGGAGTGGTGCCACTGGTAACGAGAATGTGCAAGAAACCCGATGCAGGCAAAGGCGCCATCTCTAGACGTTTAACGCAAACAAAGAAGACTTTCGCGTCAAGCCTTCTGCGTCGCTAATGAAGAGGTTGTCTAAAATTAACAGAACTATTTTTAACCAAAGCGGTGAAGCATCATATCAATGGCAAACGTGAGCATTAGCACTGGCAACGCGATACAATTCAGACAGTGTGTGGTACTCCCATTTTATAGTGAACAAAGGAAGAAAATCTCAATACAGGCGATGGCGTCCTCTATATTCGATGGCAGTAAACAAAAATACTCACTGGTTAGGACTTCGGCGCCACTAATCAAATGATATGAAAAAAAAAGATTTCTCACCAAGTATAGTAGCACACCCAGCATCACAGCTCATATCTATAGCAAATGTGAGCATTACCAAGATCAACATGACACAGCTCAGGTAATGTAGGGTTGTGCAATCTGTAACGAGCGAACGAACGAAGGAACGAACAAACGGATCATCGAATAAGCAGACACGGGACAATGGCACTATTAATACAAGGCTACAGCCGACAAGATATAATGTCATGCACAGCAATAACAAGCTCACCAGTTAGAGAAGATCACTTGCCCCTTTTTTTCTTTTTTTTAATTTCTCTTTGTTTATATTAAGGTGCTGAAGGCAACAAGAGAGGGCACATCACGTGAAGTGCAACAAAAGTCAATCGATCAGTCAAAATCCGCGGATCAAAAAGCTACCAAAACAAGCTCCTATTTTGTCACCAACGTGCAGCTGACGAAACTATTGTGAAAATGCGTAACAAACTCATTAGTCAAGAAGTACTCACCCGTACACGGCCTGCTGAAGACTAGATATACCGGAAGCGGGCATTTCTCATGTTGACTGACGCCGCCATTTTGATCCCTTCAGCCACGAGCCGACGAATTTATTTGCACGCGTTTTTGATGAACGCGATATCAAAAAAATATATATATGGCTTAGCTATGGAAGCGCCCATGTTCTGCGAAGGTGCGCTGTGGATCTCACGGCATTATCGGTAACACGTCCAATATTGGGAGTGCTGCCTTCCGGTGCACCGACCTATCTAACGTGCACAACGAGGACTTTCATTGTACTCGCCATCTTGTGAATTCTTGGACGCTGTAGTTCTGGTTTCTAGGGGCGTCATTATTGAGGAAAAGCTCAGAATGGAGCCCATGATTGCTGCTAACTTCAGTTGAATATTGAATGATACTGTTTACGATTGTGCAGACAGGTTTAATCAGGGTGGTTCTCCTGCGATCGCGTCCCCCCCCGCTTTGCTGCCGACGTATAAAGGGTGACTGTTCAAGCTCACCTGGCGTGGTTGAACCTTCCCTCGTCAGAGGCGACCACGGTTGAGCAGGTTAGAGGTTGACACCCAGTGGGTTATGCTTCAAGGGTGCTCTCAAAGGCTGAAACAAAATATGCCCAAATTGAAAAGGAAGCGCTGGCCGTGACGTTTGCTTGTGAGCGTTTCCGGGAGTTCGTACTGGGGTTATCAGTGACAGTCGAAACAGACCACCGACCTTTGCTTGCTATTTCATTTTGCCGACCGATGATGCGGCCAGTTCCACCGTTTTTTTCCAACTGTGGTGGTAGTGGTTACAATGAAGAGGAAAAAGGCACCTAATTTCTGTCTGCCTTCAGGCGACACGGCGCAGTGCCTTATAGGGGTGGGGGGAAGGAGGGATAAAAAGAATAGAAGGAAAGTAGAAGCAGAAGAAGACAGCCAACGAGAGGAAAAAGAAGGAGATAGGAAAGTGGGGATCCGGTCGAAGCAGTCCAAGGGCGGGGTGCCACAATGCGAGAGCTACACGGCATCAGGAGACCGCGGAGGGCGAACCAGTCGGCGGGAGCTACGCTGAAGTCGGAGATCGCGAGGGCACAACCGTCCAGCTTGAAATCCTGCGAGCGAATCCCAACTGTCGCGATATCTTCGCCACTCAGACGGTGAGGGTAACGGCGCCATCTTGCGAGTGAGTGGGAACAAAATCTCGCTCATGCCGCCTTTCTTTTCTCGGAATGCACCTCCTTTCCGTTTCCTGCTCTGCCGGCGAGGCGCGCGCATTGCTGATGCCGCCGGCCTCGAGCGCACATACTGCGCCGGCGCAGAAAGGGGCTGCATAATGTTTACTTTATTTACTTTTCCCCAAGTTTCGCACTGCTCCGATATGCAAAGCAAATACAGAGTCGCCCAAGTTCTTCTGGACAATAGTTTCGTTATCTTCCGATAACGGAATGGCAGCGCTGGCAGACGTCGGCATTTTCGCAAACCTGTATCTCGCTTTGCGCTTTGTAATACTCTGGGGGTTTTACATGAAGGACCGTGATATAAATTTGAGCGACGCAGTAGCGGAAAGCTCCGCTGATTTCGGTCGCGTGAGGTTACTTAAGAAGCACCCAAGGATGCCTGCTGTTTACACAAGTCACAAACATAATGCGTCTTTCCAAATGCGGCAGCAGCGTCTGTCATTCGATCCCGCGGCCTCAGAGTCCGAATAATGACCTCCCCCATCTCTCTCGTTTTGCCGTGAAGCGCAGTCCGTGTGTATACACTGGGGGAAGAGTTCCCAGAGAGCGGTTGATGTTATGGGCTGTAATAGAGCATAACATCGATCGCTTTCTCGGAACCTTATGTTATGGGCCGTACTGTACAGCCAATTACATCAACCGCTCTCTCAAAACCCTTCCACCAGTGTATGTATACACATGGGCTACGCTCCACGGCAAAACGAGAGAGAGAGGGGGGAGGGGGGGTCATTATTTGCCGCACGAGTGCTTTAAAGACGCTGCTGCTACGTAGTCTCAGCATTCACTCCTGAGGAAGGAACCAAGTTGGTTTCGAAACATTGGGTTTCTTCAAAACTATTGATTGGAGCCTAATCATCTCCCATTTTTTAAACGCATGTGACGAAGTACATTCGCAGCTTTTAAACTGTGAAGCATTTTTTAGCGAACTTCGGCGACATTGAGCGTTTCTCTCTACGCCTACGACTTCTAGCTCTGCAGGCCGTTCAAATATTTGCATCAATACCAAAATTGGTATGGCATAACAAGACTGTATGACCACCATAAATGACTAGTCAAAGCATGAAAATTACGACATGTCATAAATGTCATGATTTACCACGCATAGTCCTGCTGCTGTTGCGGTTGTTGCGTTCACATGACATTATGCAAAACTGGTATGGTATGACATGACTGCACGCGAACATAGGAGAGAGGCCCTAACGTGGAAATCATGACATGCTCGTCATGTAAGAACCTGAATACATGCTACATTCTCAATGCACTCGCGGTCGTTTCGCTAGCTTCACTTATACCACATTTCATGTTACGTGACCTGAATGAATGGCGAATGTATACGACTGGTCAAGACATGATAGTCATGACATTCGCGTCATGTAAGAACATGACTACATGCCACGCTCATGATGCGCTGATGGCCGTTTCGATAGCTTCAAAAATACCGAGTTTGGTGTTACGGGACGTGAATGGATGACTAAGGTATATGACTGGTGCAAACACGATAATCATGACATGCATGTCAAGTGATAACGTGACAACATATCACGCCCATGAAGCACTTGCGGCCATTTGGCTAGTTTAATGTATACCAAATTTGGTATTACGTGACGTGAATGAATGATGGAGGTTCAGGACTGGTGGAAATAGGATGCGTGTCATGTAACAACATGATCATATATACCACGCTCATAGCGTGCTCGGGGGCCGTTTCACAAGCTTCACATATACCAAATTTGGTATTACGTGACGTGAATGGATGACGAAGGTAAATTACACGTCCAAACATGCTAATCATGGTAGGCGCGTCATGTAAATCATGACTACATGCTACGCTCCTAGCGTGCTCGCAGTCGTTTCGCTAGCCTCACATATACCAAATTCGGTATTACAGGAATTGAATGAGCGACGAAGGCATATGACTGGTGCAAACGTGATAAACATGACATGCATGTCATGTAAAACATGAATACATGCTACACTCATAGCGCGCTTGTGCCCATTTCGCTAGCATCGCATATACTAAATTTGGTATTACGCAAGGTGAACGAACGCGAGCGCAAATTCTAGCACAAAACATGACAATCATGACATGTAAGTCATACATGGCATAATTTACGTCCGCTTCATTACGTTGTGCTGGTTATAAAGTGACTTTTCAATTGACTCTGCTTATTCTTCCTTAGCATATCATCTATTCCCCCTGTACGTGGGATCTAACAATTTTTTTCGACATTTTTTTATACCGTGAAAATCTCGGGACAAACTAAGCAGAGCCACTAACACACGTAGTTCGACGTTCCTTTTGCAACGAAAGCCCAAGGAATGTCGCTGGCCGCGATCTCGCACTACGACGATCCGTCGAAGGCCTGCTGCCAACGGAAGAAGGCGAACGGAACGCGCTTGGTCTGTACGAGGAAGTAAGATGAACGCTGTTTCATGCCCTTACGCAACAGGCCTGATCGCCATCTCGGGCGCATTATGCAGGCGCCAGGCGCTGCGGGAGGCCGGCTGGTACAAAACAGCTCTTTCCCATTCTCTCATGGACCGCCCTTATGATAAACAATGGCTGCTCTACCATCCCACAGTGCACTGGTTTAGCGTTAAGGTGTTTCAGAAGCGGGCGTCTGAGACACCAAGGATTTGCAGACCGGTTTCACTAACCTTGACCCCACCCCTTCGTTTGTATGAAGCACTGTGCTCCTAATACGGTGGGAATGAAGGCTTGATGTTACGTGTCCATGCTTGTGATAGACTGCAGGTTAAGAAAAAAAACACAAAAACTAGAGACGACACATAGTGATGCGTTTTCTTTCTTAGTTTTTGATATTATTGTTCTCTAACACTCAATTCGCCACCCCTCCCCCCCTTTTTTTTTCGTACATAACGCTGGTTCCAATGCATATCAAGTACTTAGTTCACAAGTCACTCTTTGTCGTTTCTGTTTTTTTTTCCTTACTCTGAAGCGCATCAACAGCGTGAATCATGGACAGTATACTCCTCTTTTTGACTCGCGTTATTGTAGTGCACTTTACACACATTCCAATATAGACGCCTGTGAAGGCACATCTTAATATGCTCTTTTAGGGTAATCTGCACAAACTTACCCGTATGCTCCACCTGCGCTAGCTCAAAAGAAAATGGAAGTTTATAAAACGCGCAAGAGCACTGTAGGAAGTGTTAAGCTTTAAATTTTGTCAACTGAAATTACGAAGAAAGCAAGAGCTTTGTACGCATTTCAATTGTTACAAAAAACAACAACTCATGTTTCACTGAACGTTAAAGTTGTAGAAAGTGCGGAGCAAGGATCTCACTGCCCTTTTGCGAAGCTGGCTTTTACGGGCACAAGTGTGTAGCCTCCTCAGCTGCAAAGTTACAAAGGTGCAGCTTTCTCGGCCACAAGAGAAGGAAACGAAATACTCTTTTGCGATGCAGTGGCGTCTTGTTGCCTCTTCCGAAAGTTAACGTATCCATTTCTCGCTCGCTTATCATCACATCAATTTTTCACCATCACTTCCCTCTCGCACCCATTTGGTATACTTCGCTACATATAGATATGGCTTGCAGCGTATCACTCTTAGCTCGGTTTAACTTATTCTTGCTCGACATAAACCACGCTTTTTTCGGATGATTTCCTGGATGCAGTCGGAATTTCAGCATGACCTGATTACGAGTGTACGCTAATCTATCATAAAAAGCAGGATTACACAATGATTTTGAACTTATTAAAAGTTTATTACATAGAATTGAGTTTACTTGCAAAAGGTTGCAACGAAGTTCAGGTAAAAAAGCTGTATTGAGCAGGTAGAGAGGAACATGGCCGCCTCATACCAGCAGCAGAGTGGTCGAACAGAAGTACGCCGTATACACATCGCATGAACTAACGGAACAGTAAAAACGGCAAGCAATCACAGTCAGAAATAATGAACAAGGTTACTTGTGGAAACATTTGAAAAAAAAAGAAACGTGGTCGTAGGGATGAAGACATTAGGAAAGAAAACCAGATTGACCTGTGGCAGTTCAAGTAATCACATAAATACTTCACGTAGCCTTTAAAAAACAAAAAAAACATACGCACACCGAGGTCAAACAAGAAATTTGTTCCACCACCAAAAAAACATGTGCACACATTCACGCATTGATACTAAAAAGGGATAGTAAACAGATGCTTTTTTATTGAAAGAGAAAACTGGGATGGTTGGTATTCATAACGGCACTGGCTACGCTTTCTCTTTAAGCGAACCAGATAAATAGTACCAAATAATAGTAGTGATATTATTATTAAATATAAAAGAATACCGCACAACGAAAAGGAAGGTGTACTTGCTGAAGGTTTTCGCAGTAATTCTCAAAGAAACAAAATAAGGACCTTCAAATAAACACTTCGCTCTTAATGACTTTTCACAGGCGCGCATGTGTACAGAGAAACGCATTTCTCGAAAAAGAAAAAAAATGTTATTTCCCAGTCTTGAGTGCAGGTATCATAAAATATTACATGGTCTTGTATCTTGTCAATTTCTGTGACATTCCTACAACATGCAAAGGTTATTGTCATGAAAAGCATTTTAAGGCGTCATAAAATAGGAATACAGTGATTTTACCAGTATTGAACAGTACTGGTGTTCTATTCCTTGTTGTCTCATATAACATACCAGCCCTTTTCAGACACCCTTTTGCGTAAGACAGTCAACGGCACAGTTCTGTATCAGCAAGGAAAAGACTGTTATAAAAATGGAAAAATATAAAAAAAGCTACCTTGACATGGGGGCTTCGGATAATGCTTACATAATTATAAACATGCATTGCATCACGTCAAAATGCGTGTTCTAAGCAATTAAAGGCTCTAGAAAGAAAAACTTGAATACGTCACTAATTGTTCCTTGCTCACACGCATGTTTGCCCAATTTCAAACAGAGACCCTGCTGCAAAATGCATTAGTCCCTTATCGAGTCATTAGCGTCGTTGCATTTTTGTGCCCATTCACGTGGCAAGCTGCTGATATCAGGTATGAAGCTATCCATAAAAAATCGCATAAAGCAGGGACTTTTGTTCCTCAGTCAAGGAGTTATAAGAAACTCTGGGGAAAAACGACGCAGAATTTCTTCTATACTCCTCTCTCGTGCCTTTCTACGTGCGCGTATTGCATTAAAGCTGAGCTGAAAAGCGAATTGGCCGGCTAGAAAGATACTCCCAGGCAGGACTCCACCGGGCAATAGCATGATGATTCCTGCTGCAAGGTTCGCCGTTTGAAACCCAAGTTGGATGGCTGCTTCCTTTATCTCGGTGTTAGTGTTCCCGATACCCTTCTCCAACTCTCCTATCTTCATGCGCTTTCTCTCCATTTCACTCCGCAGTTTGGCTCGCTTTTCTATTTCTTGTTTTCTTTCTCGATCAGCCTCTTCTTTCAGCTTCTTCAGACTTGCCTCTCTTGCCAGCACCTGTCTCAGTAAAATCGTTTCCCTATCTTTAAATTCCTTCCTGTCTCTCTCTATTTCTTTTTCTCGTGCTTCCGCCTTCGCTTTCTGAGCAGTTCGTTCCCTTTCCCTCTCCCACTCCTTTTTTCTCTCTTCCTGTCTTTCCGTCTCTCTTTTCTCTTCTTCTTCCCTCTCAATTCTGATGAACTCTTCTGCTCTCTCACAGAAGTGAGAGAGCTGTCCTTCAAGCTCCTGCAAAAATAACAAACGAATTGGGAGGTTTTGTGGGGTACTTACATACCCAGTGATGCTTGTGTACTTCTCATTAAACAACCAAACCGAGTGCAAATCGAAACTACAACAAAAGCATCCTCGCAACAATTGCCTAGTTTCTTTGAAATAAAAAAAATAACAGTGGCTTAAAAATAGTAAGGGAAGAGAAAAGAGTCAATGATGACATATAGGTATTATTTAATGCGACGAGAGCAAGAATATAAAATTATACAAAATAGTACAACCAGAACAAATTTTGTTACAATTTTATTGGTTGAAGTAGGTGATGCCACACGTCAGCAAGTCTAAAAGAACCGTTTATGCAGTTCATCAGAAAGGATCGCAAAGCTGCATTGGTAACAAATAGAGCAATGCCGATGTTTCTGAATTATTTAAAGAAATAATGTCAATATTTGGACGCCTCATCATGAGGCATTTTAATGATGATTCATGAAGAGGCGTCATTATGCATAACTATTTCAAGTGTGCCCCAACAACTCTTCTAGGCGTCTACTTTAACCTCTAGGTCATCGCCATGCATGCTTGCAAATTGTGCATGTGTGACCTCCATGAGTTCTGCTTCCTTTTAACACAGCGGTAATAATTTACAGTGTCAATTTCTATAAAGTTTATATTCTATAATGTGGATTTTCATCAAACTGGATGTCTACTCGAGGAGATTAATTAGCATTCATTCGAGGATAAAGAAGAGCAAGCGCACTTTAACTTTACCGTAGCATGTTGTGCTGCAAGCTAACAGCTTTACACAGAAAGCAGTAGACACACGTGTATGTCGCAAAATAGTATTATTAGTCTTTAGTAAAGTAACTGCATCACAAGATCTACGGCTTAAACAGCCACATATTCGAACATCCCTTTTTAGGAACTTCTGACCATGATTCACAAAATCGAAATTTATGTTACGTTTCGGGCTAAAAGATATGTAGCGGTGACTTATTGGGAATACATGGAGAACCATTTTGAAATCAAACACGCTTCTGGGAGACAAAAAAAAGGTGGAGAAGTGCTCAGCGTCGGTCCACTCTGAGGAGATGGTACACTGAATGTCTCAGCTAATAACTGGAAAACCGCAAATGCTGGCAGAAATACTGATCTACGGAGACCAAAGCAGCTTTCAAATGTCATCTAACTCATGAGTGGACTCACGAGTGCGTAAGCATGAGTGAAATTTTGGTGAGTTTTGATCCGAGTGAGTCTGATTCAAGGAAATTTATATGACTGTGAGTCCGAGCGAGTCCGACTAAGGAAAGTTAAGATGAATGTGAGTACGAGTGAGCACCAGGCGTGAGATATTTTTCTTGAGCGAGTGTGAGCGAGTTCAACCTGCTTTTGCCAGCCTCTTGTCCGATCTACTCATCTTCAGCATTAGTATCAGTCTTACTTATATCAAGTTTTATTTTTGCTTCTACTCACACGTATTCAATAAAATAATTGTTCATAGACCGTTTCAATATTTACTGATCAGAGGCGTGAATTATAAAGAGGATGTCTTGAATTCACACCCCCCCCCACCCCTGCCCCGCCACCAACTCCTCTAAAGAATGGAACTTGTCGGACGATTATTGAACTTCTCAGTGCAAAAACTTCCGACAAGTAACACAAAAGACGAGCACGAGCGCAGACTTTTAACTAAATTTATTACTACTGTGATGCACATATATATGTTACGAAAAAGACAATAAGATCACTTGCTTACAAAACACAAAAACAAAAGTCAAAAGAGACTCCAAGAAACCACGTGCTCACCTCGGACCATCAAGTGCCAAATTTAAAAACGCCAATTCTTTTTCAGATAACGCTATTGATGGTTTGCTAATGCAGGTGCCTCGAGCAATTTCTGCAGCTTCGATTACTAGTCTGGTGCCTTCGTTAGGGTGGGACGCGATAACCCTTGTCTTTTCGAACAATGGCTGGCACCCACGTTCGGAACAATGAGTGGCCGAAAACCATCCCGTCCTGCACTTCTTACTTTCTGGCAATCTTCCTGAAGTCTTACAATAAGACACCTGCCTGACTGACCTACGCACTCAAGTCCACAAGACAGGGGTACACCATAGACAATCCCTGTCGGACGAGTTGGTTAACATCAATGGAGTAAAAGCGGAAACTTAGAAAGACAGATTTTAGAAAAGAAGCAGGAGGGAGCCGCTTTAGCGTGTGACCTTTCTGCTCCCTCGTACTTCTTTTGTAGAATCGGTCTTTTTTTCCAATATTGCGCTAATACTGTACCCCATTTTCTAGGGAGGTTCTCGATAAATATATGTCATGTTGTCCTCATCCCAAGAAAAAATATTCTTACTCGTTTGCAACAAATTATGACTCGTCTTTCAAAAGTACTACCTAAAAGTCACCAAAAACGAGCACCGATTACGCGAGATGTCGGTGTTAAAGAGCATTAACAGCTAGGTGGCCCAAGCTACGTCTAGGCTGATGAGCTCTAGAGTTGACTCACTTGGACTCACTGAAACTCAGACCGGGCCATGAGTTTGAGTCTGAGTGAACTGTGCCTGAAGTACGAAATAAATTTCATGCGTGAGTCTTAGTGAACTACACAATTTTTGTTCACCTAAGGTTTGGACAGATATTTGGGAGAGATGTACCATACCTAATCGTGGTACTTTTCCTTTTAGTATTATTTCATAGTCTCTCGGTCATTGCTTTTAGTTAGCAAGCAAGCTTTCTCTAATTGCACATGCCGATCATTTAGGAAAATACATAAAATGCCATATCAAAGATCTTGCCTTTATGAGATCATCCTTGTATGTTAACGACATCGCTTCACCACCGACCTTCGGGAACTCATCGAACACCTTCTTGGCCCTGGTCAGCATTTCACGATGAAGGAAGCCCAGTGCATTCAGGTCTCTGAGAGGTCTCTGCGTAAACGAAAAATAGGCTTAGATCACCTTGCATAGTTTCATACGAAACATTCACTTACACTTGTCATCCCAGACATGTAATGAGTTGAGGCTTTGAGTTTGGCCGCCATGTTCAGTGCATTTGCAGTCGCCTGAAATGGTGTGGTGCTTTTGAATTATTTGTGAACAATACCTAAAGTGGCTCACCGTCAGCATGGATGTTGGATTCGGCAAATGACCTCCTTTGAAGACATCCACATGAGCCTGCGAAAGCAAGTGTGATTAGTGCCGTACGCAAATCAAACCAAGTGACAATAAAACTAAGGAAAGTATAGGGAATTTTTTTATTTTGTAAGCATCGCATAATACGTATTACATATTTGAAAAAAAAAGAATCAGAGTTCAAGAAAAATCATCTTCAAGAAGACAGGCGTTTTATCCAGTGAGCTGCAGCAATGGTTGCTTTCTATCTGCTTTGTTGCGTGTTATGTGTCTGCGTTCTTGAGAGTGTTGACCAGCGCCGCTCTTGGCCATGACAGCAAATGTGGTACTGTCGTTTGCAGTTATCTAGTGAAGCTTGGACTACAGATGCATTTTTTGAAGTTACTAAGTTCAATCTCCTTGTGCGGTAAAACGACCTTTGACCCTTTTTAGGTACTTGTCATTCAAGCAGTCGAAATTCACATGCCATGTCCATGACGCCTTTCATGGATTCAATGTTGTTTGGCTTTATTAGATAGCGTCTAAAAGAAATCAAGCCTTCATTAGTACCCTATTTCGCGTATTACTGATATAACTGTTTCATGGGCAGTTTATATATTTACCTTAAAGAAGGTCACAAAGTCCTGGCACGATATTTTTCGCCCATTAATCTTTTTGACCAACAAATTTTCTGGTGCCAAAATAGAAAGAACAAGTTCCGGAAGCTTCTTTCGAAATTCTTCCTCGGTGTCTGCAAGACGACCATCGAACGACTTATCCATTGCTACCTGCAAGAAAGTGAATTAGTTAAGAAGTTTACACGTTACATCTTCGTTATTACACAGAAATTCATTTATACTGAGCACATGCACGGTAGCACTAAAATTAGTTTTTTTTCTATAAGTTTAGAAAAGAATAATCATGACACGTGTCGATTACTTCTACTTGATATAATGCGGTGCTGTCAAATACAGGTTACGGAAACCCACTACAATGAATTCACAAATAAGTGTATTACTTATAGCGAATGTTCTTCCGCAAATGTTCTTTGCTTCAGGAATAATATTATATATTAGTTAGAACACTGAATGATATTTCGTAATTTTTTTCAATCTATTTTGTGTACTCGCAGTACTATGAGAACATCTCAATTTTTTTATCAGTGCACACCTAAGTGCTTTTCAAAAAGTACGTAGATACGCTATTCTAACTTCAATCGCCGTATAGTCGGAAATCATGAAGAAAATTTCACGTTCGGGCTGCACAAAGCTTCTCTCGCGCATAGCGGTGAACAAGGTAACATTTAGGGACAATATCAGACTATCGACACCAATGGGCAATAGTTATAACATCAAATCCCGAGGTAAAAGTTTTACCTTCTTTCCGGGGTGGGGCATGAGGAAACAGTCAAGGTCCGAAAAGGAAGACAAGATATCTGTCGCAACGTCTTCAGCTCTGCCGCTTGACCACTTGTTGTCTTTAGACGACTCGTCATGAGTGATCGGCCCCCTTGGAAACCACACTCGAACTCATGCGCCCAGTTCCAGTCCCTCACCAAAAACAGAAGCTTTTGGAAGGCCTGTGTTTTGTTGTCCTGGAACAACGCGGGGCTGTCAGTGTAAACTTAACATATCGAGCTAAACTTCCATTGTAAGTACCTCTTGCGCAAGTCGGCCGTACTCAGCAAAAAACTGAAGGTGTTGAAGGTCATTCTCTTTGATGTTGCTCATTATGTTGTAAATTTGCACAGAGCTGGCCATCAAGGAGAGAGAGAATATCACGGTGCTCTCTTTCATTGTCGACTCGCAATCGAAGGTTCCTTGAGTGTCCATCAGTAAAACCGCCTACCTTCTCTCCAGTCTGAGTTGGTCATCTGGAAAAGCAAGTGTAAATATTCAGTGCATGGATCATTGCTACAAAGTAAAACTCCCACCAAAAAGACTTCGTTCCAAAGTAGAATGCCCGCTGTCTCGCGAGTACTGCCCGGCCGCCACTGGAAGCCTCTGAGTGGGGTATCCGTTTCTTCGATCCATTTGGATCGTCCATTGTGCCTGAGGTGAGTCAGTAAAAAATTGAGCAGGAAAGATTTCCCCTGTCGGTATGCACCAGCAATGGATATAACCACCACTGAACGGTCTTTCACGTGGTCAGCGAGGAGGATGCTTTCGAGTGCACGTTCATCAAACACGATGGTCTCGCCGCCTCTATCCGAAGAATTTGCACCGGCTCGCCACTGACTGCGTCATCTGCACATAACACAGAAGTCGTGAAAAATCCCAGCTTCTCATTGCAAGGGTTTCTCTTAATAGTGTGCCTACGAAACTCTGAACTCTTTTTTTATTATTGGAGCAATAGAAAATGGGTGAAAATGTACTAAGAGAAGAGTAACAGGAGCGCAAAGAATTTACGTTGCATAAACCCGAGTGGTGGACCTGAAAGCATATCATACTGGTTCATTCATTTTTAAAATAAAACGTCTAAACATGCATATGTGACAGAGAAATAAAAACGTGTAATTCATGAACAGTGTGCTGAAGGTGCAAGTACACAAGCCATGCTCTTTAGTCAGTGTAAGCTTACAACGGCTGGTCACGAGATGCCTTACTGAGGACACATTCTACGTGCTTAAAACCATGCTTATTGCTGCAGCACCTGAAAATCGTAGTGAGACAACCAGACATCACATTGTCGCGATAGGAAACGACAAAGGGATCGAGATGTAGATAACAGCTGTTTAATTTCAGCCACAGCAGCCACCAACTTCTTGCTTCTCAGCCTCTAATAAACTAGCGCGTGGCAATATACAATGTGCATAACTGCCATAATTAAACATTTACTTTTTTGTTCTGTCAACTGTGGATTTCGGTCAAGTCTTTGGGTCCCCATTAGAGTTCCATAGCACACCTAAGGACCCACTCCTACCTATCAGTGCAGCCTGCCTTTTGAGTGACCAGTACTAGGTTAGGGATCTACATGCACCTGCTTCATTTTCTACCTTTCAATAAAGGGGTATTTCCCTTTTTCTCCTGTTCCTAGAACAGGACAAATGGTAGCCCACCTCTGGAGTCACAACGAAGGTATGCATGGGTAAGTCGATTATTTATGAAACAGCCGGCCAAGGAAACATCATTAAAGAAGATGGCTAGGCTAAATCTCTGACGCATACATTCCCTAATCATTACAGGCCATCTACCACTGCAGGTCCCCGATTCACAATCTATAAAACTATATACTCTGAAGCACTGCCAGGAATGGCAGTGGAAACTTCTAGGTAATTAAACACTGGTGGAAGTTAAGGACCGTGCAACATACAACGAAACCAAAACATTTCAGGAGTAAAGTGGATGAACAGGTGGAAAACAGCAAAAAGGCAAGAAAAGTTTTTTTAACGTATTTACATAATGCAGTCCGTCATGGTCTACTCTTGGTACACGCCAACGGCAGAGAGTGAATTGCTCATGGACAAATGACAAAGAATGGCGGGCAATGCATCGAAATGGGCAGGGAAACGTTAAGAAACGTTGAAATGCACTGAGAAGATACTAATAGTAGCGCAATAATTTGATAAAATACAATAGCAAAAATGTAAGGTTGTTACCATAGAGAACAAACATTCCCGCGTTTTAGTGCCTTCTTGAGGAAGGTAACTCTGCGAAAGCTTTCTTTAACCTTGATTTTCATTGCAATACAGATCTATATTTGCGTTGCTGCTCTTGTGAATAAAAATAAATCATTTCTTTCTTCTAGTGTGTTGTTGTCTCTTTTTGTGCGCTGTTTTTTCAGGAAGCCAGAGCTCAATAACTAGCACATCCGTACTCAATTAGGTAAAAATATTTACACATTTTTTGACGAAAGTGTCTCAACCGGTACTATATTGACGCACCAAACTAGTAGAATTAACTGGAAACAGTAAACTAATTACTCATTTAATGGAATCGTCTCAAAGGCCTACACACATCTTTTAGTATAACGCAACATGGAAAGATTGTGCTATCTGACTGGTTGTGTTAGATAGCGAGAGTAAACACATAAATGTTGATTTCGAACAACACGTACTAACTACCTACTTTGACTTGACACAATGCTGTCATGGGAACTGTGGATACCTCTCTATTTGACAAAAAATGCTTCATTATCTGTATGTGCAAATTTCTATGGAGTGGACAAATCATAGTGCTGATAATAACGCGACCGATGTAAGTCACAGCATGACAAAGAGCGAAGCAGCTTTGCTCGCCTGAGTATTCAATTTCAGGGCTCCCACTTGGCGCCTGTCCTGTGGTCATTAATCGGTATCCTTCGATTACATGTGAATATAACAGCATCACAAAGATTATGATCCAGGGCCTTTTCAAAAGGTCTACCCATTTTTAAACGAAGATTTTGTGTTTATTCCAAAACGCGTTTTCACAAAAACTGCCCACGATGGAAATTCTGCCCACGAAAAAAGTGCGACAACTGTGATGGCGGTAATTTTGGTCAAAACGACTCACCAGTGGTGCAGCGCTCTTGTGAACTGAGTCCACTGTGCTTTAGGCGCAACTCTTTCGGTACTTGTTCTAACGTATGCCCGTCCGTCACAAGCATGTCCAGTTTATGTCAAAAGACCTGTGTTGAGCAGCGGAGTACAATTTAGGATTGAGCAAGAAGCATCACATTATATCGACATGTTTGTAATGCTCACGCGTAGACACTGCAGGCCGCACGGAGATGCACAAAATTTTCTACAGTGCAGCGGCAGAAATTGAAATTATTATACAAACACATATCTCATCATCTAGACATATGTACAAGCACTAACTCAAGTCTCTGCGGCCACATTTCACGTGGGCTTACCACGGGGAAGGAGATAGCTCTCCGTTAACATGTCGTTACGCAATTTGTAACGAGAGTTCAAACGAAAAGCGATATAACGGTATAGGCGCAGTGTCTACGAGACTGCAGCAAACATGGAAGACCCGCACGTTAAGCCTTGTGCGCTGCTAATCAAGAGGTTATCTAAAAAACAGACCTATTTTTCACCGAACCACAGCTCTCGAAGCATAAAATCTACAGTAACCTAAACGGGAGCATTTCCAGCCAGCAAATTCCAGCCATAGCGTGGTACTTCAATTTGTAACGAGCAAATGATGACACCTCTACAAGCCAACGACGCCATCTATGCGTTACCGCAACAAACAAGGCCACACCAAACGCTGCTCATTGAGAAGACACCTAACCAATCTATAAAACACCGCTATTTCGTACAAAGCATGGCTGGCGAAGCATCTCTTCCTAAGTGTACTACAAACGCGAGTATTTGTAAGTAAATGCCCGGCTGACAACCAGATATATGCGAAGAAGCGCTTTGCGCACACGTCTACAGCTCTGCGTTCTTGCCCCACCCTAGAGATTCCAGATCGTGAGACATGGTCGAACGACATATTTTGAAAGTACATGGCAAATCTGCGGCGACGTTTACGGTCTGCCGAGATGCAGTCAACGGTAATGCGCTTCCCATAACACCCTTGGTATCACAAATGCTTTGGTTTGCTGTTTAATCTGTGCCAATGATCGCTACCAGACGCAGGAACTTTTTCTTTGTCCAAGCCTTCTTGCAAACTTTTGCACTGCGCTGTTTTACTAAGAAGGAAAACAGGTTTATCGTAGCCGTAATCAGCTGAGGAATGTATGCTGCAGTAAGTATAGTGCACAGACAGGGGCAAGCAAGTTCAATTGCTAGAGAACGAGTTGCACTGGGCTTTCCAGCTGATACACAAAGGGTGACTGTGCAGCTCACCTGTCTTGTCGCTTACCTGTTGCGAACGCCAGGTTTGTTCATGGGAGGTGTGAAGGTGGTTGGAGGTTTCCGCAGCCGACTAGCACTGTGGCCGGCTGCCGTGTTTTCTTTCTACTGACGCAGAGTCACGTCACTTCGACGGTGAATGTTATCGCGCCAATGAGGAAGGAGGCGCGATCTAAAACCGGTTCCTCTTCCCCCCGCATCCTCGGAGCACTCTCCTTTCCGTTTCGCTCTCTCGGAGTGCCTCACGACAAACAGACGCCTTGTGCCTTGCCGATGGCGCCGGCCTTGAAAGCACACGCATATCGAATGCCCAGACATCCGTCTATCTTTCGCTCCTCTTCATATTCTGTTTTCTTCACATATTCTTTCGAGATATGTTTGAAAAAGCAACAACCCGTGCAAGATGTTGCCCCTGAAATAGGTTTTGTTACTTGCGTGAAATGGAATGAGAGGTATACGTGCCCGGCGTCCGCATGTTTAAGGAACCTGGCTTGTTTTCTTCGTAATACTGTTATGGGGGTGCTGCTAATCAGATCAAATAAACATGTTTATTTGTTGTTGCATATGCAGATAACAAACACTTGTAGGCGTTGTAGCCAAAGGCTTCATAAAGATACGATAAAAGAGAATTTCTAAGAAATCCTAACTCAGAAATATATTGAATTTTATACCAGTAATCATTGTATTTGCTGGAGTTTATAGTAACTATTGCAGTTTTACATTAAGAAACTACAATGCGGTTATGATGATTTTCACTATTCAGGGCTCAAGAAATGTGTTAGGCCTGGGGAGCTTGAACCTGTCCCTAAGTCATAGTGCACGTGTCTCTAGCATATCATTTTTTCATCCACCTGGTATTTGACCCCGACCACTTCTAGTCAGCAGACAAGAAGCACAAGCACTTGACCATCACAGTGTGGTAAACTGCTATGTATTCAAAAAGAGCGTAAAACAAAAACACTAGCAACAATAATAACGATAATACATTATTATTAATTATTATTATTATTATTATTATTATTATTATTATTATTATTGTTATTATTATTATTATTATTATTATTAATATTATTGTTATTATTATTATTATTATTATTAATATTATTATTATTATTATTATTATTATTATTATTATTATTATTATTATTATTATTATTATTATTATTATTATTATTTGTAGCAGCTGTGGCAGCAGTAGTAATAGTAGTATTAAAGAGCCTTAATGTCCCAAGACCACGACATTGCTATAAGAGCCCACTGTAATAGAGCACTCCGTAAACATCGATCATCTGGTGTTCTTTAACGTGCACTCACAGCACACAGTACACGGGACTTGGCAATTCGCCTGCATCGGATGCAGCAATTTCTATATACGGCAAAACAGACCTTTCACGGCTTATTTTACAAACAATACTGCGAACACTTTAGGACCAATTATCTAGTACAACTTATATGGGGACATTGCCTTTTTTTTTTCTTGGCGACCAAAACCGAAAGAAAGCTGTTGGGCGATCTCATACAACGGCTGTGCAGTGGATGCGAGATTCCAAAGGGAGACGTTGAATGGGCTATGCTCGGTCTATACGAGGAAGTTGCGCCACAGCACGCCACAGTGGAGCAAGCCGTTGCAAGCAGTTACGCAACATGCCCGCATGGCATCTGGGGCGCACTCCAGGAGACCGGATCGCAACTGCTACAAATTAGCTCTTTCTTTCTCCCACGGACCGCCTTTATGATAAACAATGGCAGCAGACCAATCCCACCGCGCGTTGGTTATCCGTTAAGAGGCCTCAGGAGGTGTGGCCTCAAGAGAAGCCGTGGTGTTCCGAACCGGTCACACTAGCCGTGTCCATGTATCTCGCTTGTATCAAGAACTGTACCCACTTCCTTTCACTGAAGCTGGCGTTCGCTTCACCCCACCTTCGTAGACGGTGCGTGCAATAGTAATTTTTTAGAGACATAAGTAATCTTTTTAGAGACATTTTAGAGACATTAAAAGACTGTAGATGAGTAAGCGCGTCGTTTACTGCCGTCATGACGGAGAAATTTCTTTCTTGAATGGTTTTACTACCTTCTCTTGAATAGTTTTAATACTTGGTACAATTGTTCTTATTGGTACACCTTTAATCATGAGATTCTTCTCTTCTGCAGGCGTCATTGGCTTGTATTCATGTGGTTATAGGCCAAACTTTCAAATATGTGCATATGTATTACTGAAGTTACTGCTGGTACCAGCCCTGGTGTCACTGTCCCTTCTTTACTTCTGGCATTCTGGCATTGTTCTATCATCCTGAATTGACTAAAAATAATTACGATCTTGTAGCTTGGAACTTCTTGAACCAAAGACAACAAAGGCACGACAAGAATAAGAGCTTATTTCCAAGGAAGGTAGAACGAAGCAAGCTACTGCGTCTGTTGTGTCCCTTTGTCTATAGTTCAAGACGTTCCGCGCTATGCGTTGGAAGTTAGCGTTCGTACCTGCCGTGTCTCCCTTTCTTTTGTGCAAGAAGTTCGGCGCTATATATCTATGGTAGAGAGCGCTAGTGGCTAACGTGTCTTTTTGTATTTTGTGCTAGAAGTTCCATCCTATATTGCTTTTAATTATGCATTACCAGCTAGCCCAAGCTAATTGGTATGAATGCATCACTTCAGACAGCTCAGGATGTAAGGATTCTGGTAGAAGTACACAAGATTTACTTTTTACATAAAACTGAGGTCTTCATTGTGACAACGCAGAAACACAAAAGACAAAAAAAAAGGAAATGCGGAGAAGCTCTTAAAATCCCTGTTTCTGTATGTCTAATCGCTATTACGAGTCATATATGTTCAGCTTGACCACCATTAACAATTACACTGGGTCAAAGGTAGCGGAAGCGTGCCCCACAGCAATTACTGCAATAAACCCGTTACAATGATGCAGCGCAAATCGCTACTTCATTACAAATAAGGCAATGCTGTACACTTTTCATTGTCTAATAAACCCAAAACAGGTGAACATGAATCGATAGGACATCACAGAGTTAATATAAGTCCACAGTTCGCCTGCATCACGTAAAGCTCTTGAGTTTAACTTCGCTTCTTCCGCCAAGAAAAGGGTCATCGGTAAGTTCCTTGTTATCCAACAAATGAATGCAGCAAATGGCACAAACTGTTCGGTTTATCATTCTTTGGCATCGGTCATGGTTAATTCATCTTTTCATTGACATAAGATCAAGACTGACTTCGTACGTTTGAAACAAGAGGGCAAACTAAAATAAATAATTAACAGAATGTAAGTTCCAAATACGCGAGTTTACATTCTCGCACATAAGTCCGAATGTCATATACGCCACAGGGGTGTCACGTTTCTGCCTGTACGGTGGTTCAATAAACCAAAACGAGCAAAAGCCAATGCTCAGAAGAGTCCCCCCTGTTCGTTCTATCATGTGTGATTCATTATTCTGCTAGAGCGCCCCGTACAGACCACTGCAATGTCAGATCCCCACATTGCAATGTGTCACAAATGACTCCAATTTTCGGAGCATCCGCGGGCCCCATCTTCCAAGGAAGGGCGCTTTTGTGTTGGGGGGACGACATCCGGTGACTAACGACCCAGCGTGGCGCCGGCTCGTCTTCCCTGCACCGGTACCGGAAGGGGAACCGGCGATCTAAACAGGGAAAGTTACTCCCAGATGAGACGGGAGCACGTGTACTCCCCTGAGGAGGTTTGAACTGCATCGGAAGGGCAGTTGACGTACAGCCAGCAACAAGTGCGGTCGTCAGTGTCGCGAGTCTCGCGTAGGTGGCGAGCATGGAGTGACCCGCGCAACGTATTAAGACGGCTGCAATTCTGGGCACCCTCGTCGTCTACCAAGCCGGCGAGACCTTCAGCGGCACCCGTCAACTCCCCTACGTGCACCAAGAGCTGGCCTGGTCCGTACGGAACTTTTATTGTGACTTTTTTTAAACTGTTAAATTATTATAACCAGCCTTTTGTTTTTATTTGTAGTTGTGTGCGCTGCGTCGCACGTAAAAATTCGAAAGCGCTACCATAATATTTTTTCTTGTAACTTTTCTTGTATCTCCTTTGATTCATGCCATTAGTTTGTTAACATTCCGCGTATTTGTCTTTTGTTTGTGCCTCTCGTAGTGTTCTTATAGAGCATAGTTTGTTTTATAGCCTTTCTTTCTCATCGCGTATCAGTTTTCTTCCTCTGTTATTTTTGCTAACTCCTGCATTTGCCCTTGTTTCAATTAAATGCTAGTTCGTTTTGCATAAAGTCTCTGTGTCTGCTCTATGAGTGCGTCGGTCAGGCCCACACATCACCACACGTGCAACCCCGCACGGGTCGACCAACCCGCAAATAAATTCGAAATGTGCCACTTCGAGGCCTTGCAGGCGTCGCAGGCCGAAGCGTAAAGTGGAAGCCTGCGAGTCTGCCGCACGTCGATGTTAGATCGGCGGGGCCTCACCCGAAGTGCGTGACACAATGTCATTTGGGAACAGTTCACATGAATAACCTCAAAGCATCAATAGCTGCAGCGTCACACCAAGTAAATGAATGCACCGAAAGTCACATGTGGCAAAGTTTGCAGGTCCGGTACCTGCGAACAGCAAGTTTTCTCGGTCCACTTTATCTTCTTCGTAGCCATATCACAAATATTACAATACACCTAAGAGAGTGTAGAATAGCCAGCAGCTAAGAAAGGTTGAAACTTTCGTTGTTGCTAACCAGAAATAATTTTTTTTAATCTTTTAGCTTCTAAGCCTTATACGTTGCTAGATCTCTCACAAACACCACCGTTTATGTTGCAGTATCATGACCGTAAGTAAAATTTAGACCAATCTTAATTTTGTCAAATAATTTGGAATGAAAATTTTATGCTAAGTGATGACACACACATATAGAAAATGCCACAATGATGTATTGAAAACGTCTATTATTTTTCCTAATTCTATGCCTGCTAAACTGTACATAGTGTGTTATTCCAAAATAGGAGTATAAATAGCCTTCAAACGACTCATGCAGTGTAAAATACCGGATAACTTCTGAGAGTTTATTTGCGCTTTCGCGAGTATGTCCGAGTCTGTGACTCGTTCATGACTCTATGTATGTTGTGGAGATGCGTACTTTCTATGGTAAACGCCTGGAGTTATTAGCGGCCACTAATCAATATACGTGGACAGTTGCACTTCGCCTACTGTTCAAAATATAAATCTCTGTAATGAAATTATCTTGACGAGTAAATGTACAAGCACATCAAAACGTTTGTTCAGAGAAAATTTGGTAATGTAATAATTATTGAGTCAGTACTATTCACGAAGTACTTAGCTAAATAGCTAGGTTCACTAATCAGTATTTTACTACATTCCGGCCCTTACTAGGAGGTCAGTGCTTTTTGTGTCAAGTATATGGTTAGTATTTAGGGGGTGAATAAGCAGGCCTTTTTTTTCTAAAAGTGCAAGTTTAAATGAATGTTTTAGTATGTTTGAGTATTGTTCAAGACTAAATAAGTTGATGCTAAAATGACCACTCAGCGAATCGTCGCGTAGAAAATTCGGGAGGTGCCACGTTGGTTACGTGGGATCGCCTGGTTTGGCTGGTTACCCGAACCAATGCTTGAACAAGTCCATTTTACCTTGCTCTGTATGGTTCATGCACAATAGTTCATCGCGCATAGTTCACACAGCCCACAGCCTTATCGTGTACGCATGTTGGAGCGCTGGCCTACCGATCTTTGTGATGAAGTTTCAGGCAAAGGCACCTATGTGTGTAAGCAGAGGCGGGGGTGGGGCCAGTATTGCAAAAAAAAGTTGGGATCAAAATGTCGCGAGACTGCGCGCAAGCTGGCGTACTAAAGCTTCCAGCAAACACAAGAATCGCACAGGCGTCAATAAGCGTCACAACGTACAAAATCACGTTTTCAAATATGCGTCCGTGTCACGAACGACGGCAGAAGCCAAAACAAAATGAAGGATGGGCAGACAGCAGGTGACTGAGGCACCACTGAGGGGAAAAAATCACAAGGAGTAATGTGGATATGCCGCCAGCGTACTGTTACGCAAGACAGATGCCATAGCGTAGAGCCATGGGTGCGCGAGGAATAGAGAAGGACTTCGGAAGATTTTTTCGTAGCGTGAGGCGAAATACGGAAACAGAAAGTGATAGACGGAGAAGACAGAGCGCTATGAGCTACATGTTTATTTTTGAATTCAGACCGCTTCTAAACCATAATAATCAGGCTGACAGATAAGCACGTAGGATCGCTCAGATAAATGCGTGACAAAGTGCTTTCAAATTCATTACCAATAAGTCCACATTCCAACGTTTCTCAAAAACTTCGGAGCAACACATTGATAGTAGATATGTGGGGTCTAACGTCCCAAAACCAGCAATGATTGTAAGAGACGCCATAGTGCAGGGCTCCCAAATTTCCGACCACCTGGGGTTCTTTAACGTGCACCCAAATTAGACCACACGGGCCTACAATATTTCTGCCTCCATTGGAAATGCAGCCGCCGCAGCAGGGCGTCGATCCCACAACCTGCGGGTTGCAGTCGAGCCATTAGACCACCACAGTGGGGCTCAAGGAAAGATTTGTATTAGGTGTGTTCAAGTAAAGAATTTTATTAGGTGCGTTGGTTATAAATATGTCATGCTTCTAATCAGTCAAACCTTTTTAAACTACTGCTTTATTGCTGAGTTGAAGTGCCTGACTCAAAATGTTACTAAAAAGATTGATTGATTGATTGATTGATTGATTGATTTGTGGGGTTTAACGTCCCAAAACCACCAATTGATTATGAGAGACGCCGTAGTGGAGGGCTCCGGAAATTTTGACCACCTGGGGTTCTTTAACGTGCACCCAAATCTGAGCACACGGGCCTACAACATTTCCGCCTCCATGTTACTAAAAAGATATCATTTCATTTCTGTTCCATTTAGCGGAATATACGCTTATATTTCTTCCCAATTCATTCCTTGAAGCTTTGTCGCCCTTACATTGTCATTAGATTCCCGGGTCACAAAAAATATGTAATAATGCCGGATTCCTTCCAGTTCTAGAGTGGAAACTCTGCAACACCACCACTTAGCGCAGTACGACTTCATATTGCAAAGTCGAGAGCAAACTTCATGTTCTTTACAAGTCTATAATGATTAGCTGCCACACTGTTCTTTGATAATCTGTCTTAATGCGGGAGATGTTTCTTTCAAAATGTATTATTAGAGAAACTGTTCTCGTAACCTTCACTCCTTCAGAATTTTTTTATCCGTTCACAAGCTGGCAAACATACATGAACGTCTTTTACTTTCAATTTATCACACAAAAAAAATGCCGACCAGCCACACGCCCATAACCAGGTTTATTGTAACTGCAATGTATAGAATTTTTGAATAATCGACGGATCAGGAAATCACCAGCCTATACGTTGCATAAAAAGGTAATAAAACCTGAAGGACACCAATGGTCCCCAAATTTTTCATCGGTTTGCGCCTCTGTATTGGTTATTCAACTGGGCATGAGCATTTAGTTCTCTGGATGCGGAATGTTCCTTTCGTATAGTAGGTAAGCATCAACACTCGAAAAAGAAAGGAACTAATTCATCGCTGAATCGTGCATGCATTAAATATTTCCAAACTGGCAGTGGACCTTTTTTTCATAATTTGCATGGGCGCACTGCAAATATTACTCTGCACTGCGTATTTGCTAAAGTACTGGCGGCACCTATCGTGCTTCAAACGGAGACGTGGTCTTTGTTGAACGTGCTAAAGCTTGTCTATTATGAGTGTTTACATTAGGAGAGACGACTCTTTCCATATCATCACGTAAGAAATCCGCTCCTGGACGGCCTTTTGCAGCAAGTTACTAGCTGACATTTCTTGTTAAAACTGCTTAGCAGAAAAGCTGACTTTCATATTTTGAGAAGGATCTATTGGCACTTGAAAGTAATAAATAATTAGGTGGTGCGCCTAGGAAATAAATAATGCGGAAAGCATCGAGAAAATTCACTTCCCACACAGATAATCCTCTTCATTTGTTATGTGCCATGTTAAGAGGAGAACAACAACAACCCGTTATACCTACAATTTATATGTGATTGCTTTAAAGTTATTTCTTTTGAGACCGATACCCCAGAGTGTGTGGGAACTGTACACTTATATGCCTTCATCATCATCATAAACACAGCAGGATTTACTGGGCAAAGAAGACAAAAAACGCAGGCAGGTTCCGTTTTTTAACAAGCAATATGGGTCTCGAAGTCTCAGGATCAGTTATTCTTTCTTTTGGCGCGTCTACTATGGGCTACTGTGACAGGGATGTTTGGTTCGCCATTGAGGAATTCAAAAGTCCATCTCAAACAATATTTAGCTATAAACTCCGTTTTTGAACATTTTATTACAAATATATAGTGATTCAATTCGTTGTTCTGGTTCGATATAGCTTATATACATATTACACCAAAGAAAATGCTAAAAAAATTCACTTACTACTCAGCCAGTCCCCTGCATCGTGTATGAACCATGATGTGAGACGAAGAAGAAGGAAATGGATCCTGCGGCTGAACACGATTTTCCTGACGGGACACCAGCTAACAGTGGCTCCTCTTTCAGCACACGAGAAGTGGTCAACTTAGCCGACGTGCAACGTGGGCACCCCATAGACGAAGAAACGAAAAATGGGAAGTGTAAGTTCATGTTTTAAATCATACGCATATATACACAGCTCAAACTTCATCTGCATAAGCATGAGACATTTTGTATCTTTACATGTGCACGAAGTACGATTGATAGTTTATAGTCATACAGGTCTGCATAACTGAGTACTGCTGAAAATCTGGCTCGTGTATTCTATGCAACATTCTTATGGTAGAACAGGAATATGGCCCGAAAAAACAGATTGAGCTATTCCTAGCAATGAGATTTGTTTTCTTAAGTATGTTTGTTTAAAATCTGTCACACTAAACTTAACTTAAAGTTAGGCTATTATTAATTAAACAAGTCCCGAGGGTGTGTGCTCGGGTTGATAGCGGTTGCTGACGCAGTTTGACCTGGATAGAAAAGAGAAATCTAAAGAAAGGCAGATTCGCCTTTGAATCGCAAGATTCAGCCTACACAACGTGTTTGGATTCTACTCTAAGGAAATAAAAGAGAAGACGTATCAGTCAAGATACATTTCGACTTTTCGGATATTCATGTATTGCGCTAATGTCATTCGCGTTGATGATGCGCTCATGTCATACTTGTTGAGATAGCTAACAGGTCGTAAGGCTGTACTTAAAATTCAGAAAACCTTGTGTGGGAGATAGCTTAAACACACAGTAGGTAAAGGCAGCGCTTCAAAATTAAGGACGAAAAACACCGCACTATGCAAAAACAAAGCACACCTAACACCTGAATTTATTGAAACGAAGAAGTCAAGAAGGGGGTTGGTTGACATACAAAGAAGACGGCATTTAAGGTACAGCACGCACGAACTTACCGGAGTGCTATACATGAAGTAAGCACAGGTCACGAGATCAAGTCTCGGCTGCGGTGGCTGCATTCTCGATGGAGGCGGAAATGTTGTATGCGCCCGTGTGCTCATATTTGGGTACATGTTAAAGAACCCCAGGTAGTCGAAATTTCCAGAGCGCTCCACTACGGCGTCTCTCAAAATCATATGGTGGTTTCGGGAATGGTAAATCCCACATATCAATCAATTATACATGAAGAAAAGCATGCGCTTTTATCAAACTGAAGGTTATGGTTCTTCTTGCTCTGTACTTGTGTCAATGATAGCACTAGTGTTCCGAAAATTTTATATTTGCCTTCGCACACCTTGGATAACATTGACAGATATATACAAGTGGCATTTTTAGACAGACAAATATAAAATTTCGGAGCACTGTAATGCTATCTGTGACACATGCACGAAGCGAGAAAAGCGATAATGTTGAGTTTGATAAAAGCGTGCGCTATGCTGCATATATAGCACTCCGGTGAGATCGTGCGTGGTTTGCCTAAAGTGCCCTCTCTTTTGTATGGTCACCCCGCCCCTTTCTTGGCTTTATCGTTTCAATAAATCCAGTTGGTAGACACGCTTCATCTGTCTACAGTCAAGTTTCCTTGGTCCTTAACTATGCAGTGCTGCCTTTACCTAGTGTACTTAAATTGTTCACCAAATAGCAGAGCAGTCTCCAGAAGGTCCCCTTCTCTGCTGGAGAACTACTAATAAAACACGGCAAAAACGCGACAAACTTGTTCCGTGTTTTTCCCTTAAGAGGTTTTTACCGCATTAAATGAAGCGACTGACAAATAATCCTATTTTAGCAGTCAGGATCAATACTTGTCCAATTAGGAGAAAAATCAGACGGCTTTCACTTTCGAGTCCCTATTAAAATGCATCAGGAACCGCGCAACGCTTTTCCGGCACTTTCGCTTTTTATGCTATCTTTCACATTTGCCTGAAGAAATACATTTCTCTTGTCTTTTTCATTGCTGCAGACGAGTTGTGCGGCGTTCCTTGTAATGTCCCGCTTGACGCCACCTGGTGCATTCTGCTGCTGCTGCTGGTCTCATTGGTTATCGTGACAATCATCGGCGTCTACGCGGCGAAACATCCCGCCCACGATTCCCAAGCACTTGTGGCCGACCCCGACGTGGCGGCTGCCTGCGGTGACGATTCGGCGAGATGTCATAACATAACCTTGTACGTGCGACATCATTCGTTTCGGTTGATATAGCTTCCTTCAACCTGAGAAACGATGCCGTGCCACTCCGCACCCATCGCTGCCCCACCCATAAAAGTTTTGAATGAATGTTCTACCTAGTAGAAGTGACACGTTTTCATGACGTCATGTACTTCTCAGGCGTTTCACATGAGTGACTTTTACATGCCGACGCATGCGTGTCACCACTTTTAGGTCGATAACTTTAGTAAACCGGTAAGTGTTTACAGGTTTTTACGCCTATGCTCGGCCACCGTAATGGTATCGGAAGTAACGACGAATTTTTCGCTCTTCCTATGAATTTCGTTCACATTATACGCCCGACCGTTCGACAAGAAACCTGTCAGAACGAGTGTCTTTCACAGATTAACGCCGACGTGCCGTGGTTGCTTGAACGGAGCTTACCTTTTTTAAATGCGAAGCCTTTTTTCGCGTACTGCATGCACTTTTGGCATCTATCTATCTATCTATCTATCTATCTATCTATCTATCTATCTATCTATCTATCTATCTATCTATCTATCTATCTATCTGTCTTTCTGTCTGTCTGTCTGTCGTCTGTCTGTCTATCTATCTATCTATCTAGCTATCTATCTATCTATCTATCTATCTATCTATCTATCTATCTATCTATCTATCTATCTATCTATCTATCTATCTATCTATCTATCTATCTGTCTGTCTGTCTGTCTGTCTGTCTGTCTGTCTGTCGTCTGTCTGTCTGTCTGTCTTCTGTCTATCTATCTATCTATCTATCTATCTATCTATCTATCTATCTATCTATCTATCTATCTATCTATCTATCTATCTATCTGTCTGTCTGTCTGTCTATCTATCTATCTATCTATCTATCTATCTATCTATCTATCTATCTATCTGTCTGTCTGGGTGTCTGTCTGTCTGTCTGTCTGTCTGTCTATCTATCTATCTATCTATCTATCTATCTATCTATCTATCTATCTATCTATCTATCTATCGTCTGTCTGTCTGTCTGTCTGTCTATCTATCTATCTATCTATCTGTCTGTCTGGATGTCTGTCTGTCTATCTATCTATCTATCTATCTATCTATCTATCTATCTATCTATCTATCTATCTATCTATCTATCTATCTAGTCTGTCTCTCTATCTATCTATCTATCTATCTATCTATCTATTATCTATATCTATCTATGTCTATCTATCTCTCTATTCTCTATATATCTATCTATCTATCTATCTATCTATCTATCTATCTATCTATCTATCTATCTATCTATCTATCTATCTATCTAGACGCTTATGTCTGGCTGCTAGTCTGATCACCTTTCAACTTGGCGGGAGCCAATGTTAGTATGTGAGGGTAAGATGGCCTAACGAATATGACGCGATGACCAAGATATGAATAATGTCACAATACCATCGCGTACGTAATCAAATACTTCCCGCTGGACAGCGGCACATACCCGCACACGAATATGGGCCACTGATTGCGGGTATCAGCCACAGCTGATTCGCACTCGGTATCTATGCAGAAACGAACACAAATGGGCAATTTGAACGCATGAGTGTTAAGATAAAGCTGACATCGGCAGTGTTGACCCAACTGAATGCAAAAAATAAATATCAGTCTCCCAGCACGAATCAAACCTAAGCATTCTGCGTGGCAGTCGAGCATCCTTCCACAGCACCATGCGTAGTCTAAAAACTACATTTCAAATAGGCCCTAATGTTAGTGACGTCAATTGTGGTTGCAGTTCTCGCCTTAAACTTCACGTATGTACTCCTTTCGCTCAGCCGTCACTTCAGGTTTAAGTGTTATGCGCTGAAGTTGATTTACATAGCAGTATCCCGGTCTACCATCCTCGAGAACACCAGCGCTTCATATCAGCTTATCACTTCACGTGTTGCTAATAGTCATGTTCCTGTTGGCATCGTTGCGCAAGTGCAAAAACTGGTTATATAAACATCTGCAAGTCTTCAACATGTCTCTATCTGTGCAAAATTTGTACATATATTTAGGGTGCTCTCATAACATATCTATCAATTAGAAATTACAACACGTTCACCTCCTCTCCGCATGGTTTGGATAACGTCCTTTTCCAAGGTAGGTGGGATCTGCCGAAATTTTTCTTGTGTTGCTAAGAGTGTTGTAGTAACATTACCTGGCAGTGTTAGCATATGAAAGTATTGTTCTCGTTACTATATTTCAAGAAGGAACGACGCCCTCTTAGGCACAGCTCAACTTATCGCACAACTTTAGCTCTTCATCGTCATGCACAACCCACATACCTCCACTGCAGCTCAAAAGCCTGTCTCAGTGATCTCAAAAACATTCTGCCTAGTGGCAGTCGCACTATTCCGCTGCCTGAAATTTTGCTGATTACAACAAGCCGCCTGGACTGAAGTAAGAGCGCCATTTGCATGATACAATCTTAGAAATTCCCTACGTTTCATATTAATACACGTTTTTTCAACGAGATTTATACTTTTTATACGACACACAAGACCAACACACACCTGGCTCTTTTGCTGTCCAATGCGATCCACAAATTTCAGGTCTCCGAGGGCTAGGTACAAGATTTTCATCTATTGCGCGTACAACTCTCTTCTAGTCTTTATCAAGTTTTTTTGCGGACTCTGTCAACATCACTATTCAGTACCAGCGAATTGTAATACTCCAATACATTTGTTTTCCAAGATCACATTAGCTTGCTAGTCATGACTTGCATTCCCCAGCTTAAGGCCTATTCTTTTCAAGGGACATAATATGACTCCATATGCTTACTTTCAGCGACCGTTTCTCTCTCGAGCCCTGATTGAGAGCAATATTATTTTGTACGATCACGACACCTGACCCATTTTCTCAACAATATCATCTTGCAAATCATAATTCATAGTAGTAAGAGTCATGTCTACGATCCGTAAAATTTTGTCTACTATTGTTTTTTCACTGCTAAACACCACAGGCATTTACAACTCGTATTGACGTTGTAATATGAGCCCCATAAGATGAAACAAAATGAGCTGTGTATTGACTCTATAAATGGTTAAATTTCTTGTTACAGACATTCTGAAACGGAAAACTAAAAGTAAACCTTACTGTGACGTGCCGAAAAAAAACTTTTCAGGGGAGTCACTCTTCGATCACTGCGACTAACCACTGCGACTCTACAGACGTTGCTAAAATACATCTTGCATCTTCGAGAATTGCATAGAGTACTATAGAAAAAGCCTATTGACAAAAGGGACTCGTATTTTTCTTAGCATAAGGTGTTTGTGGTATATTTCTTACGTGCCACCGTTGGCGTGCAGGTACCTGATGGACAGCCTGAACTCCCTTGTCGACCCTTGTTCCGACTTCCACGAGAACGTATGTGGCTGGTGGAAAGCGAAAGTGGCTCACAGGGGGTCGTACCAAGACTTTCACGTTCGGTTCTTCAACTACCGCGTCGCCCGGGAACTGGCGGCCATGGCCGACCCTTTCATCTCAGACTCCGGCCCAACTCCGGCCAGCCTGGAAAATCAGATGGCAACGTTCTTCGCCAGCTGCGCCATTGTGAGTGCCGGTTTCGACAGGGGAGGAAATCGCGCTGAATTGCTCAAAACCTTCGGAATCGCCGTCTGGGAATGGACCAATGCGGACAACTTTGGTCGCTTTCTCGAGCTCGTCGTCACGAAAACGCTAAGCACTGGCTTGCCGTCCTTTCTGAAGGCGCAATTCTTCAAGGGCGAAGGTTTCCGCCTGGATCTGGGCGAAACGTTGGGTTCGACTTTTTCGTACCGCCAACGAGAGGCAAGGAAGAATGTGCTCATTATGTTGGATGACTTCCTCGATGAGTCAACATTGGCCCGAGTCAATTACTCGGAAATTTCCGCTCTTGACGAGGTTGTTCAGAACCTGACAGTTGGGCGAAATGAATTGCATTGGTCGTTGCTCAAAGGGCAAGAAGAGCTGAATTCTATTGCAGAAGACGTGGATTGGATGAAGGCGCTGGAACGTGGTCTACCGGCGAAGCTTAAGAATGAACCTATGAAAGATGGGTTGGAAGTGCACGGAGTGTCTGCCTTCCGGGACCTCATCGAGAGACTCAGAGTGGAGCCACTACCACGCGTCGGTGAATACAGCCTGGTTGTTTTGCTAGCACAGGTGAGCGATGTCATTTGTTCACTACAAGAAAGAAACACGCGTTCATTGTAACCGCGGTTGCACTCATACAGACAACTTACTTAGCGATAACACAATTCAAGGACGCTTTCTTTGCTGTCTTTTTATTTGGGTGCGGCCCACGGTAGGCCTGAAGACCAGAAAAGTTACAGAGGTTCGCGTTGAGACCCACGCATATATTATTATTCATTTCGATCCTGGTATAGTAATTACGTGCATATTAGAGCGAAATCTTGTGTCCGCATTAGGTAATAAAAAATCAAGTTGCTTCAAACTTGCCCCTCGGTCAACCACACTGGTGAAGCACAATTACGACAAAGAGTACAGTCACACTTGCATATTCGCCATCGAAAAATCCTTCGAAATTGTCTTGCGCAAAAGAAAAAAAAAACTTCATGAAGACGTTTACGTAAATCACATTTTTTTTATCCCTTTATGACTTTGTCCGAGTGAATGCGCGACTGACAATGGCATCGTACAATGTGACGAAGGCACTTATTTTTTGCTTTTATGGGGGCAGGCTGTGCGAGGGTGGGGAGGGATTAAGAAAGAGTTGGGGCTTGAATTTCAATATTCCTGGCAACGAAGCCGCGAGTCGCAGCTGGTGCTAAGGCCTGCGCATAATAGACTATGTTGCTGAATAACTGGGGTTGATTGATTGATATGTGGGGTTTAACGTCCCAAAACCACTATATGATTATGAGAGATGCTGTAGTAGAGGGCTCGGGAAATTTCGACCACCTGGGGTTCTTTAACGTGCACCCAAATCTGAGCACACGGGTCTACAATTCCGTCTCCATCGGGAATGCAGCCGCTACAGCCGGGAATCGATCCCGTGACCTGCGGGCCAGTAGCCGGGTGCCTTAGCCACTAGACCACCGCGGCGAAGCCTGAATGACTGGGAGGCGGCCTAAATGCATCACCTCCCGGCTTATGCTAGCCAAAAAGACATTTCACTTACAAAATTCAGTTGGCACTTTCGCAAGGGAATTTAGAGAAATTTAACTTGAAGACTAGATTTATATGAAAGTATGCCAATAGCGTATAGTGTCCAGCGAGAGCGTGCGAAACAGTAGAATCATACCCGTAAAGAGAAGGATATCGGCCGATTATTTTCTCGGATATACTTCTCAGAGCAGGTAATGCCTAGACGAATCCTTTAACATAATTATGTACTATGACAATATTTTCATTGCCGAAGACTCTCAGGTGTCTTTAAATGGCCTGTGAATTTTACACCTTTATGAAAGAGTTCGTAATGTGTCTAATTGCGTTCGATGAGTTTCTTCAACACAATGATTGCATCCATTCATGTCATTCATGCAGGTTACTAAATATGTGCCGCCATTGGGCTACGAGGACGACTCAAATGCAGAGACGTTTGTGGCGAAGTGCCTTCACCTCACGGCGTCTCTTTTCGACAGACTCTACCCAGTCTGGGTGGCAAAGACCTTTCAGCACACTGAGCAGGTGTCTGGTGCGAGATATTTGTTTGACGACATAGTATCTACATTGCGTAAAGAACCTGTGGTCAACCAGGGCCTCATGATCGATACCCGTCGTCTGAACAAAGCTCGGCTAGTAACCTATGGTAGGTGTGTTTGGACATCACGAATCAAAAAGGGCAAGCGTAGATGGCCAACGCTGCGTGGTTAAATTACTAATAGTGAACGATATTATGTTGTTAGAGAGCTTCAACGAGTTCTAGTAGCCTGCGAAATGCAGCATCACTTCCATACCTTGCATAGTGTAGGAACGTCCTGACACAACCCTACCGCAGCTCTTGCATTGCAAGTACGTGTCCACTTCAGCTACGGGAGGTGCGGGGTTCGATCCCCAGTGCCGGCCGGCGACCCACCGTTTAATAAACAGGGAACAGGCGGGCTTCAGGGCTGTGACGCATCGCCCTGTGGTGAAGCTCACTCTGCCTAGAAAACTCCCAAGCCGTTGCGCGGGACCCGGTGCTTACGCAGCCCTTCGTTAAGTTCGCCGCTTACTTGTCCAAATATCAAATAATTGAGTGTGACATTATCTAACTTTTCCGCGATTTGTCATCCTCGCAGAGTTGCCACGCCCGCTGCTGTTGTTATGCTTGAGTGTCAGATTTATCTGTAGAATAAAGGGAGTCTAGCTGGCTCAAGCACTCTGAATGTGAAGAGAAGACGGAAGTTTACAAAGATTTGGTATTCTTTGAAGACGATGTCAATTAAAACTATTATACAATGCTGCGAATGAAAACATAAGCGACTTTATTATTGGTAAATTTAATGTTTACGGGAAGAAAAAATTGGGCAGGGTGGAACCTGCAACCTTCGAATAACACGTCCAATGCTCTACGAACTAAGCTAAAGCGGCTGTTATACCCCAGTCCGCTTTGTGGTGTATATATACATTTATACATGCTGCTTAATACCCATGACGGTGGTTGTGGAACACTCTGTTCCTGTCTGCTGAAGTCACGAAGCACGCCCAGAGCACACAACATGATGACAAGATTTCGGGATATGCCGTTGCCTGACACACTGATCAATTTTGATTTCTTGGGGTTCCTTAAGATGCATGTTCATTGACATGCCGAAAATCGAAACCATCTGGTCGATATTGGTTGCATGGCATCTATACAACGCAAAACTCATCAACTAAACTATACAATGGTCGCATTTGTAGCAAAACCATTTGACTAACACGAGAAATCGACAGGCGTATCGTAAATCTGTCTTACCACTCTAAATACACCAACGGCTTAACAGTGACGTTGTTTTCCAGACGAAGTTGAAAACGACAGCCTACCAATGGCTCCACTCGATGCAACACTGGGAGGATCCTTTCTTTTCAATCTGGCACAAGTTGCCGCAGCCAGGGTGGGTGAAAAGCCAGCTGCTGTGGAGTTCTGGGAGTATCAGTTGAAAGGTCACGTGGGATACACAGGCGACCGCAACTTCCTGATCAGCTCCGCCTACCTATCTAATGTCGGCGTCTATGTGACCGTAACCACCGATCCGGAGATGACAACATGTGAGTTGTCCAGCATACGCTACAATCAATTCTGTCCTCGAATTGCCACGGTTGCACTTTTTGCCTTTACACGCATGCGCAGATATTGATTGCCTGGTTATATATTCTTTTCTGCCCAATATGTTACGAGAAAGCACTTTCCCTGTGTTCCTTTGTGTTTCTTCGTGCGCTTGAAGTACAGTTATACCATGCATATCCAACTAGCCCAGACTTTCGATTCTGATTCTCTCTGGCACCATCTTCCTCTCAAAGGACCCACGCTAACATTGTCTGCTTTCTCTTCTTACGTCTTGCAGATCTGCGTTACGCCACCTTGGGTACCTTGATTCTGCGCTCCATCTTCGACTCGGACGCCACCAAGTACTTCCCGAACTGGGCACAGGAATACATCAAAGAATGCTTCGCCCAATCTGCGTCCTCCGTGCTGGGCCAGCCTGTCAGCACTCGCCTGGCCACGGCCGTCATGCGGTTCCGCTGGTCCGCTCAGCTGTCGTGGTTCCTGAAGTCCCGCCGATTGGGTGAGAACGACAACGTCACGGACGACGAACACTCCGAGAAACTTGGCTCCGCGACGACGCCCCAGAGCGGGACTTCCGTCCTCAAGAAGCTCTTCTTCCGCATCGTGTGCTTCACGGTGTGCGGCGACACGGACGCGCCAGAGCTCTGCGACGACCTGGCAGGATTCGATCGGCACTTTGCGCGCGTGTTCCACTGCCCGAAGAAAACTGCGACGCGCAACGGAGAGTGCACTTGCCTGGGCTTCAATCGCTGCCAGACAGTACTTACCCGTTTGTAATGATCATTCCTTAGAAACGCGTTTCGCTCATTAGCCATCAGTGACCGTATCACGCGACCATAATCACTGAAGTTGTTGAATGCCTGTATGTGTAAGTAATTTTGTACATTACTTACACATCCCTACTGACTTCAGACGATCTCCTTTTGTCATATTAACGAATTACTTGTACATTATTATTATACTTCAACAGGGAACTTTCGAGCTGTAGTTCGTAAATTATTACGCGTTCAGCGTTTTATAGAACTAGTGTTTTCTACATTAAACTAAGAATTATTGACCGCGATTCACGGGAATGGTCCAGGAAGGCGTTCAATGGCAATACAAGTGAACCATAGTTGACATTTTATCGCTATACTGTTTGTTGCTGTTGGCTCCAAGGTCACTAGAGAATCGACCAGTACCACACTTTAGAAATACTTGCGATTACTTTGTACTTTTTTCTTCTTCTGCAAGCCTTTGGTAATGTGTGACATACGGGGAATCAAGTTTATGCCTAATTTTCGTTTACTGTAGCCCTTCCATAGAAGTGCGTGTTCTTTTCTCTTACACCAACCAATAATGCGTCCAATATTTTCTATGTATTTCTGATTAGCCGCAGTTTTTTTTCAATTTGACAAGGCATAACGTAAAGCCTGAGTTGCGCTAATTCAGCTCAAGTGATATGATTATCATGCCGGACTTCGCCCCCCAGCCAGGCGCTGTCAAAGATATCTTGCTCAAGATCGAATAGTCTGTGTGTGTGCACGAAATTGTGCGGGCAGTTCGAATTGCATCCCCTCTACGTCCCAAAGTACTAGATATATGCTACAGCCACGCATGGTTAACAAAAGACGGCACGTAATAATAACGTGTCTGGTTTAACACTGTTGCTATTCCCCTAACGAGAAAGGATTATAAGCTGGCATTATCTATCAAATTTCAGTGAAAGCTGCACCGAGAATAAGTGATAAACGGATTCGTCATTTTATTTTGTGAGGATTTTGAAAACAATTTCGGTTATTCACCACCCTGATGCCGTGTCCTTTCTTGTGTCGTCTCTTTAGCGCTGTGTTTCACTTGTGAGAGATGAAGACATTCGTTCATCGATTTCCACCGATCCTAACTCAAAGGACCGTGTCAACGCATTTACAGTGGGAACTGTAGTGTAAACAGAAGCTTATTGGACCCACCTGTTGTTACCCGACGCAGTTTATAGCAGTTGAGCAGTTGTAGCTTCACTTATGAACAGTTATTCTGGACATGCGGTGGAAGTACGTTGTTGCCCTCATCTGCGCGATCTAGTAGTTGAAAGACCCTTGACTTTCCCACCTTCAAAACTGTTTCAGTGATGTGTGGGGAAATTCATGCACATTGATGAAACATTCAGCGAGATATTTTATCATAATCATCATCTGCCTGACTACGACCACTGCAGAACAAAGGCCTCTCCCATTGTTCCGCCACTCAACTCGGCCTTGCTGCTTAATACACGTCAACTTCTAATCGCATATGCCCACCTAACTTTCTGTCCCCCCTCACCCGGTTGCCTTCTCTGAGAATCGAGTCAGTTACTCCTAATGACCAGCGGCGGCTATTCTCCCTACGCGCTACGTGCCCTGCTCATGTCCATTTCTTCTTGATGTCAGGTACGATATTTTTTAACACCGGCTTGTTCCCTGGCCCACTCTGCTTTTTTCTTGTCTCTTAAGGTTACCCCTATCAATTTCCTTTCCGTCGCTAGCTGCGTCATTATTAATGTAAGCTGAACCCTCTTTGTAAGCCTCCATGTTTCTGCTCCATAGCCAAGCACCGGCGAGGTTCAGCTGTTTTGTACCTTCCTTTTGAGGGACAGCGGTATCTACCAGTCATGATTTCAGAAGACTAGCCGAATGTGCACCACCCCAGTCTTATTCTTCTAGTTACTTCAATCTCGTGTTTCCACTTCATGGTTATTACCTGTCCAAATTAGACGTACTCCTTTAAAACTTCAAGTGCCCTGCTTCCTATCACGAAGCGCTATTTATTTCCAAGGCTCTTGTACGTTAATTTCGCTTGCTGCAGATTAATTTCAATACCTAAACTTCTGGCCTCTCTCGTCTAATTCAGCATATATGAATTGCGATTTGTCCCCTGAGTTATTCGAATTTTCAATATTATCGGCAAAGCGCAGATTACTGAGGTACTCTTCCCTTGACTCTGGTCTCTAACTCTTCCCAGTCTATGGTCCTGAAAACATCCAGTAACACGATAGGAATAGCATCGGAGACATTGTATCTCCCTGTCTTACGCCTTTTTTTCGGGGATTCTGACGTTTTCTTTGTGTAGAACTATGGTGGCTGTGCATCTCCTGTAGATTTCTTAGATTTCTTCCAGTATATTTATGTAAGCTTCTTTGTTGTGCTGATTACGCAGTGCCTGCATTACTGCTCATGTCTCGACTGAGTCAAACGCCTTCTCGTAATCTATGAAGGCTACGTGTAATGGTATTTCTCTTTCACCGTACTTGCTAGTATGAATGTGATTGATTGTTGAGTAGCCAGTTCGAATTTCTGCGGGCTGTTTTGGTTGCTGGAAATATGATTTTGTAAAAGGGCTGATAGACGGCAAGCTGGTATATATTCATAATGAAATATTGGAAGCACAAAATAACTGTACACAGGAGACAAAGGAGCGCTCGTTCGTCTCCTTATTGTGTCTCGTTAGTTTGCGCTCCCAATATTGTATTATGAATATAATGGTATCATAAATCTGTTAGCAATGTTCTTTGTCAATAGAATGTATACAAAGGAGGGCAGCTGATCAGCCTGTAAGTCCGGGTCTTCCCTTCCTCACGGATTAGGATAATATCAGCATTCTCGCAAGGTTCTGGCATCCTCCCCGTCAGAAGATGCTTCGTAAGCAGGTGAGCCAGTTTTTCCAACACATTCTGTCTTCCGTCTTTCAGCAGACCTGATGTTACCCGACCCTCACCAGCAGTTCTGCCTCTTCGCATTCCTGTCAAAGCTTTCCCGACTTCTTTTCGTTATTATACTGGTGGGATGTCATCTGGGTTACTGCTAGTTCTACATTATGGTCGTGCTTGTGCCGGCTACTGTACAGCTTTGAGTAAAACTCCTCCACCATTTAACTATCCTATTCATATCGGTAGTTAATTTGCCTTCCTTGTCCCTTAGTGTATATATCTGGTTTTTGCCCATCCCAAGTTTCCTCTTCAGTGCTTTGACATTTCTTCATTATTTAAGCATGTTCAATTCCCTCCATGTTATACCTTTTTGCATAGGATGCCTTACGCTTAATAATCAAATTCGAAAGCTCTGCCACATCTATTTTGTCTGTTGTGTTGGAGGTTTTCATGCTTTGACGTTTCCTAATGAAGTTCGTCTCCTAGGACAGCTTGCTAGTGTCCTGTGAAACTACCATACCTCCAGCTTTCCCTGCACACTCCGTAATGAAACTCGTCACAATCTCACTCATTGCGTCAACGCTAAGATTTGTTTACTCGATAACAGCCGAGTAAATGTTCTGAAGCACGACTCTCGATTCCTGTACTTTTCCTCTCAAAGCTAGCTCACTTAATGCGTTCTTGCGTACCAGCTTCTGTCGTTATTTTTCAAGTCTATAGGTGAATTCAAGACCTTATAATTCTAATGTCACTGCATCTTGCTTCGGCAAACACTTCCACATCATGCACGATGCCTAGGTGGGCTCTAAGTATAGAGTCTTTTGTTCTCAAATTTTCCAGTAATGCGACTACATGTCCACTTAAGGCTCTAAGTATAGAGTCTTCTGTTCTCAAATTCTCCATAAATGCGCCTACATGTCCACTTAGGGTTCACTCGTTTTCAGTAGAAGTTATTCAAGATCCCTAAATTATTGCACTCTTCGAATTCTACTAATCACTCCCCTTAGCACTTCCAGTACTGATGCCATATTTCCCTACTGCCAGGTCTTCAGCTTGCGTCTTCCCTGCCTAGCTCACTGATTGGCTCCTTGCGTATCAGCTTCTGTCGTTCTTTTTTCAAGCCTATTGGTGAATTCGAGACCTTATAACTCTAAGGCCACTGCATCTTACTTCGACAAACACTTCCACATCATGCACAAATCCTAGGTGGGCTCTAAGTATAGAGTCTTTTGTTCTCAATTTCTCTAGTAATGCGCCTACATGTCCCCTTAAGGTTCACTCGTTTTTAGTAGAAGTTATTCAAGATCCCTAAATTATTGCACTCTTCGAATTCTACTCATCACTCCCCTTAGCACTTCCAGTACTGATGCCATATTTCCCTACTGCCAGGTCTTTCAGCTTGCTTCTTCCCTGCCTTGGCATTAAGGTTGCCTATCAGTATAGTGTACTGTGTATTTTCTTACTCATTGCCTATTCCACGCCTTCATAGAAACTTTCAACTAATGCGTCACCTATGGCTGGATATAGGCGCGTAGGCCTGTTGAACCTTCATCTTGTATCTCCCCTTGATTATTTTAATAGTATTTCTCTATGTTACTAGTATGTATCTGTGGATCTGAAACCTCATTCCTAGCTCTCCTCTCTCAGCCAAGCCGCGATAGCAAAGCACGTGCCCATTCTGCCACACTGTATAGGCCTCATCTGTCCCCCTAACCTGACTGAATACTATCGCATACCATTTAACACGAAAAGCACAGCTAGACTCGCCTTACTACACAAGATTCTAGCGTTAAACGTTGTCAAGCTAGGTTCCAACGGCGCCCTGTCAGGACGCCGACAATAATTATTAGCACCCTCTGCTGCGTCGCAGATCTAACCGCCGCCGTGGTCATTTGCTTCGCAGCTGCTGGGGACGGAGTCGGCCCTCCAAGGGTTAATTGGCATATTCATGTGTGATAATATACGGAGGAGTATAATTTTAATGAAAAAAGATGAAGCCATTCTCACCCTACTGGAAGATTACTTGCATGACGTGCTTAGAGCAACAGCAAAACTTACATTCAGAACAGCACATTCAGAACAGCATACCAAAGGAGGTGTATGCTCCCCGCCTGTAACAAATGCTCACCGTATACTGTTAATCAGTTACCAAGTTCGTTTAGACTAGTGGCTTTTAATAAACACAATGACACTTGATCGCATGTCTGGAAACAGAGTAGCTGAAAGCTTTATAACAAACACGATGCTGGACTTCAGCGTTGAACTCTGTGAAACACGGTGCGAGGAAGTGGTTCAAGAGCCATAATTCACTTGATAACCTTCTTTTTCTCAGCACATACACTCAAACATACATACTAGGAAGTGATCGTACTGAAGCGGGAAACAGCCAATGCGTGGAGTAGCCGCTGTTAAACACCATCAGTATCGTTTGCTCTATATCGGTCAAAACACTGCCGTATGGCCCACATGCGGTGCTCCTGCGTACATTCAAACGCCTGGTGGAACTGCTCCAACCTGCCGACTGCGTAGTTACACGCTGCGTAAGCCGTGGCAAATCGACGTCCTTGATGTCCGAATCGCCCCTGTCTGACGCGCAAAGGGTTAAACAAGCACGTTTAAAGAACAGCGCGTCAGTGGCAAGCAGGCGTCTCCGGTCTTTCTTTACGTCATCATAGTCAAACTCATTCTTCGTATTTTTTGCGACTTCTATGCCATCCATTATCGAAAAAACGTCGTCAATGGCTATGTCGCTTAGAGGCTTACCAGGCATCTTATAGCCCTCTGTTAGGCAGCGGGATACACCTTTGTATTTCCCCAGTGTCTCGTCACTCCACGGCCGCTGATCGGATTGGTTCCCGTTAATGATGGAGAAGTTCGCAAAGCGACGCGAGGCGAGCTTTGCTCCCAGGCTAGTGACTAGCGTGGTCACCGTGGCAATGTTGATGAACTTCTCTACGTTTCCAACATAGAAGAGTGGCTCGGCACCCAGAAACTGGGGTATGATGATGGTCCTTTTTGAAATGTCAATTGCAATGTCAGTGCCTAGCATAGCTTCTTGTATCCGGACGGGGATGTTCGTCTTCTCGTTCAGCAAGCAGGACGGGCTCAGCTGGACCTTGTAGATGTTCACAACATTCTTGACGAATGTGTCGGTCAACAATTTGTAGCTCAGGCTCTTGTCTCCTTGACCAAAGCGGCTACACTGAAGACTCTGGACGCTCATCGCGCTGTCCGGAAACGTGAACACCAGGTACCCATTCAGCCGATTGGCGCACATGACTCGGTCGTCGTGGGTCATCCATTCGCGTTCGAGAACAACCCGCTGCAGGCGCCCGCTGAAGTTGGTGAAGTTCCTGATGTCGTTCACGCTAGGCCGCTTAAGAGACAAAAACATGGACATAGCGTGAAGCCACATCTCGCCGAAGAGGTGTAGGGCTCCGTTCAGGCACACGTTCATCAACAGCTCTTTGGATCTCGAAACGAAGGCCAGCTGGAAGTCCAAGGTGAGCACTTGAGCAGCCATGAGTGCCAGCAAGTACAGAGGTCTTGCTTGAGTGCTAGCGTTCAGGAAGACGGCCTCCATGAAAGCGCAAGTCCGGCCGAAGTAGTTCGCCTCCACGGCAGTGTCATTGAGGGCACCATGCTCGGCGAAGCGCGGTCCCCATACGTCGGCCGTGAATGGACCGCACGACAGGGCGGCAACCGTTTCGGGGAAAGTCGGCGCTCCTTTCATGTCGGTGCGAGAAGGCCAGATGTTGTCCATCTGGATGAGCTCAGACACCACTTCGCTACGCGGTGCCGTTTTGCCGATCTTCTCCAGCACTCGTCGAAAGTACTCGTTGGTCTCAAAGCTAGGAACGCTGCGCAGCATCTTTCTGTAGAAACTGAGACCCATTTCCAAGGAGTAGTATGATCCGTTCACCATGCGGCGAAGGTTGATCTTGAAAACGGTGTGAAAGTGATTCTTGAGCGACAGGTTGAAGCATCTGGCGAACAGCATCTGCCACCTGGTCTCGTCTAGCCATTCATTTACGGACACATTCAATGCCTGCGAACGAGTCCAAATATTGCAGTGAGAGAACTGCGGGTGTTACATGCATTAGCGTTGTGGTAATATACTGAATAGAATCATCTCGTTCTTTCTGTTTTTTATCTTAATAGTACAGGTAAGACCAAGAAAACGATTTGTAAATGGGTGTTATTGACCTAACCTTTCATAATTTACGCATCTTACTCCCTCACAATAAACACAACGTGCCATGCAAGTTTCACGGGACACGTCATATGTTGTTTATATATGAAGTTGGTTTTGAATGCGAAACTTGCGGATATGAATATTCTTTTATTGCAATTGGAATGATTTATTGCAATAGGCATGTTTCATTTTTACGCCGACGCCGTAACCGCTACCGTTATGTTCCGTATAAGTCAATATCTATAACGTCGTTCCGCGCATCATGTGCTCATGCGCGAGCGTAGTCAATAAACAGGGCTCAAATGGGAAGTCACTGACTCCTTTTCGTCGCGCGAAAGGCCACTGGAAACGAGGGGGGCACAAAGTAGACAGAAGAGGCGATGGCACTCTTTAAACGGAGTTCGGCACAATTTAAACGGAGTTCGACCTGCCGCCATTGGGTGCACTTTATCGTTCACAATGATCACGCGACGCCTCACACATTTGAATTTGCTGTTCCCGCCCCTAGGGAGGCGGTAAACAGCGCAAACGTCGGTTCGCCAGCTGCAGCAGCAGCTGTTTGACTGCTTTGTCGTTCGTGTAATGGTGCTGGTAAGCGTGGAATTGACCCAGTCTTCTGTCCTTCAATGTCTAGCTGCCGCGTTTTGTCGTTAACAACCGAGAGACCAACTATAGCAATCTAAGGGCTTGAAACGCAGATGCTTAATCCCTTCGCGACGCCCTCTACCTGAATGGGTTGTATAAAAATATACATTCGACTCAACGAAGGGAATCATGACGAACGCGCAAAGCGCTGGGAATCATTACGTGTTACTGTAATTCATCAGTTTCAATATTATGATCTGCAGTGTCACGTTCAAAAATCACCATATGGTTATGAGAAGCACTTATCCGCGACATTGTAAATGAATATCCTTCCTCCGGTAGGCAATGCAGCCGTGTGTTTAGAAAAAAGATATGTTTAAAGATTTCAAGTACTTTGTAATTAACTATGAGAGAGCGGTAGAGCCTCCCTGATTAGGATGAAATTAAAGTGCGGATTATACATGTATTGTGTGTTTAGAAAAATTGGCAGATCTCACGTAGAGTGGAAATGGATGATATGCGAAGCATGAATAAGCAATGTTATATGTGACTTTAAAATCAGTACAACGTTACGAGGTGGAGGTAAATGATGCCGTACATGACTTCCGTGTCATTATTATCATGTTTGGATGTGTCGTTTACCTTCGTCATCTATTTATGTTACGTGACACCAAATTTCATTCATGTGGAGCTAGCGAAATGGCTGTGAGCTAGCTATGAGTGTGGTATGTTGTCATGTTCCTACATGACACGCGTGTCAGAATTATTATGTTTGCACAAGTCATATATTTTCGTCGTCCATTGACGTCACGTAACACCGAATTCGGTATATGTGGAGCTAGCAAAACAGCCACGAGTGCATCATGAAGGGCCCAATATATTCCTCTGCATCATTGACGCGCGCGCGCGCTGGGCACAGCGTCGCTGCGTTAGGAAAACGCGAGCACTCTATAGTATGACGCCAGGCGTGACCAGCGTTCGTCGGCACGGCCCAACGGCAACCGGCACGAAAGGAGGCATGCTGCATTCCGCGCCGATGCGTCACCCATACAACACTGCGTCTCCCCCTTTTCGTGACGGAGAGACGCCGGAAGCGTTGAAACGCGGATGCGTCAATGCAACGCAGCGCAGCACGCACCTGCGAGCATACGGCAGGACCGGCACCTAACGTGGCAACACCGGCGTGACGCGACGAAATGAACACCGGAGAGCACGCGCACCGCGTCATGTCGAAATGTATTGGCGCCTTGACTGTGGCATGTAGTCATGTTCTCACATAAAACACATCTCATGATTATCATGTTTGCACCAGTCGGCGTCACGGAATGCCGAATTTGGCATATGTGAAGATATATATATATATATATATATATATATATATATATATATATATATATATATATATATATATATATATTGGGAGGTGTAGGAAGGTGCCTTCAGCTCCTAGGTAACTTCTTCAAGGCGATGGCGCGTTTCCTCATTCATTGTAGTCTTTTATATTGATTTGCGTGAGAGCATTTCACTTTGTTCTTGTCCGTCCTTGTTTTTCATCCTGTCCAAAGATTTGCTTGATGAGTGGTTGAACACTGTTCTTTTTATGGTGTTGTGGCCTTTTGTTTTATTTGTTCTAATTACCAGCATCATGTTAACCTTGTTGTTGTTTGCAGATGTTTCGGTTTGTTCTCATCGTCACCTACATCTGCTGCCGACGCCACACGACGGCTGAGGGAATTCTGAGAATATGATAAAGCAGCTGTGTATACGGTGCTGCCGCGTTTGAAGCGCACGTCGACGCAGGTGCTGGAAGAACGGCTTGAAGCGAAACTCGCTGTAGCGTTTACTCGAGTAAACGTTTGTTTGGAAAGCAATTACACGGGAGGTGGATTGAGTTTCCTGTAAGTTTCCTCCCAGATCAATGAGTCGAAAGACTGTTTCCACTCGACCTGTGATGGAGCGTTGCGAGTGGTGGATAAGATGAAGCTAGAGATAAGTGTGTTGCGAGCGGGAGGAGGAGCTGTCAGCTGTGGGTGCTGCGGCGAGTGGGCTGCGGATGAGGGAGGGAGCGCCGTATGTACGCACCTGTGGGGGAAGCGCGTGATGGGAGCGCGACGTCAACGCGAAGTTGCGGCTGACCTACTTGGCACCGCTCTAACACCTGCGGTGAGGGAAACGCGTTGCGGTGCGTTAGTATAGACGCAATTACGTACGGCGTTACACACGTGAGTGGAAGAGGTGCTTCAAAGCTCAAAGACGACAGCTTTGCCCATACGTCTCACCTAAGGCACTAGATAAGGCGTAGAAGTTTATATATATTTTTAAAAAGCACAGGGAACTTTTGTGCTAGTGCCTACTAGATCTTCCACGCAAGCTGCTTCAGAGAGCACGGGAACGATTGGTAGTACACTTAATTGTCGAATCTTGGTAATTGTGGTTCCAATTGGCTTTGCGTGGCTTGGAGCTGCTTTGTCACTGAACAACAATCAGCAAATGTCCAGCTGTTTCACTTTAGTCTTTTACTTTTAGGCTCACCGTTTCAATTTGGTTCACCAAGTTCACAGCAGTCCGTTTTACTAGTCGAAACAAAACTAAAACAAACCAAAAGTAGAAACAAATCAAAACAGTGCCACAAGTTCATTCGTAGCCCACAAGCACAAAGACTGGGCAAATTTGTGCACCACCCATCACTTTGATGGTCGCTGAATGTTCGAAGCGGCTGAGTCCCCTCTAGTGCTGTATGACTCTAGTCCCCTCTAGTGCTGTATGTAAGGGACGGTGTGACTATTTCGTATTACGTACCGTAAAAAGATCGTGCAGCGCCTTCGTTAAAACCACTGGTGCCTCGAACAAGTTCAGGCACGACGTGTAGAAGACGTGCGCCGTCTCGAGCACGGGGCTGTTGGGTTCGCTGGCCTTAGGCGGGGAGACGAGCAGCTCGTGGCGCCTGGCAATGAACTGCTTCTTGGCGTCCGCCATGAACGTGCCACCTTCGGCCTTCCGCAACCAGTGCCCACACACGTGGGAGTAAAAATCGTCGCATGGGTTTATTGTGGAATCGGCGTACTCCGAGAGCTGTTTCCTCACCTGGAGTGAGCACAATAGCGATCTTTTTGACATATTAAGAAGTGGAACGTTTTTTGTGACACGGCACAATAAATGTCATTCGAGGAGAGCGTGAGTACTTCAAAGATAGTCATAAATGTGCATAATAAGAGGGAATGGTGCGGTTTATCACCCTACTATCGTAGGAGGATGCCAACTAAGACTACCCTAAACGTTTATTCTGTCGAAACGATCCCACGATTGCTTAAAATACCAGCATATGGCTTTACATGTTCATTCATTCAGTTTATTTAAAGAGTATTCTTGTCTAGGTTGAAGGCACTAAATGTGTATGTATTAACTCTGCCTCACTATGCAAAACAAATGAAGAGTTTTAGCAGCACGAGACGTTTTTTATCAGTAATCTCGATGCAATACCGCTGACGTTGCTTTCTAAAATGGGTATATACTTCCTATTTTAGCCCCGAAAATCAACAAACCAAAGGCAGACCATTGTGGGCAACACGTCATAACATCGTTCTCGAAACTACTACTGCAAAGTTTACTTTTATTTAACACAACCAATCGGTGATAAGTGAAGGGACGAACGCTGCATTAACACTTCGTCCCCCTTAATAATAAAGGATTAAATACGTAAGCATGACTCCCCTATCTATGACCAGTATGAAGGCATCTTTCTTGGAGGCACCGTTATTGTAGGTGACAAATTGCAGCTTTTCAAAGTATCATTACTGGGAATATTCAATTGATTTATATGTGGGGTTTAACGTATCAAAACCACCATATGATTATGAGAGACGCCGTAGTGGAGCTAGGCCTCCGAAAATTTCGATCACCTGAGGTTCCTTCACGTGCGTCCATATCTGAGCACACGGGCCTACAACATTTCTGCCTCGATCGGAAATTCAGCCGCCACAGCCGGGATTCGATCCCGCGACCTGCGGGTCAGCAGCCGAGTACCTTAGCCACTAGACCACCATGGCGGCGCTGGGAATATTCGAAATGGCACCAATATTTCTGTTGCAATTTTTAATCACTAGTGTTTACAAAGGCGAGGGCCTTGCATGTCTCACGCAAATGGGGCCTCCAACAAAAGCTGAGTCGGCAAAGAGAAACAGCCTGAAAAATATTACGTAACATTTCAGGTGAACAGAACCCTAGCAAAGCTACAAATGAATGACAGGCGATTTTAGTGATACTCATAGTGACCGAACGAGTCATGCGAAGGCAGGTGCCAAGTCGTGAAACTTAATTAGTAAGTTATTTACCACAAACAATTTGTGAAGTGAACTAGTAAGGTTAAGTATTCAAATATCTTGATTAGTGAAGCCCACTGCAATATCTGTACGTCATTAATGCGAAGCAGGTGCACAAAAGCAAGGGTCTCAATCATGCAGTACGCGTACCTTTCGCTACAGCGACTAGGACTTTGCTAAAGAGTACTAGCAATTCTTTCTCGCCTATCGTAATCAATCGCACTTTTTTTTTGTAATAATAGTTAGCTACAAAAGCAGGACTGTATTTAAGACTTATTTTCATGAAGCATCTCGTACGGTCCCCGTGAGTTGAAACATCACCATGAAACGCAAAACTATATTTCAGAATCTGCATTAACAATAATATTAGTTGAAATAAATATATAAGTTTCTAGAAAACTTAAATCCTATCCCCTTCGGCATGTAAGACGAGTGTTCTTGCTTATAGCAAACTTAGGAGCCATGCACAATCTTCATTCCATCTCCCACCCCTCCCCCTCCACGTTGGGGCTCCTGCTCCATGTGAGAATATTGTGACTGCAGCCTGCTATAGTTGATACGAGTTTGAGACCTTTGCGCTTGGTTATATCTGCCTCAGATCCAGCTAAGCGGATTCATGACACTGGGTTATGGTTGTAAAGTTATTACTAATCACATTTGCAATCACTATGGCAACTTGGTAGCGCTAAAAAACAGGATAAAGTAGCAAGGTACACAAACAAGCGCAGACTTAAACTTGGGCTTAATATAAGAGAAATATATGTGTGAGGAGGTTTATTAGCCGTTAAAGACAGCGACGAGACAGCGTCAAGAACCGTCCAGCGATCGGCACAGCAACGAACCGAAGCACGAGCCGAGAGAGCCAGGCGTTGGCGATGCTGCTCGCTGCACGCACATCTTCTTCACAATCGCCCCCGCTGAAAAAGGAGCCATCCTGGCGACTTAAGAAGTTTCAGGCAAAGGCTCATGGTACGGTTTCAGTCGGGAAACATGGACGATGTCACGTGCACGCCGGCGCATGTCGTCCGATCGGGAAACTGGTCCAATTAGGAAATTAACCGAAGAGGTTTTCTCCAAAACGGTGTAAGGCCCCTCGTACCGCGGGACAAGTTTCGAGGAGAGTCCCGGTGTTTGGTATGGGATGGCAAGCCACACAAGAGACCCTGGGGCATAGTTGGGATCCGGAAGAGAGGTGCTACAAGTTTGTTTCTGGCGTTGTTGTTCTTCCGAGGTGAACGCACGGGCGAGCTGGCGGCACTCTTCGGCTTGTCTAGCAGCATCGGAGATAGGTGGACACTCGGAAGCATCAGGACGGTAAGGAAGTAGGATATCAATTGTATGGGAAGGCTCACGTCCGTAAAGAAGAAAGAAAGGTGAGAATCCCGTGGTGGATTGTATTGCGGTGTTATATGCGAACGTGACGTATGGGAGAACACGGTCCCAGTTGCTGTGATCAGATGCCACGTACATTGAGAGCATATCACCTAGCGTGCGGTTGAACCGTTCCGTTAATCCGTTAGTCTGCGGGTGGTATGCTGTCGTTTTCCGATGAATGACGTGGCATTCCGAAAGCAGAGTTTTGACGACCTCGGAAAGAAAAGCGCGGCCTCTGTCACTAAGGAGCTCTCGAGGTGCACCATGTCGAAGGATAAAGCGTTGCAAAATGAAAGAGGCGACATCCTGAGCTGTAGCGCTCGGCAAAGCGGCTGTTTCGGCGTAGCGTGTCAGGTGGTCGACCGCCACTATAATCCACCGATTACCATCTGGTGTCAATGGAAGGGGACCGTAGAGGTCAACGCCGACGCGATCAAATGGCTTGGCAGGGCATGGAAGTGGCTGCAATGCGCCAGTCGCACGTGGCAGTGTTGATTTACGTCGCTGGCAGTCAGGACAGCACTGCACAAATTTACGTACAAAATTGTACATGCCGCACCAGTAATAGCGATGGCGAAGGCGTTCATATGTTTTGAACACTCCAGCGTGGCCACATTGCGGATCGTCGTGAAGGGAGGCGCATACTTGCGATCGTAAAGTGCGTGGAATGACCAGCAACCACCGGCGCCCATCGGGAGCGTAGTTGCGTCGATGAAGAAGTTGATCGCGTGCCCCGCCGCGGTGGTCTAGTGGCTAAGGTACTCGGCTGCTCACCCGCAGGTCGCGGGTTCGAATCCCGGCTGCGGCGGCTGCATTTCCGATGGAGGCGGAAATGAAGGAGGCCCGTGTGCTCAGATTTGGGTGCACGTTGAAGAACCCCAGGTGGTCTAAATTTCCGGAGCCCTCCACTACGGCGTCTCTCATAATCATATGGTGGTTTTGGGACGTTAAACCCCACACATCAATCAAGAAGTTGATCGCGGATGGCGAAATGGAGAGCTTGACGTCGGAGGGATCGAGATACTGGAAGGTTGGGCGTGCCAGATAAATATTCGATAAGAGAGGCGATCCACGGGTCACGACGTTGTTCGGTTGCAATTGATTCAAGATTTAACGATGACAAGTACTGGAGGCACGTGTTTCCGCACGTCGGATCTGGTGGCAAAGGTGAGCGGGACAGGGCATCAGCGTCAGAGTGTTTGCGTCCGCAGCGGTATACGACGCGAATGTCGTACTCCTGGGTGCGGAGTGCCCATCGCGCAAGGCGGCCAGAAGGGTCTTTCAGTGTGGAAAGCCAGCAAAGCGCGTGGTGATCAGTTACTAGATCGAACGGGCGGCCGTATAAGTACGGCCGAAACTTTCCAAGCGCCCACACCAGAGCCAAACACTCTTTTTCTGTCACGCTGTAATTAGTTTCGGCTTTCGTCAGAGTGCGGCTAGCGTAGGCTACAACGTATTCTGAATAGCCGGGCTTTCGTTGAGCGAGGACCGCGCCTAGCCCGACGCCGCTGGCGTCGGTGTGCACTTCGGTAGGAGCCGTCGGGTCGAAGTGGCGAAGAATAGGTGGGGAAGTAAGCAGACGGCGCAGAGTAGCGAAGGCAACGTCACATGCAGGGGACCAGGAGGTGAGGTTCACGTCACCGCGAAGAAGCTGCGTTAACGGTGACATGATAGATGCAAAATTGCGAACAAAGCGCCGGAAATAGGAGCATAGGCCTACAAAACTGCGAAGTTCTTTCATGGTCGTCGGCTTGGGAAATTCTGCGACTGCTCGAAGTTTCGCTGGGTCTGGTAATACGCCGTGCTTGGACACGATGTGGCCTAGGATGACGAGCTCGCGTGCAGCGAAGCGGCATTTTTTTAGGTTCAGCTGCAGACCAGCGTTGGTCAGACAACTCAAAACGTGCCTGAGGCGAAGGAGGTGCGTAGAAAAGTCATGGGAGAAAACCACGACATCGTCGAGGTAACACAGGCACATATTCCATTTGAGGCCACGTAGCGTATTATCCATTAGACCTTCAAACGTGGCAGACGCGTTACAAAGCCCAAAGGGCATGACGTTAAATTCATATAGTCCGTCTGGTGTAATAAATGCCGTTTTTTGGCGATCGGCTTCTGCCATTGGGACCTGCCAGTAGCCAGACCGCAAATCTAGCGACGAGAAAAATTCCGCTCCGTGAAGGGTGTCAATGGCGTCATCAATGCGCGGCAAAGGATAGACGTCCTTGCGGGTTATCTTATTCAAACGACGATAGTCCACGCAAAATTGAATAGATCCGTCTTTCTTACGCACCAGGACGACGGGAGACGCCCAGGGACTGTGAGATGGTCGAATGACGTCCCTACGAAGCATATCTTCGACTTGATCGTTGATGACGCGGCGCTCTTCAGCGGAGACACGGTATGGTCTTTGACGCAGTGGCTGGTGTAGGCCGGTGTCAACATGATGTTTGACTTGTGATGTGCGGCCCAGTTGAGGTTGCGACACATCGAACGAACTCCTGAACTCATGGAGAAGATCCAGCAGGTCGGCACGTTCGGTGGGAGTGAGAGTGTCAGCGATGGTGCTGGAAAACGTATCATTGGACGACTCCCCAAGTGCTGACAGTGCTTTTGGGTGGTCGCAGTAGTCGTCCGGGACATCAAACAAAAACGAAGGGTCGAGATCCTGCACGCGGCCGAGACATTCCCCCGCAAGCAATGTGACAGGTGTGGAAAGCGGATTGCTTACGAACATGTTGCTTCTTCCGGCGGCAAGGTCAATTGTTGCGAAAGGCAGCGGCAAAGCTCGACGACATTTGAAGATATCGGAAGGCATAAAAAGAACTGTAGCGTCAGTGTAGGCGTTGCATGAAACGGGAACAAGGGCGAAATTTCCAGGCGGAATATCGGTATCTTCAAGAACGAGCAACTTCGGCGGCCTATGAGGAGCGTCCAGTAATGGGACATCACACAAGGGCGAAAACTCAACTTCGGCGCGTGCGCAGTCAATGACGGCATTATGGCGGGATAGGAAGTCCCACCCGAGGATGACGTCATGCGAACAGACAGGAAGAACAATAAACTCCACGATGTAAAGAATGCCTTCGATGGAGACTCTTGCAGTGCAGGCTGCGAGAGGCATTACTTGCTGTGCGCTTGCGGTGTGAAGCGGCAGTCCCGAAAGCGGCGTCGTTACTTTGCGTAATAAACGGCAGAGATTAGCGGCAATAATAGAAACAGCGGCGCCAGTGTCCACAAGGATGAAAGTACAATAACCTTCAACAGTTACTGCGACCACGTTAGCAGGAGAGGAGCGAGGGCTTAGACAGTTCGAAAACGGCGCAGTTCTTGCCTCTTGAACTGCGTTGCTTAGTTTTCCTGGTCGGAAGGTCCAGGCCGGCGACGCATGGGGGAGGGTGATCGCCGACGAGGAGAGGGTGCGCGTTGCGGCTGAAAGTCTAGGTGGTCAGTAGGCGCATAGCGAGGTGGCGAGACCGGCCCGTATTGGACGAAGGGTTGGCTGCCGGGATGCGACGACCGGGCATAGTTGCCGAACGTCTGAGGTCGACAGCGGCAGTAGCGAGCAACGTGTCCAGGAGTGAAGCAAGCGTAGCAAATCGGTCGGTTATCGGGCGTCCTCCAGGAATTGGCGACTGGTGCTGCCGCCCAAGGTGCAGTATAAGCAGCCGGGTGTGCGGGCTGTGAGCGCGTGGTGTAGGGTGGTTGCGGGAGCCTACGTACAGCGTCTGCATATGTGAGCGGCGCGGCTACGGGCTGCATCTCTTGTGAAAAGGCGACAGGCGGAGCCACAGGCTGCGTTGCATAGGTTAGGGGCGCGGCCACAGGCTGAACGGCTGGCGGATAGGCGACAGGAGCGCCTACCGGCTGTGCGACACCCGGGCAGTGACCACGGCTTGATAGAGGTGGCTCGTAGTGCGCACGAGGAACAGCTTGTGCAACCTCTTCCGATATAGCCGTGCGAAGCGGGGCAGGTAGACGGGTGGTGGTCTCGTGAGTAAAGGGCACTAGGGAAAGTTGGCGGGCGACTTCCTCACGGACGAAGACTCGGACTTGCTGAAGCAATGGTGAATTGTCGGGCATGGAGTCGAAGCTGGACAGCGACTCACCACCAGGCTGAGGCTGCCTAGTCAGAGTGCGTTGCTTTTTCAACTCGTCGTAGCTCTGACACAAGCTGACGACTTCAGAAACTGTGCTTGGATTCCTTGCCAAAAGCATTTGAAATGCGCCGTCGTCGATGCCCTTCAGTATGTTTTTGACCTTGTCGGATTCGGGCATGGTGTCATTCACACGTCGACAAAGGTCGACGACGTCCTCAATATAACTGTTAAGGTCTCGCCAGTCTGCTGAGAGCGGACGCGCAAGCGCTGTTCTGCCCTCTGCTTGCGGACAGCCGGCCGACCGAACACTTCAGCACATGACGTCTTGAAGACGCTCCATGTGGGGATGTTGTGTTTGTGGTTATTAAACCACAATTCGGCGACGCCAGTGAGATAAACTATCACGTGGCCCAGCTTGTCGGCTTCATCCCACTTATTGTTGGCGCTCACCAGTTCATAGTGCTCGAGCCAGTCTTCGACGTCGGTCCCATCCGCACCGCTGAAGACCTTCGGCTCCCGTAGTTTAGGATGGCCAGGGCAGTTGAACTGGAGCGAAGGCGTCGATGTAGTGGCGTTGGCAGTCATGACAGGTGGTAGCGTGCGGCTTCGCAGCTCCAGGGTGTAGCAACAGGGATTAACAGCACCTCCACCAAATGTGAGGAGGTTTATTAGCCGTTAAAGACAGCGACGAGACAGCGTCAAGAACCGTCCAGCGATCGGCACAGCAACGAACCGAAGCACGAGCCGAGAGAGCCAGGCGTTGGCGATGCTGCTCGCTGCAGGCACATCTTCTTCTTCACATATGCAAGAAAAGACGAGGGGAAAGAGGGTCACAGGGGGAAAGAACAACATGAGGTGTAGTCATCAGGTGCAGTCAAGAAACGCAATCTCACAATCTGAAAGTCATACAAAGAGTTAACGAACAAAAATGTCAGTGTTGTTCTTTATGAAAAAAAAGTTTCAGTTGTATTGTTAAGCGTCACTCTTTGCGCTCTTTGATTACTTCTTTCAAGGACTACGAGCACTGATGAGCTGAGAACGTCCAACCTGTTCACACATGGAAGTGCTGCAAGCGTAGTCGTCCTTCTGCGCTGGTGCGAGGGCGCTCCACAACGTAAGAGAAAAGAGGAAGGCACCAGCAACAATTAGGAGGAAGCCGACAGCAATCATTGCTTCCCGACGATATAAGCGAGCAGCTCCTGCAACTGATAAGGGTTCGACAAATAAATAGCGTACAAGTTCCTCAGTTCCTAGGTATTATAATTCTCCCAAATTCCGCCATATCTAAGAAGTAAAATGATGAGTGGGCGCAGCTCCGGAGGTAACTTTGGTAAACCGTTAATCCTACGTACTTTTCCCCCTACTCGATCACAAAAAGGCGTAACACAAATGTGGTAATGGTGCGCGATACAGCACATACATAACGTTTATTTAATCAAACATGGGTTATTATGTTGTTTCTTCAAGATATATTTTGTTTGACGGACGAGAAGAGGAGGAGTATCTCCCTGATATTGTTTTAGTCATAGACTTTAAGTTAAGGGGAACTTTGTTTCCTTTGCAGTACAACGGTCTCGTGGTCTGTAAAGTATAAAACAAGAGATCTTGAATGGAATGTATAGCCTAAAGTTCGAGAGGGCAATGGTGATACAAGTTCTCCTGGTGACGATGGGGCGTTTGTAGTCATATGAAATGCACAGTAGAGCGCAACGGGACACTTTTGTATTGAACTAGCCCTGCAGTCGTCGTTCATGATGTCCGCGTCAAAGTCTCCGGCGAGTAAGAAGAAACCATGTTTGTATTCAGTTTCGTAGTTAAGCATCGCCTTCTCGACGTACGTGACAATGCACTCTTCATAACGGCTAAGGCGCATGCCAAAAAAGAAGCCTCGACCTTAACGAGTTTTGTTCATAAAACGTTAGGTGTTCTCTTACAGAATAGTTTCACTTATTCGAACTGTTGGTATGAAAAATTTCACTCACAACCTTCGCACTGAACGTCAAAGAACATGACTCCGTCAAAGTGACTTAGATATACCGTTGCAAGAAGGCTAACAGCCAATTCTCAGTATGATCGACAAAGTTTGTGACATCGTCGAAGACGGCATATATAATTGAGTCATAAGTATAGCATGGTAAAAATGACCTTAAAATGACATGAATAATAAAATCAATGTCATGCTATACCCTTTTTGGCTATTTTTCTTGTACATCTGTCTCTCCCAGGAATTATTCATTCAATCAAAAGTACGCATCACATTACACAACAAATAGCAAATTTCGTACACAATGAACCGACTTTGAAAGTTATATTAGCTAAAAACTCTCTGTTCTGTAGTATTTCCCCAGAAACTAAATATATTAAAAAATGCAGTTGAGCCAAGTAAGAGTGCTTCCAATAATAATTACTTGTGTGTGCGATATCGGATATTTCTGAGAAGCACTTTAACCTTGACGGTTGCTCTGCATAGGATTTTAGGCAACTAAAACAAGTAAATTGGAATTTATTTTTTAATACTCTTTCAGCTTGTAGAATGTTTTGTCACAAGTGGATCTTCCAAGAAGTGGAAGACGCAATCAAACTTTGAGCCCGTGCCCAAAAGCTTTTTTTTAAGTCGTAATTCATTAGACTCCTTGTGCATTCTTTTGAAGTTTGCTTTGCAGCTATGTGAAGCTGCCTTTATGAGTGTTTCAGAAGTGATACGATAAGCGCGAAAACCTCAACCAGCCATCAAACGCTCCCTTAACTCGGCGCAAAATACCCGCGCGTGGTGACTCACGCATTGGAGTTCGGGTCGCTTGCGTTGCCGGTGTTACTGATGGCAAGGGTGAGCCTGGCGAGACCCGCGTGGCCACCGTCAATGGCGATGCTGGGGTGTTCCCTCCCGTTGTTCGAGGTGATCGAGGCGTGGAAGTCGGAAGCGGTGCAATCTCAGGCACTGCCAATAGACATTCAGACTTGTGACTCTTGTGGCTTACAAACAATTTTTAAAGTTTAGTAGATGGCGATATTCAGACGAAATGATCAGTTGCTTCATGAAAGGCCAAAAGCGGCTGTCTACACACACAGAAACTACTCAAAGAATCATCGTTGTGCTATGGTGTCATCAAGAGACGTTGTCATAGCGTCGCAGATAACCTAAATTCGTGACTTCATCGTGATGTCACGTGATCTCATAATGAAATGATGTAATTGTCCCATAAGTAAAAAGTGGTTTTCTCCAGAATATACAGCACTACCACTCTAGGTTGTCCATGTCCGACACAACCACGCCGAGATTAAAATCCTACCAACACTCTTGTCTCACCGCAAAGTTAGCCACAATAAATGTCGCCCCAATTCCGCTGGTTGTACATAATCTCAGCCATCCTTTGAGGAAACGAGTCAGTGGGGGGCATCGCAGCCCAAAGAAACCACCGACTAGTGAGAACGAATGCGACAAAGAAGTGTTATAATTAAAAAGCGCGAGGAAACGTGGCACAACATGAAGCATGAATGCATAGTTGGTAGTGCATGATGTTTGAAAAGAGTTCAGGAAGTAAAGGAAAGAACCACATGCACGGCGAATGCGGTACAGCACTGATCGCATTACCCCAACTACCTTTCGCTGGGCATGTGACTCTATGCGCTACTACATAAATATTGTTCTATCAATTATTCCACGAGTTTGTCATTTCAATTTTTTTATTACAACCACCAAGAGTTCGGGATAAACTCACTCAACAACCAATTCTTCTAAGTAGTATAAGGGAGGTCGAAATCAGCTTAGTCTTAAAAAATCAAGGGTGGATTCATGAGCACATTGAAAATAGCACACACCAAAATCAGCTGTCCTATGGCACACTTGAGATCTGTTTGATACGACACGACAACTTCAGAAGGTATGTGCACTCATCCACACAAACGTAGAGACCGAGACCCAAGAAAAAGCTTCACATGTCCAGTCCTTCAGAAGAAAGTCTTGAATATAAATTTATGGCAAGCTCTAGAACCCACTAACGTGTACTGCGTTGTTTGACCAAATGCAGTGACAAATTACTGAGGAACTCTAGGCTTTCTCAACGGTACTTAGTGGTCTGTAAAAATTTAATGCAAATGGAGATTAAAAAAAAACATGGTGGCACTAGAAAAAACAAAAACATTGTGAATAATTGAAACCTCAGCACAGAATAAAATCATTACTTTCATTGTTATAAAATTAAAAAATTATATATATTTTAAAGAGAGAGAGAGAGAGAAAATTTAATGCGGAAAGGCAGGGAGGTTAACCAGAAAACATATCCGGTTTGCTACCCTGCACTGGGGAAGGGGTAAGGGGAGACAAAAAAAAAGGGGGGGGAAAGGGAGGAAGAGAAGCACAAACACACACACACACACTCGCACACAGTAGTGTCACAATCGTTCAACGAGGCGGGTCGCTCGCAGAAACTTCATCAGCGCCTTCGTTGCTTTCTGGCGTGAAGCTCGATCTTTCCGACATTCCAAGATTGACTGCTCAGAAAATGGCTGGTCGTCGAGGCGAGCAAACACTGCTGAGAGGGACTGTCGCTGGGAGCTGTACTGGGGGCACTGACATAAAATATGTTCAATTGTTTCGTCATTGTCGCAATGGTCGCATGTAGCGCTGTCTCTCATTCCGATGCGGCAGGTAAAAGCGTTCGTGAAAGACACCCCAAGCCACATGCGGCAGAGAAGGGTCGTCTCGGATCGGGGTAGGCCAGATGGAATAGTAAGTCGTAGGTATGGGTCCAGGCGGTGAAGACGGGTGTGGAGAAAACCGGGCGTATTCCGCATAGACCTTGTGACATCCTGCGCAAGCGTATTAATCTTTGCTGCTGCGTCGCTTCTTGATAGTGGAATAGGTTCCATCACTCCATTTTCGTGAGCATTCTTAGCTGCATTGTCGGCATGTTCGTTACCGATGATGCCGCAATGGCCTGGTAACCACTGAAAAGATATGTCATGTCCTTCGTCTTTTAGGTGATGGTACAGTTGTCGTATTTCGAGCGCCAATTGGTCTTGAGGTCCACGACGTAGAGCATTTTGTAGACATTGGAGAGCTGGTTTCGAATCAGTAAAAATGCTCCATTTTTGTGGTGTCTCTTGGTCAATCCTGCGGAGTGCGCTGCGGAGTGCCGCGAGCTCCACGGCTGTCGATGTCGTCTTGTGTGACGTTCTGAACTGGATGGTTTCGGCTCTTGCTGGGAAGATCACAGCTCCTGCAGATCCTCCAACAGTTGTCGAGCCATCCGTGTAAAGTTTGACATGATCTTTGTATTCTTCGTGTAGCATGAGTAGAATCATCTGCTTTAAAGCTGGCGCCGAGAGCTCCGCCTTCTTGCGAATCCCCGGCACTGTCAAGCGCAGTTTTGGTCGGTCCAAGCACCAAGGAGGTGTTAGTATCCGTTCCGGAGGCGTGTAGACTGTTGGAAGGCACTCACGGAAAGTCAATACTCTCTTACAGAAGGAGGCACTCGGTCGATCTTCTGGAAGCGAAGCTAGGTGGTGGGCAGGGGCGCGAGCAAGGTGTCTAATATGAGCTCTAAGCACCTCCAAAGTAATGTGCACTGTGGCCGGATGATCTTTGGCGATTGCGATGGTTTCCGCTGTTGATGTACAGCGTGGTAATCCAAGACAAACTCTGAGTGCCTGGCCCTGGGCGTTTTCTATTGTGCGTATATTGCTTTTGCAAGCGTTCGTCAGAACCGGCAAGCTATACCGCAGGTACCCCAGAAACAGCGTTTTGTACAAATGCAACATCGCGTGCACTGATGTGCCCCACGTTTTGCCTCCGAGGAACTTGAAAAGTTGTGCGATGGCCGTTAGGCGCTTCTTTAGAGTGGCCACATGGGGACTCCAGCAGAGATTTCGATCGATCGTGACCCCCAAAAACCTGTGGGTCCTGGCGTAGCAGACACTGTGTCCATCGATGGCGATGGGATATGACGTCATTGCCTTCCGCGTGAACGCGACCAGCGCCGATTTCTCAGGAGAAATCTCGAGGCCTTGTTCTCTAAGGTACGCCGATATTGAATTCGCTGCTTTCTGGAGTCTCGCACGTACCTGAGGACGTGTTACACCTGATGTCCAGGCACAAATATCATCTGCATAGAGAGATATCTGCACGGAATCTGGTATGCGTTCAACGAGACCGATCAGAACCAGGTTGAACAGTGTGGGGCTCAATACACCACCTTGAGGAACACCACGGTGTGTATAATGTTCAGAAGTCGGCCCATCATCAGTTTGCATAAACAATGATCTCATATGTAGGTAGCATTGGATCCAGCGGTACACTCGCCCACCCAAACCAACTGACTCGAGGGCGTCCAGTATGGCTTCGTGAGAAACATTGTCATATGCTCCTTTGACATCTAAAAATAGTGCGACAGATAACCGTCTGCTCATTTTCTGGTGTTGTACGTAGGTCACCAGGTCAATGACATTGTCAATGGAGCTCCGAAGACGACGAAAACCGGCCATGGCGTCTGGATATATTCTATGGCGTTCTAGGAACCACTCGAGTCTGGCAAGGATCATTCGCTCCATCAGCTTCCCTACGCAACTAGCCAGCGCTATTGGGCGGTATGATGTCAGCTCTAGAGGCGATTTTCCAGGTTTGAGAACTGCAACCAACCGGCTTGTTTTCCACTCTCTGGGGACCGTTCCATCTCTCCAAGACTCATTGAATACTTCCAGCAAAGCACTTCGTGCTCGATCACCGAGATTGCATAATAGGCGGTATGATATGCCATCCGGCCCAGGCGATGACGATCGATTGCATGAAGCAAGAGCCACATTCAGTTCTTCCATTGAAAAAGGCAGGTCCAGGTGCGGGTCCAGTGAATGTGGCGTGTAATCAGCAGTAAGGGCTTCTGTGCAATTTGGCGGGCCCGCAATCTTCCTACAAAAGTCTTCCGCTACCTCGATATCCCTTCTATTTTGGAAAAGGGCCAAGGCTTTAAACGGAAAACGTTGTTGGGGAAATATGCGTAGGCCTCGCACGGTTCGCCATATTTGAGAAAGCGGTTTGCGAGGGTCTAGACTCGCGCAAAATTTCGCCCACCGTTGAAACTCCAGTTTGTCTATACGACGCTGGATCTTCTTTTGCATGCGCCTGGCCATCCGTAGATCTTGAATGGATTTTGTGCGTCGATATCTACGCTCCGCACGCCGACGAATCGCACGGAGTCGCTCTAACTCCATGTCCGTTTCTGAGGGCCTTGAAGAATATGCCAGCGTGCGCATATTTTAAAGTAATTCTTATCAAAACTACCAAGTCTCTAACTATTTACTTAAGAGCATTGTACAAGCCTGATTGGGGAACAATGAGTAAGGGGAGCATCACAAAATAACAGTATAGCACCATAGTAACGTGCTGGCAATGAGATGTAAGAAATAAAATGAAGTGCCAAAGAATACTAAGAATGCTCAAAGAAGAATGAGTAAATAACACAATTTTTTACCAAAGGAGCGGTGTAATAACCACGTAAAAAGAGAAAACAACCACACACAATTCAAAGTGTACAAAACATTTATGCCCACACAAAAACATGAATACGTGAGTGCTGTTTAAGTCTGAATTACCGTGTGTTCCGAAATCTTCGGTTACGTCATCACGAAAGAACAACGTAGGAAAAGTGTGGAGATCCTCTCGGTCTTCCAACATTCTCTCGAGGTGTTCCATTTCTGCAATGCAGAAGATACAACGAAAGAACCAATTAATTTGCAATGAAGGCGCGCTCCGTCACAAACGAAAATGGGTGGCACTTGAAGGCAAAGTGGGGTTGGGATTAGGACGTTCCCGCCTTCGACATATAAAAGAAATTGAGCAAAAGTAAATGCAAATGCATCGCTCTTGTTTAATTGAAACGGTGGTCTTGAGGCTCTTAATGTAGGGAAAAAGAAATAGAAGTGCTTGCTTTGTGATAGCAATGAAAACAAGCTAATCTTGACTAGAACTTACTCGATGCAACATACTTTCTTTCCTTTATTTCGTACTTTCACTTTATTCTTTTCCTACGACATTGTGCACTTTTTCACCTTAATTTTTTCTTCCTCCATGCCTAAGGTGGCAGCTTCTTCGACGGCCTTCAAAGGGCAAAGCTTCACTTCCTACTGGAATCGACGATGGTCACCACGCATCAATCCATGCATCAATGATATGTGTCAACGTGACATCGCAAGCCACGTTGATAAACACATGAGATTTTCATACGAGACTCGGCTAATCGCCAGCAAGCAAACGATCATTGATTGATTAAACGATTGATGGATTGATTGATATGTGGTGTTTTACGTCCCAAAGACACCACGTGATTATGAGAGACGCTGTAGTGGAGTGCCCCGGAAATTTCGACCACCTGGGGTTCTCTAACGTGCACATAAATCTGAGCACGTGGTCCTACAGCATTCTCGCCTCCACTGATAATTCAGCCACCGCAGCCGGAATGCAATCCCGTAACCTGTGGGTCAGCAGCCGAGTACCTTAGCCACTAGACCACCATGGATTGATAATTGATATGTGGCGTTTAACGCCCCAAAGCCATCATATTCTAAAAGACGCTGTGGCGGAGGGCTCCGAAAATTTTGACCACCTGGCATTGATACGTCACATTTTGTGAAGCCGGAAGTAGGGAAGAGCGGAGGGCTCCTCATCGCAATGTTTGTCTCTACGGCGGCTCGTTCATGTCCAACGAGCGCCAGCAAGAGACGGCGAGCTGTTCGAAGCAATTTCGGACGCGTCAGGCTGCCCCACTGCCACTATATGATACACAATCTGGAAATGCGAACCTTTTATGCTGATTTGGTATGTGGGGTTCAACTTCCCAAAACCACCATAACGCTTTTGTGTTGATTATGAGTAAACGTGGTGTGCTACTCACTTGTATAGCGTCTGTGTGCAATTCAGTTCGCGGCCTCATTGCGACTCATGTTGTGAATCTACACTACACCTGCAGCTTTGCACTTCGTGTTTAATCCGCTTTATGCAACAGAACAACGGCGCAAGTCGGCCGAATAACCTCCACAACAGGATGTTTTTTCTGCAGTGACGGTAAGTTCGAGGTATGGAACCAAATGTAACATTGAAATCATATTTAACATGTCTTGTTATTTACCCAAACGGGGCACCTCCGAATAATTCCTCGCCATGTGTGCTCGCAGCAGCACGGTTCAGCCGACTCCGAAAACATAAAAATAGAAAAAAACCTGGCCAAAGATGAGGTTACTATGCGCAAAACAAAAACAGGAAACAATAATTCAAACGATACATCACCCTACTGTGCCTGGCACGTCTAATTTGTTGATTCGGCAAGCTAAGATGAGAACATTGGGCCACGTACTGCTTTCCAAAAGTTGTGACCCCCGTACACGAGAACGGTTCACCACCGTCTCACACATCAAGAGCCGTAGACACTGCCCACTGCCGATCTCGTCGAGGAATTCTAGAATTCCTTCGTTGAGGAACACAACAGAACAGCGCCGAAGGGAAACAAGGAAGCTGCGGCGCCGGCCATTTTCGAAGTGGTCGCCAGCTTCGAAGACGACCGCTTTCATACTGAAGTGATATAAACTAAACTAGCAACCACGCAAACCATCCCTCACTGTGTACGCTTCTAGCACATCGCATCATCTTTGAAGTCCAACACCTGAATAAAAATGCCCATTCAGAACTCCGACCGGCTATCAACAACACGGTGATAGGAGTGGTGATGCAGACGTGCCCAACGAATTCCGCAACCCGCTTTAGAAGCACGTGACTTCCGCCACACTTTTCGCTCTGGATCTCCCATTGCGTCGGCCTCTCCAATTAGCTTTCCTTTCTCCGAATGGGTTCTGAAACTTCGCCGCGTTGATATGGAAATTGTGAGTAATACTGGTTTATTAAGTATTCCGTTTGGCATGCATGTCTGACTTTTGTGTTCGTTTTTTTTATTTTGACTGTTATTTTTATTACAAGAAATTTCGGATGATGATGATATGTGGGGTTTCAATGTCCCAAAACCTCCACAGGATTATGAAAGACGCCGTAGTGGAGGGTCTCCAGAAATTTCAACCAACTGAGGTTCTTTACCGTGCACCCAAAGCTGAGCACACGGACTACAACATTCCCGCCTCCATCGGAAATGCAGCTGCCGCAGCCGGGATTCGATCCCGCGACCAGCAGCCGAGTACCTTAGCCACTAGAGCACCACGGCAGGGCTACAAGAAATTTCTATCGCATGCGTTTGATTGACATTATTAGAAGTAAAGACTCACATAGTTTCAAACCTCGGCTATATGAATTTCATTAACATGAAGGAGCCATAGTTACTAAAACATCATTTTAACTACAAGCGAAAAATAAAAAAGGAAGCAAGAACTATGTTGCCGAGCCAACACGAATTTAAGCCTTTCATTAAACACATTTTGTCGACAGCAGCTTGGCAGCCATCTTGATGAAGTAGTCTAGCGACGAACGTAGTTCTTTAAGGTCCTACTCAGGCTTGCAGAAAACTAGGTTTACTCGTGTACTCATGCAAAATCAATATCTTCTCAAACAATAGGCCGAAACGCTTGTGCTCACCCGTTGCCACTGGGACTCCTGAAAAGCCTTCGCGGAACTTGAAATCCCCGGGTTAACACACAGCAGAGCCGCGAAAAACGCGTCTTGCTCTATTTAGCTACCTTCTTCGAACGCGTGCTTGACTTGCTCGGCCTAGCTGACTGTGATTTTCGTTCTCATTGATTGATATGTGAGGTTTAACGTCCCGAAACCGCCATACGGTTATGACAGATGCCATAGTAGGAGGGCTCCGGAATTTTCGACTACCTGGGGTTCTTTAGCGTGCACCAGAATCTGAGCACACGGGCTTACAACATTTCCGCCTCCATCGGGCTTCAGTTCTCTTGCCGCCACAACTTGCTGCCTTTATCTTCCCCGAGACATCACGCCAACCGAGGGATATGAGTGCGATACAACTTGAAATATCACTGAACAAGTTGCGAGAATGTGCGGGGGCAAGAAATATGAATTCAAGTCAGCGACTTTCTGCGCTTCACCTGATTTAAATTTCACAAATTAAGAAATAAATTGACATGAACAGAACAAAAGTTCTTTAGAACGGTATCGAATTTCTTCACTTGTAAGCAATTACGGACCATCTTCCCGAAATGATCTCCGATGGAGTACGAAGTAGAAGCGGTGCGCATGGCGTGGACCCTATTGAAACGGGTGTCAACGTAGCTGCCGGAAAAACGGTTTGAAGTGAAACTCGGTGTAGCATTAACTCAGGCAAATGTTTCTTTGAAACGCAAATACACGGGAGGCGGGTTGAGTTTCGTGTAAGTTTCATCGCCGATAAACTAGCCGCAAGAGCAGTTCCATTTGACGTGCGGCCGAGCGTTGAGAGGGGCGGAAAGTGTGAAGCAAGAGAGAAGTGTGTTGTGAGTGGGCGGAGGAGCTGGCAGCTCCGGGCGCTGCGTAGAGCGTGCTGCGGGTGGTAAATAGAGTCGCTCACCTGCGAGAGAAGCTTGCGAGTGGAGCACAACATCAACCCGCCGCTGCGGTGCGACCCACTAAGCAGCTGCTCCAACGCCTGCGGCGAATGGAACGCGTTTAGACGCATTCGTACTAGACGCACGTACGTACGACGTTACACACGTGATTTAAAGAGCTGCTTCGCATCTATAATAAATGCGAACATTCACATCAGCCTCGCTCCACCGAACCTGATGTTTGGATGCTCAGCAACCACTATGAGCCTGCATGTTCCTTGAAACAGAAACTATTGCTGAGTTGCCGGGGCCTGTTTTCAGGGCTTCAACAAGGATGCCTTCATTGAGAGAGTGGTTTGTATTACGATCACCGAGAAACACTGGAAGTAAACGGTGCAGCAACAGTGAGTCGTGTCTCGCTTTTTAACAGCCAGCTGACTCCACCACAGCCACTGCCGATGCGTCCCCTCATGTCGTTGCCACTGGCGGATCTCTCAAAAGAACGTTTGAAAAGGTGCGAGCTGTTTCTTTAAAGTACATTGTCTGAACAACTAGAATTTGCTTCGCAATTTAGAGCTCAGGAAAACAGGCCAAATAAAATAAATTTTCAAAAAGGTAAAAGTGGTGACGGCCTGCACACAGGCAGCACGAATGGGAACATTTCGATGCGCGCGAACGTAGATTTCCGGCCGCGCTGGCATTTCCGTTTTCTTTTTACCTCTCAAGTTTAAATGTGGCCTCAGAACCATCGAGATTATCTTGAACCTGTGTGAATACGCGCGCATTGCGAACATTACAGATTCTTCTGGAACAGTCGTGGCCACTAGCAATAGCGTTGGAATTTTTGACGGTACATGTATAAATGCCGACACGCATCCCTAACCGTGGGTTGACCGACGTCCGACGCTCTGTTCACCGCTGTTCGTTCAGTGAGTATCTTTGAAATCTGTCCTTCAGTTTCCCGGCCACAAGTTCAGCCATGTAAAGAGTTTCGTATGTGACATACTGACTGATGCCCTCGTCGACGTCGTCACCCACGTAGTGCCATCACCGGCGAAGTAACCTGACTACGAAGTTCCGAAGCCATTCCGTTTTTGAGGCCTTCACATCAGATTCTGAAATCTTTTTTGTAATATAAGGTGGCACAGCACACATCTACAGCATCGCATCTTTCGTTTGCTCTTTTCATCTTTTCACGAGAATTGATCTCAATATATCTGCGAAAAAAAGCCACACGTTGTTTTAAACTCAGTAAGATGAATTGAAGTCAGCTTTAAGTCATCCGCTTTCTGTTAAGCTTCGTCTCCTAATTCCTTGCGAGACCAGCAATGCTCAAGCTGTAGTCCATTTGGTGTCACGTTGTGGTCTATTTTTTATTCATTTTCTTATTTACAGATACCGCTGTCTCGTGTTCGTGGTATTGCAGGAGTGGTTACAAGAAGCACCCCAAAGAAACAACAAAACTTAAAACATCAAAATACATAACTGGACACTTCTCCAACACACTGTGCATGTGGTAGGCATCTCGAAGAACTGCCAAGATTACTTTAAATGTCAACTGTGCACGAAAATAAGAGTATTTATAACAATCAATAAAAGATCCTCAATACACTATATTGAGTGGATTGTATTGGTGGGTCACATGGTGTGTATGACAGGTGAAAGAATGAGCTATGGAGATGAATTTCTGCTCCATGTTGTTAACACTTCTTTCAAATAGGTATGATCTGATTTTCTCGCAGTCTTTTGGCAATGGAAAGACAATGTTGATATGACGTAATCATTTGAATAATAGGTGAAAAATTAAAAGGAACCTAGTAAAGCTTAAATAGAGTTCTAATAAACGTCCAACACTTTCACTACAGGACACAAGGAAGGAAGCATGGCGCCAAAATTACATCGATATCTAGCAATCCAAGAATTCAATCCAAGAAGGCTTGAAAAATAGTTATGTTAAAATGCTTGAATGCAATAAAAGTTAGAGACTTACTGCGCTGTTCTGAAAGATCAAATCGTGACATAAACATAAAGTTTAGTTTGCATAACAATATGCATCTTAGTGTTTGCACTGTGATGCATGCATGCGTGCGTGGAGAGTACATCATGAGTAAACGAACGAGGCACAGGACCGATGCAAACAGCAGCAATGTTCCTACCTTGCGTTTTGTCTTGAGCTGAAAAAAAAATCATCACATTCGCGACTTCAATTCTGCTTTGAGATTCACTTTTGACTACCTGCTGTATTGCTAGTTTTTCCTGCTGAGCGCATTATAGAGTCAAAAGAATCAGAATTATGCTCTCCGAATACAGCGTACTAAGAAAATGTTCCCCTTTAACCGATGCTTTAGCGTAATATATGCACGAATAGCCTCCTAACAGCTAAGATCGGGGCTTATTTTCGTCACTGCATCTAACTATTTCAATATTCTCTCTGTCCAGCTGTATGGAATGTGTAGCACTAATGAAGTGAACCTGCACTCGTCCATGTTTATTAATGGCGGTGATATTTTTCTACGTAACTTTGACAAGTTCACCCAATAAATATCCATTATTACACTTGATACAGTCCACATAAATAACACCACTTCAACCAACTCATTTTATGGAACTACTAAGGCGCACAGATATTTGGTGTACGTTTTACATAAACAAATACAATGCTTCGAATGGTTACGCAGTGATGTCAGTCAACAACTAGTAGTATAGCTATGTGTTCTAATAGACCAAGCTTACGCCGTTGCGATGCTGTCTTCATTCATTGAGATTGTGGAAGCGTACTGCTGAAGAATAAAGAAATGTAGAGATGACGGGGCCGGCCCGAACGACAGAAGTAGGCTATCTGGAGGGCCGCTTCATAAATTGTGAGAGAAAGCCACCTAGATAAATAGTGCCTGCCTTTTTAGTGCGTAGTTTGTCACAGGTTCTTTATTATGAGCGCCCTGCCCCTTATGAGCTGTCTCTAACACCTGCTCATAAGCCGACTAACGAGTGTAGCTGCTTTAGTGGTTGCTCCCGACTAGGATACGATAATGAGGCTCCCAATGAACGAGGCTCCCCAATTCCTTCTAAAAAGTACAGCCTTCTTTTGATCTGTGCCGCTTCCTCTTCTCCCCGCCGAAGCAAGCTCGTGGCACGTTACAGGGGGCGCTGTCGCAAGTGAAAGAAAAAAAGCAATGCGCTGGAGAGGGGGCGGCGAAGGAAGAGCAGATCACGGTACTTTTGTGAAGTATAGGGGCTTTAGCTCCCAACGAAGGCGCCCTTCTAACAATCACTGTCCGGTTTATCAGTAGAAAAAGAGTACTTCTGGCAGCTGTACAAAATAAAGGCATTGTGTCTATTACGTTACAAATATGTGTTACAGAATGACGAATGCCCCATTCAAGACGATTGTAGTTTGGCCTTGAGCCCCTCCGGTGTGCTCGCTGGAGCAACATTTAGAAAAAGTAGTGTGCAGTACGTATATCGTAAATACTTTCCTAGTACCTCGAAAGTATGGCATTGTGTGAATTATCATTCGTAACTTCCAGAGTATTGATAATAAAGCACTTCATTTGTTATTAGACGGTCATTCCTAGGCTCGCTCTAATGCTACTTTGAACAGTCAGATTTAATTGATTGATTTATATGTGGGGTTTAACGTCGCGAAACCACTATATGATTATGAGAGACGCCGTAGTGGAGGGCTCCGGAAATATCGACCACCTGGGGTTCTTTAACGTGCACCCAAATCTGAGCACATGGGCCTACAACATTTCCGCCTCCATCAGAATTGCAGCCGCCTGCAGCCGGGATTCGATCCCACGACCTGCGGGTCAGAAGCCGAGTACCTTAGCCACTAGGCCACCGCGGCGGGGCACTGTCAGATTCAGAGATGAGCATTGGAAAGCGTTGTTCCACAATTCGAAAGTGGACAATAAAACCATACTGCGGCGGTATCATATTACCAACGTTGCGTCCACAGATAACACTGCCAAGGAGAGCAGTAAATATAATGTTAATGGGAAGAAGAGGAAGTGGACGGAAATATAACATGTCCTGAGCAGGAAACCAAACCAGCGGCGTTCGAATATTTGAAGGTTCGCAGTTTCGGTCCCTGCCCAGAGTTTGCAGGCCGCAGGTTCTGTTACTGCCCTCGGGTTTTATACTTGTGCTATCGATAATTAGGCGCACTATCGCTGGTAGAGCTGTATGTTCTAGACTATTCGCGTGTGGCGCGTTGTCTTGAATATCTTAACGGAGTTATCTAAACAATTGCCAAGCTTCTGAAGCTGTGCGGCGAGACTTGCGCCGACCTTTGAAGGGAGTCTTTGCGGGTGAAACCCGAACAGACATAATATAACACGCCGAGCCGTATTCCTAAATCACGCATACGTAAATCACGCAAATACAATTACACATCTGTGTACTCTTGGCAATGCTTCTGCAAAAATTATATTCAATACTTGTTACGAAGAAAAAAAAATAAAGGTTTGATTTTACAGGGTTGAGTGGAACGCACTTCGTTGAACCGCACAAAGAAATTAAAGTATGCAGCGAAGACCCACGTGATCTATATCTTTTCCTAATGCAATAAGTAGACCATAAAAACCACATTCGTCGATTTCGGTGGGTGTCGAGTAAATGGTACGTGTATGCAACAAGTATGGTGCAGACAACTGTAGCGTGCTGTTCTTTGTGGTGGAATGCAACTAAACCTGGGCGTACTTACTTTTCTCATAGGAAGCTGTCAACAGTATAGAAAAAAATTGTTTTCGTTTTGCGATAGTGAGCTCAAAGTAAATAAAGACATGGAATGTGACAAGTAAATTGAACTTGCTGCGTCTGCGTATGGGCTGTTTTTTTTTTTTCAATATTAAAACTTTCTAGAACCAGTATATGTATACACAAGGCTCTGTAGTAAAACGGCTATTTGGGCACTAAAAGTGTGGGTAGCCAATAAAGATGTTTTCGCTAATTGAAGTTGATACTAACACACTGTTATTTTGTTTAGAAAGGAAATATATATAGAAGGTCGCAAGATATAAAGAGTTGCTAGAGCTGTACACGCTCATTGGCGGCTCATTAAAAAGCTGTCGTAGAGACCTTTTTTGTTGGAGTCAAATATTACTCTGAGCTGTAGGGTCTCGCAATGGCGAGCGCCACCACCACGCTCTTGGAGCAAACAGACACAGCAGACGCTGTCGGCACAGACCAAACGATACACACACATTTATTTATCTAATTTTAGATCGACGATATCGTCCACCAAATTATTATAACATAAATCGTGATCAACACGCTAGGAAACCCTTACACAAAATTACCATACACGCTAAAGCAAGACAAACACAATAGCACACCCAAGGCGGCGGCGCCAACGCTTGACTCACCACGAGGGCCCCCCGACGCCCAACCCACGGTGCCACGCACCGGGGACTCACGATAGAGACAACCCTTCGCGGCAACCGCCACGCGCAGAAGAAAGACTCACTCAACTCCCTCGCCCGCCAACAAGGCTTTCCTTCCGCCAGGGGTCCTCGCCGGTGCTACCACTCTACCAACCATGATGATGATAGTTGTCATCACCCCTCGCGAACACAACGACACCTATCACTCAATAGTTGTCACCCCCGAAACACAGCTCCTGTGTGAGACACGTGCGTCACGTGGCGCAATTAACTTCACAGAGAGTGCCAGCACCCCCACAGAGCTTTACTGAAACAATTGAAATATTTTATTTTGGTTAGTGCGTGAAACAATGATCTAGCTGCCCTACACCTAGTCTCCACGATAATGATTGTTAATATATCATATGGTTAAGGGAGCCTTGCGACTTGTGGTAGTGTTAGACACGCACTCAGGTATCCAAAATGATTTTCTAAAAAAGGTATAGTAGGAAACCGTTTCACCACCTAGGTACCAGAGAGAGAGAGAGAAAACTTTATTTGCGCATAACGCGGAGCATTCCAAATGGTCGGGCCCCTATTCCAGGGCTCCGCTGGCCCTAGCCATCATCTCTACCCGTTGGACCAGCCAGCGCTGATCAACAATGGCCGAGCTGGACAGCAGCGCCTCCCATTGTTCCTCTGTGTTGTTCATGTTGTGGTGTTCTTCGTTGTGATGCGTACACTCCCACGTGATGTGAAACAGAGTTGGTGTGGCCCCACACCACGGACATATATCTTTGTATGCTGTGGGGTAGAATACATGCAGCCTGTGTAAGTTCGTGTATGTGTTTGTTTGGATTCTGCGTAATGCGACTGATTCCATTGCTGTAAGTTTCTTATGCGGTGCTGGATACACTTTTCTATTGTCCCTGTAATACTGAAGAATTGCACCAAAGTTAGGGTCTAGGGGCGTTGGATCCTCTATTGCAGTGTGCAAGGAAGCTCGGTAATCTGTGAAGCCTCGAGCCGCCTCATCCGCAAACTGGTTCCCGGTGACGCCCTCGTGCCCCGGCGCCCAGATAATGGTTTGGGTGTATTCAATTGGGAAGTCCTTGTGAGCTTTGGTTAGAATTTGGAAGGCCTTCATACATATTCTACCTTTTTCGTAATTTCTACATGCAGCCTTCGAGTCTGTGATTATTGTCATTGGGGTTTTTCGCTCCCTGCCCTCCTTGATTGCCAGCGCAATCGCTATCTCTTCCGCTTCTGTGATAGAGGCTTGGGCTATGGAGGCACAACTTGTGACGTTTCCTTTTCGGTCTGTGACCACGGCCACCATGTTCTTTGCATTTACCTGATATGGTGCAGCGTCAGTAAATCTCGCCGTATTCAGATATTTTGTCTGTTTATCTATGTAAGCGGCTCTTTCTTTACGTCTTCCAGCATGTAAAACTGGGTCCATGTTCTTCGGTAGGGGGCATATTTTGTACCAGGCTCTGACTGAGCACGACAATTCCTTAGCTCTTCCACGTGCCTGTACTTGTTCGCCGAGGCCGATCCTCTGAAGAAGTTTTCTGCCGGTTGTCGTCTGTAGCAGGCGGTTAATCTGGGTGGTTACTTGTGCCTCAGCCAACTCATCAAATGTATTGTGAAGTCCGAGCGCTAATAGCTTCGCAGTTGAAGTGCTTTGTGGTAGTCGCAGAGCTGCTTTATACGCCATCCTTATTATTTTGTCTGCTTTTTCTTTCTCCTCTCTATTCATGTTGTGGTAGAGTAGCGAGTATGTTAATCTGCTGATGACTAAGCTCTTTACCAAACGAAGCACGTCTTGTTCTTTCAGTCCAGCACGATTGTTCGTTATTCGAACTATCATACGAACAATAGGTACCAGAGAGCACGAAAATCGTAATGTCACATAAACTTCCACTCGCGTAGACTCGCTATACAAACTCCCTCGCTCCCTAGCAACGTCCACTCGCTAAATTAACTAACGAAACAATTTCATGTTCATTGAGCACGTGCAGGAGGCAATGCTTACGCTTGGGACTTGGGCGTCCCCTGTAAATCTTGAGTCCTCCAGCTGTCATGGCGAAAGGTAATAATTACACAGCATCAGTGCCACGCAAATAGCACAGGCTATTGGGACGTCATCCCCTTTGTAGTTCCTTTTAGGGAAATATGTAACTTCAATCTTGAGTAACCTATTCCAAAACTTTGGCATCTTCACTTTGCACTCAGGAAAGAAAAAGTACCGTACATTAGGTGCAACTCTCGTCGCTATCACAGAAACTCTACATAAATAATACACGTGCTGTCAATATAGCGGACAATGCGCACGGCGGGAAAATTGGGCTCATCACACTTTTTTCAGAAGTAAAAGATTAAATTGGCTCTCATTTTTCACAAGATGAGGTTAGTAAAGTAAGCCGGAGGGCAATTTTCAGTAAAATAGGACAATGGTCACATGTCGAAGTTTTTACCTTGGATTTTAGGCTGAGGAGCAGGAAGTCGGTGAAATAAAGAGTGTTAGATATTACTTTCGTCTGGCTATGTTCACCCGATATTCATCAAACTATCTAGTACGCTCTGTTGTACTTGAATCGCAGTGCGAGGATAACGGGACTCGGCAATTAACCAACAGCACGTGATTATTCCGCTTGAATATGAATCCGGCATCATAATATGTCAACTCGCCGAGTACTATACCCATCTTTAATTAACTGTCGCATTTATTCAGCGTGCGGGGTACCGACATACTGCACAAATCAACAGAATAATAATAAAAAGGGCGTGGGATAACATCAGATTATTATGTCGTAAAGGCACTTCTGAAATTCATGAAAAGGTAGGGTAGTGTAAGTGTTAATATTCTATTTACTTCTTTATTTTTACTTATTTATTTATAGTGTCAATTTCAATAGGGGATTATAGCAGGGAGGGCATGTAAATACAAAACATAATATGATCAGCGAAAAAAAATTGCACTACGAAAATTCACACCATCTTCCCAGAGAGAACCTTGATAGGATGCGAAGCAGCAGCGTTGCGCACGGTTGGCATCAGGAGTTCAACGGGGTGAACGTGGGTGCGGTGGTGAGTGCTGGTGTAGGTGGGAAGTCGCTAGTGTAGCGAGCGGTGGCCATGGTGGCGCCCCGATCGGTAGTAGCGGCAGGTGTTGAGGGTGAACTGACGAGGCAGCAGTTGCGGGTGCTGCTGCGAGCGCGTGGCAAGTTATGGAGAGGGTGGCGTCAGCGCACATTGCGAAAGGAGTGTGACGTCAACACGAAGTTGCGGCATGACCTACATGGCACCGCTCCAAGATATGGGGCGCGTTCGTACGAGCGCACGGAGGGACAACATCACACGGGCTAGTCATTGATTTGATTTGTGGGGTTACAATGACACGGGCTAGTCGAAGAGCTGCTTCGAATATAAAGAAGGGCCGCCTGCATATTCTCATGGGGGGAACCCGAGTAAGTGCGTCACAGATTGGGGGGAGGGGGGTATGGCGCGAATGTTGCGTAATTGAATATTATTTGGGAAAGCTTACTTGTTATTTCGTCTTTATGGTTTCGGTTTACTGAACTAAGAAGCGTTGCCTTCAAAGAGTGATGGGACGCTGATGTTGGTTTGTGTCCCACTACCGGTCGAAGGGACTGTTACTTGCATCGCATCTACTCGAGTCAAGCAAATAGTCAAGTCGAGCGAAAGCCAAGTAATGTCACCCTTGACTGAATTCCGAAAGCGCGCTCCGCTACTTATATACACACAGCCCGCATTCGAGGGAGAGCAGTACGGAGGAGAGTTCCACACCTCCACTGCATATGGTTGTCTTGCTGAACGCCCGGTGGTGTCTTATTCTTTAATGGATCCCGAAGAAACAGTTTTGCGGGTGTCTTGGGGAGCCACCGCAAGACGCAAGCATGCGCGTCTAGGCACAAGGAACGATACGCGAGCATGCGCAGGGAGGGGGAGGGGGGTTGGACGAAGCCGCCGACGCCGCAGTGCAGCACCATGCGACTACGAAATGCTCCGCATATAAAACTAATGAACACTACACTATCCAAGGAACAGGTGTTCTGAAAATATTAGGAACACCAAACACGCAGCCGCTCGCTGGTGGAGAGCACGGGCGGATAAATTCAGGCAAGATATGTGCATGCATGGTCTACCTAGCGAGCACATTCATCTCGCTAGAGCATCAATATTGTCGTTGCCTTGATGCTAGCGGGTAGTGTTAGATGCTCTTGATTAATACGACAGTGAGGGCTGGACAGAGAAGTGCTTGTAGCATGGCGCGCACAGTAATTATTCAATAGGACTTGTCTATTCCTTGCGGCGTGATCCCACGCCTATCTGCAACCATTTTGGGAGGCTACGTGTGAGCAAGGCGACATGGCTACAACGGCATCGCTGCCTCCTTTAAACTGCGTTATTCTGTTTCGTGAGGTATTAGTCCTTAACTTTATTATCTCCCGACTTGTCATTCTTCTAGCTTGGTTATTTAATGACAACTTGTGCTGGTGGAGGGATCCGGAAAGTTCGACTACCAGGGTCTTTTTACCGTGCACCCAAATCTTAGCACACGGGCTTAGAGCATTTTTCCTCCATCGAAAATGCCGCCGGGACTTAATCCCGTGACCTGAGCGTCAGCAGCCGAGTACCCTAATCACTAGACCACCCCAACGGGGCTGACTATGTCTTGTTATTTAACGGCCACAGACGTCACACAGTACGAACGCCCTTGACAATTTGGCTTTACTGAATCGCGGCTGGGAAGGCCAGGATCGAACAAGCGACTTCCGGCTCACTTTTCGAAAAGGTGGTTGGGTAGAAATTCAATTCCTTGCCACGGTGCATAAGTTTCCGTTAGATCTATTTGAATATACCCGTGCTCCCAGCTTTCGTCTTAGTTAGAGAAACCCACTTGGCTATATTAGGCTCTGCACCGGTACAGGTTATTGAAGTAACACAATGCCGTGTTGAAAGATTAGCTCTTCGGAACCACTTCAAATTGACCGCTTACCACGTTTCTTCGCTTTCTTCTCTTCCTGAACTGCTGGCTTGACTTTCTCGACAGCACCAGAGCCAGCTGCAGAAGGAGCCTCCATGTCAACGTCAGACTGCAGACCTATGTTCGACGGTCGATGGTTCTTCTTGATGAATCTGGCAGCGCGAGGAACGTGGCAGGTGCCGATGGCGTTAGCCGTGATTCCGATGATGATACCATCAAGAAGGACGACCTTCAGAGGCTCTGGCAGAAGGTATACTGCAGTGAAAAGAAACCACTTGTTGGAAAAAGTCAAGTCACACAATGAATACTTGTGCGCTGTCATCCTGCACTGTCAGCAGCGGCTGCCTATAGACAAATTCCACCGGACTTACGCGACGAAAATGTGGTGGCGCTGTCTTGTTAGGCAAAAGACGCTCTGCCTACCACAGTTTTTGCTGGGTTTTCAATGGTGCGTGTCGTGTTCTCAGTCACAAAACGTAGAAAAAAAACAGTATGCCGGCAAACTGCGTCGCGGTTGGATGTGTGTCACGTCTAAAAACTTAGTTTTGTTTGCTGGTGCACATCGCAGCCCTCAGCGCATATGACTTCCACGACGCTTATGGCGTCTCACAACGTCATTTTGTTGGCACACATCGCAGCCCTCAGCGCTTGTGGCGGAAGTTACGTGCGGACGTCGCTATAATTTTACCCACAATGTCGACATCGGCCTACCTGTGTTTACAAACATGGAATGGGTCTATAGCTCCGTCAACCGACAGTCAAAGCAGGCATGTCAGTTTTTGGCATCATCTATTGGCAAACAACAAAAATATAACGAGTTATGGCCGTTGAACAAGCGCTGCTAGACAACACTACCACTCCGGTCTGATAACAGATGGTGCCGCCAAAAGCTGACGTGTTGTCTGCAGCCGACAGATGATGGCGCTCAAGGCCACCACCGCCAAGCGCACCTCACGAGCTCATGTGTTCCCTTTCATTAGGAACGACAGTAAGCAGTGAAGTGACGTCTGCTAAAATCTAAATAATGCCAATAATGATAGATTGATATGTGGGGATTCACGTTCCAAAAACCACCATATGACCATGAGAGACGCCGTAGGAGAGGACTCCGGAAATTTCTACCACCTGGGGTTCTTAACCTGCACCCAAATCGGAGCACACGGGCCTACGACATATTCACCTCCATCGAGAATGCAGCCGCCGATGCCGGGATTTGATGCCCTGACCTGCGGGTCAGCTGCCGAGTATCTTTGCCACTAGACCACCACGGTGGAGCATAAATAATGCCAAGAAATGTGAAACTTTCACGCAATTTGCGCTTCCACCATGAAGCCATAACGAAATCATCTGACTCACGGCGACGACAATGAGAGGAAGTACTGGCACGTGCAAGTTTGAGAGATCTGCCAAAAATAATACGCGGAACGCAAAATACAGCAACAAAATCAGAAAACCTATCGAATGACGGAAATTGAATGGCAAGTACGGGGTTTCTTAAGAGTCTGTGAATTCGGTTGTCTTCCGTGCAAATCGAAGTGTTGGCAGTGTGTGTGCCTTGCGACATCAAAAATCAAGGTCTATATTGACAAATAAAAAGGGTTCACTGGTTCCTTAATGTCTAGGCACAACAACTACGGAAGATCGGCAATGAAACGGATGGTACCCTGTATTAGAAATAAAGTTGTTTTACCAGCCAAACACGTTTAGAAATGAATGTTTTTAAAGCAAACATTGGTAAAAATAGATTAAAGTAGAATAAATAAAAGAAATGAAAAATAAAATCACCAAGGTCCTAGGGCTGAAAAAAAAGTCAATTTATTCCTAATCCTAACATTATATTCTGTTCCTTTCCTTAGCAGATCGCATGTGCACATTAAACGAAAATGACCTGAAATAACCTCAAAAACTGGGTAAACCATTTGTCCTCTGGCGCACTACCTTTCCTGGTTTTTTTTTACCACCTACTCTCGAGGTAAAAATTTACTCTCGTGCTAACTGGGTTTTTGAACGCAGGGAGAGTAGTAATTATTTACCCCAGTGAGGTTTTCAGCGAGTATAGAGAGAGTAAATTTTTACTGCGTTCACAAGGTTTTTGAGGGGATTTCAGAGAGTTATTTCCGGTGGTAAAAAATAAAAACTGATGGGTGCATTCGCCCAGAGTCGACAAATTTATTAAACAGCAGAATTGATTAAATTTAATAAACGGCAGAATTGGTGACACATAGATTCACATACAGACAGACACCCACACACAACAAATGCAGAATAAAACACCACTCGAACAGACTGCACCCGTTGCTCAACTACACTTTGACAATCCGGTATGTATAGGGCACGACTTTTTGACCGGCCCTGTAGGACCAGTAGGAGAGCTCTTTTTTTGCATCGATAAACAAGAACAGTTGAAAGTGCAGGCGTGAACTTAAGGTGGGCTGCAGGGCACTAAATGTCACACCGACTTTTATTATAAATCTACCCAATCTCACCTTTTTGAGTAACCAAAAATTACTTGGCACACCGGGCTCATGGCCCCACGCGTGTTAGCACTGCTGATGTACAAGTGCATAAAGTATACCTAAGTACGCAGAAACCATGGTAGCTCAATGATTTTCATTGAGCGACGGTGCACAAACACAGTAGCAGCACGTATTCATCACAACGGGCGTAGAGGAGTGGTGCACGCCTGCACACAAGCTTCTTACTGACGGTGCACTAGGCCTTTTTGAGGAGCACGGCTATCCGATGAAACACAGCTAGCGATCACAGAATTTCATTGAGCGACAGTGGACAAACACAGCAGCAGCACGTATTCATCACAACGGGCGTAGAGGAGTGGTGCACACCTGCACACAAGCTTCTTACCGACGGCGCACTAGGCCTTTTTGAGGAGCACGGCCATCCGATGAAACACAGCTAGCAATCACAGAACACATACTACTGATTGAATTTATTAAACGGCAGAATTGGTGACACATAGATTCACATACAGACAGACACCCACAGACAACAAATGCAGAATAATACACCACTCGAATAGACTGCACCCGTTTTTTTTTTCTTTATTTCCGGTAAACTTCACAAACAGGTTACTAAGATATATTACAATTCACTACAAACAATACAAAAAACTTAAAAATAACTAAGCCCGTCAACCATAACTATAACACATCACATCCTAGAATTCCTTCATGGTCCGTAGGGCTTCTACCCTTTCTACCCATAAAGGTACACATTCGTCTGTTCTTACTACCTCAAGTAACCTTGACATGCTTTCCTTAAAATACTCTCTTGCTGGTCTTATGTCTGGGTCACAATGAAATCCAGCCATTCTAGAGCGCCATATACTGTGCAAGGCAGTCACCATGCTAAATCGAAAGGTAATCCATCCTCATTCTCTATTGCCAAATACCTGATACCATGAGGGTCTAACGGAAACTCTTTTTTGATTGTCCTTTGTAATACGTCCCAAAAATAAACTCCTTCCCAACAGTGCAGGAAAACATGGTCGATAGTTTCCGGTTTCTTACAGATTAGACAGAGAGATCCCCAAGGCATATAAAACCCACGCTCCTCTAGGAAGGTTCTTACAGGAAGTGTTCCAGTGTGTAATTTGAAAAAGAACGTTTTCGCACTTGGAGCTGCTGGCATTTTTTTTTTACTCGTTTAAATACGTTCTGACCCTTGCGTGCTGTATATAGCGCTCTGTACAGTGGGACGGGGAGCATCGTGTCACATAAATCTTTGTACAGTTTTTTCTTTCCAACAGACCACAGGTAGTCAGTTGAAAAGCGAACACACAAAAACCGCACGCTGGCCACTACTTCTTTCATGTATCCTTGCACAGCCCCTGGGGTAACATGGGTGCTCACAACAAACTTGGGCAACAGTCTACTTAGTCTTGTTTGACATACTGTTAGTAGGAAAGGATCTCTTGTCTCACGAAAAAAGAAAAACCTATCTACTAGCTGCTTGATAAACAGATGTCCTAGCCCAAGGCCTCCACACTTTACCCGTTTAAACAAATTCGTGCGACTGCACCTTTCCCAGTTAGACCCCCACACAAATACTGCAAACACCCGATGTAATTTTTGCACATTGACCTGGGAACAGTACAACACTTGCATCACATACCACAGCTTAGACACAAAAAACAAGTTGCATGCAGTAGCCCTAGCAAACATGGAAAGATAAGTTGCATTCCACCTATTCGCTTTTTCTTTTTTTTCTTTCGTTTGCTGTGTCCAATATTCGTCAGTACTTTTGTATGACTCGAGCGGTACTCCGAGATATTTAACTGGCGTTCTTGTCCATTTATTGGCTGCAAAAAATGCTGGTGTTGAAGGCCAATATCCATGCCAGAAGCCGAGGCATTTACCCCAGTTTATGTGGCCTCCTGTAACTTCGGCGAAAGATTTAGAAACTCTGATTCATTCTTCAATACCGACATAGGTAGTGCTACAAATCGCAACATCATCAGCGTATGCGAGTAGTTTGACTTCTGAAGATTGTACTCTAAACCCATTAATGATGTCATTCTGCAATATCGACCGACATAAAGTTTCAATATAGATGCAAAACAACAGTGGACTAACAGGGCAACCTTGACGCACTGAGCGCTCAATTCTAATGGGGGGGCCCACTGTCTTGTTGATAATTAGTCTCGTACTCCCATTTCGATATGCCATGGCTACTCCGTCAATAATTATCTTACCAACATTAATGTGCTTCAATACTGCAAACAAAAGTCCGTGGGCAACGTAATCAAACGCTTTCTCCAGATCCAGCTGGAGTATGGCCACACGAGCTTGACTGGTGTCAACACATTCGAGCACGGATCGCATTATATGAACGTTTGTAACTATGGACCGACCTTTGATTCCACACGTTTGGTGTGGATCGACGATATCTTTTATTACTGACTGAAGTCTAGCCGCCAAAATTTTCATTATTATTTTGTAGTGTACGTTTGTCAGTGCGATTGGCCTGTACGCTGTGATGTACCTGAGCTTTTCAGCCTCGTCTGTTTTCGGAATGAAAACGGTGCGCGATTCACCAAAAGATGGTGGTAATTTCTTTTCCTGATATGCGTCATTAAAAACGCCTGCAAGTATAGGAGACAGTTCACTTTTAAAACATTTGTACCACTTGGCACAAAGACCATCTGGTCCTGGAGATTTTCCGGGATTTAACTTATGAATCGCCAGTTCCACTTCAGATGCAGATATAGATAATTCCAAAGCGTTTTTCACTTCCTCACTCACTTTCGGCATGCGTCCTAAATATTCTTCTTTAAATCTTTCTAAGTTTACCTGTCTACAAGCAAAAAGGTTTTCAAAATGACTTGAAAATACGGATAAAATGCTGTCCGTATCAGTTACTTCTTGACCATCCTTCTCTATTTTTTCGATATGATTCCGTCGAGCGTTCGTTTTCTCCACCCCTAACGCTCTTTTGGTTGGTGTCTCTCCAGCTGCTAAAGCCTCAGCCCTAGCACGGACGAATGCACCGCGGTAGCGTTCCTCGTATTGCAGTGCAAGTTTCTGTTAAATATTGCGTATGTCAATTTTATACTCTCCCCGTTGTTGGCACTCCTAGTCTATTAGTCTTTCCAAAGTCTTTCGGAGTTCTTTTTTTGTCTTTTTTTTCGTAACTCAATGCGCAAGAACGATCAATAGCTTTTATTTTTATTCGCTGCTTGAACTCTTCCCATTGTTCTGCAAGTTTAACTTCATCGTCCATTTTTATTTAGTTGATACAGTTCATTACCTGATCTAAGAAATATTCGTCAGTGATCAAAGTGGAATTCATCTTCCACAGCTCCCATGAGAAAGTTCCACCTTTTGTTTTCTCTCCCATATCACATTTAACTAAACAATGATCACTGAAGTGTATAGGGCAGACAGCATATGTCTTACAGTGAGCTATTAATTCAAGCGACGCGTAAATGCGATCAAGGCGCGCATGGCTATTCCCCTGAAAATGTGTGAAACGCACATCCCGCGTTCCCTCCATACAGCTGCCCACGTCTTCTAACTCGAATTCAGTAATTACGTCCGCTAGCGTCCTACTACTTTTATTGTAAATGGCGCGTCCGTTTGCTCGATCTCGCCCGTTGAGGACGCAGTTAAAATCACCAAGTAATACATATTTCCTTTCCAAAGTGAAGTGCTGCTTTAGGCTTGAAAAAAAAAGTGATCGCTCCTCGGAAATGGTTGGTGCATAAATACACACTATACGCCACTGACATTCATTGAATACAAAATCACAGGAAACCAATCTACCAGACGGGCAAGAGAAGGTATCTTGCACTACCAGACGCGGTAACTTCTTAATGAACAAACACAGCCTGCAGACGTGCCTATTGCTTGACTTACAATTGCGTAGTAACGCGCCGTAAACCTCAGCACCATGCCCCGGGTCTCCTCCTCACCGTGTACTTTTGTTTCTTGTACAGCTAGTATATCCAGATCATGATCCACGAGCAGCCTGTAGACTTGGCTCTGTTTTCGTTTGGCGGCAAGACCTCGAACATTTAACGTTGCCACTCTAAGTTTCGCTGCAAAAGCCATGTCTACACCATGAAGAAGTTAGCCCGGGGCATGATGCTTACCTTCAGCGTCTAGCATAGAGCTAGACATCTTCGGAGCCTCCAGGTGGACCCGTGCCACTGGAGGGCAAAGGAGGCCAGTGTTTGTCCAATGTCGGGTTGGGACGCAGCCTTGTGCTGCTGCGTCTGAACGAAGTCGCCTTCGCAGGTGGCCACTCTTCATGCTTTTCACTGGACGCCTCACGCCGTCCTACAGACTGCTCGCGGGGTCTTTTGCTTGACGCCCCGCCACTGATACTCTCGCACGACACTGGAAGTTCGGTTAATTCCACCGGCTCCGGCTCCTTCGATGGGGTACTTGTGAAGCCTTCTGCGGTTTGGCCGGCTGGCTCTTGAGTAACCTCCCCAGATTCTATTTCTGCCTGTACTGTTGGTTCATCACCACCAGTCGGTGTGGCAGTACCTGTTGAAGCTTCTGGGTTCACCACGTCGCCTGCGCCTTTCGCCGCGTCTTCAGCCTCGGTCACGTGCATCACCAACTCTGCTGTGTCTTCACCCTCCGCTGATCCTACAGCCGATGCGTACGTGCGCATGCACGCGTCTTCGCTGTGGCCAAACCGCCGACAACGCGAGCATCGGGGTACCTTACACTCTCTTCTAACATGGCCGGTACCTTGGCAGCGCAGACACTGCATTGGCCGACCAGGTGCAACCACAAGTGCCAGTTCACCAGCCACCCTGATTTGATGCGGGAGATCTTCAACCTTCACGCCACTCTTGAGCTTAAGAAGCACATTGAACCCTTGTCGCTGACTCCTTGAACACGCCAATTCTCCCTGGTGACTTGTACGACCTTCCCATAAGTCGCCAACGCCGTTCTCACGTCTTCATCGTTGACGCCATACAGCAGCCAATGAAGACACAGCCGCACCTGCTGATCCTGGGGGTCTACGATGATGCAGCGTCGACCCTTGACTTTCAGCTCCTTCACGTCCAACAAGCGTCTCGTAGCACCCGCGTTGTTCATGGTGACTGCCCAGACATGATTTATCTGGTAGGCCCCCAATGCCAACACCTCCGGCAGCAGTCCTGTAGGTCCGAGCGCGTCTTGCAAATCTTCTACTCGATACGGTCTGCCACGCACATCACCGTGTAAAAACACAGTGTTTTTCGTGACGCGTCCCTTGGGCAGTGGTGGCAAAATAATCTCGTATCCTGCGTCTTGGTCTTCGGTCATCCTGTTACCGCGGCTAGTTTGTGCCGCAAACGCCGCTCCAACGGAGCACATGATTCTTGCGTCCGACGCACGTGAGTGCCGATGAAAGAATGAACAGACTGCACCCGTTGCTCTACTACACTTTGACAATCCGGTATATATAGGGCACGACTTTTTGACCGGCCCTGTAGGACCAGTAGGAGAGCTCTTTTTTTGCATCAATAAACAAGAACAGTTAAAGGTGCAAGCGTGAACTTAAGGTGGGCTGCAGGGCACTAAATGTCACACCGACCTTTTATTATAAGTCGACCCAATCTCACCTTTTTGAGTAACCAATAATTACTTGGCACACCGGGCTCATGGTCCCACGCGTGTTAGCACTGCTGATGCACAAGTCCATAAAATATACCTAAGTGCGCAGAAACCATGGTAGCTCAATGATTTTCATTGAGCGACGGTGCACAAACACAGTAGCAGCACGTATTCATCACAACGGGCGTAGAGGAGTGGTGCACGCCTGCACACAAGCTTCTTACCGACGGTGCACTAGGCCTTTTTGAGGAGCACGGCTATCCGATGAAACAAAGCTAGCGATCACAGAACACATATCCTGTGCGAATTTCGTCGTCATTTCAGACACAAATGAAGACGTGACCACTATCTTACGGGGACGGGGCGGTGTATGCATACTTCCAACTAAAGACCACCGTCCGGGTTTTCTTCGTGCTCACCGGCAGCCGCTTGTTGGTTCCGTCTGCCTCGTATAGGCTTTTCGCTACATATGTGAGAGCAGTTGATGCATGAGGTGGGCGATTCGGGCAGCACTTTACTCTTGCAGACATCGCCTACTGTGGAACAAAATATATGCGATGCTTCTTTCACCTGCACCGGCGACACACTCTCACTGGTCACTGGCGGCCGCGGCTCGGTGCCAACGACAGAGTGAAGCATTTTGGTTATTGCTTCTCCAGTAGGCAAGCACGGACGATGACACCAGATTGATTTTGTTACCACTGGCAGATATTCGCGATTCGGCTCGGAAGCGAGATATCCGCGACCATCAGGTTCGGAGGCGCTCGGAAGCGCACGGTCATTTGATGATGTAGGAAACACGTGAGATCCATCAGCCCAACCAGACACACAGATACTGAGCTTCTTGCACCGTCTGTCTCCAAGGCCAACGCCGAGAAAAGCCAACAATTTGCGAAAATATGCAGGACGAATTTCCTGAGCAGGTTTTCTTTTTTTTTCTTCTTTTGAGACCCCCCCGTCTTTTTTTTTTCTTTTTCGTTCACAGAATGCTGTTCTCACTTGTTGTGCTTATGCTGGCCCCAGTTCCAGTGAAAGTGCGTTGACTCGAGGTCAGTCCCGAGGCACGGCGATGCCAAAAAAAAAAAACTGTGGTCCTCGCGTACTTTCAGGAGAGCGTCACAATGGGGGGTATGGGGCAAAAGCCACCGAAGCAGCTGCACTTTGCAGTCACGTGGTAATAAACTCTGAAACGCAGGTTAAAAATCACGTGATAGAAAACTCCCTAAGTGGTAAAACTGGATTTTGACATCCTTTTACTTTGCCTGAGGGGTGGTGGTAAAACTATGTCATGTACCATCTTTTACTCCTACACGAGGTAGTAATTTTAAACGCAAGAGAGTTTTCAGAGGTCATGAGCCGCAAAAACCCCAAACTCGGATAGTTTTTGCTTACAGTGTGGCTTCGAAAAAAAGTGACTTTATGCCTAATCTTAACATTCTATTCGGTTCGTTTCCTTAGCAAATCGCATGTGGCTTCGCCAACGTTTCTGCAGCAAAACTAATCTTTCTCAGAAGAGCGGTGGTTGCTGCTCGTGCTCGTCGCTTCGTTGACCTCTCCCATCCTGCCGGCTTTCAGTCATGGCAGCATATGCCACCTTCATAGGAAAACTAGGCCGGCAGATGAGATTATAGTTGAATTCCAATGGCAGATTGCAAGCGCTAGGCCGGTTTGCGAATGGAGTGCGCAGATCCGAGCGGGATCGCTCTCGCCAAATCTGCGATTGCACGCGCGTCTCCACGGGAGCTCTTGGAGAGCGGAAATCTAGCGAGGGAACCCGAGAGGATGCGAGAGAGTGCGAAGCGTTTTTCGGACATTTATCAGTGACTGGATGAAAGGCGGGCGCATAGAATACGTCACTTGAACTTCCTGTCGAATCCGCCCATTTCGGCGGAGCGAGAATTCTTGTTCCACGGAGTAATAAGTGATCTGCGGTTGCTCTCAATCTGCCCCTGGAAGACACATTTCACGCTCCCAATTCGCCATTGAAATGTGCTTGCTCCGCTCAGAGCAGAAAAATTTGATCTGGATCTGCCATTAGAATTCAACATAACAAGTTTGCGCTTACAACGTGCTGCAGCAACCACATGTAGGACCAAGTTGATTGGTGCAGCGTGGGAGAGGCCTTTGTCCTGCAGTGTGTGTAGTAAGGCGGGTGATATTTATGATGATACTATCACCCAAGGATATTATTCTCTTTAAACCTTAACTGCGTGAACTCGGTATAATACCATTGAATTTTCGCTCAGGCTGATTTCAGTTTAGTCGGACCAAGTTGGCGTCGAGGTGTAAACAGTTTTGCTATCATACGATCACATTAAATAAACCATTATTACTTTAAGAAGACCTTGCTTCGAGATTACTGATGCTGAATGGGGCATCGCGTAGGGCAGCATATTGTACGTCTGAAATTCTATATTCGAGTGAGGCTAGTGAGACTGCGAATCCGCAAATGAATTGTCTTTAATTTATCGCCTACCAAAGGAGACCAAGAGCTTGCCACTGCAGATTAACGTTGCTGAAAGGCTTGATTTGTCAGGCGATAAGCCTGCGGACGATAAAGGACCATGGCTTCCCAGATCTACGAGCACAGTTGCTCTTTGTCTGAATAAATACAAAAAAAAAACGAAACAGCGGACAGTGATTCATGCGCAGATATTTGTTTACTGCATGAACCACATGATGCACAAATCGAAGAATGAAAGACGTCAGTGATTTTTTTTTCAACAATCCACGAAGGCAGCCAGCCACAAATGTGCTTCTTATGCATAACATCCTATAAGGTTTAGCTGATGGGAAAGACACCGAAGAAGGCTACGCCGCAGCAAAGCAAAGCTGTTACACTACTACGTGCCAGCCCTAATCTCCAAGAAGATTTGGGTTTCAACAGTACAGTGGAAATGCCAGCCGCATATGTCTCGGATGCATGCCAGCTCAGTAAGATGTCGAACGCTCAAGAAGATTCCAGTGGAATATTACGTGGAGAAAAAATCCAGCACCATCGTGGACTCGAGGAAGCTGGCTTCTCCACTGACCGCAACGTATTCTTGGTCCCCAGGCAACGTCGTAAGAGTGGAGCAAAGCGCAAGAGCGATGAGTTTCGAGCTCAAACTATTTCAACTGAGAATGAAGACCACAACACTGATGCCAGCACCTCAAGAGCAACGACTCCGTTATTTGTCAGCCCGCTAAAAAAAATTACAACTGAAGACATTACACGCGGAACCAGTAAGAGCAAACGCGTTTTCGATGTCGCAGAGGAAGCCATGGTGCCGACGAGGAACTCTACATTCAAGTCCCCGGATTCTGCAAGTCTTAAGAAAACCGCAGAAGACGTGAACAGGGCAGAAATTTTCCGAACGCGGGAGGCTGGAACAAGCGTCTATTTTTCGGTTGCACCGAAACAGACCATTACGCCGACCATTTTCTCGGAACGAAATACCACAAGAATGTCCCGGATGTCACCTGCAAGCTCCGTCGCGGGCATGCTCCACTCCTCACAATCGAAAATGCACCACGCTGACGAACGTGGCCGACAGCCAGAACGTGGGTGCGGTGAAAGTACTAGAACTGCAAGGGCGACGTCACTGCATTCCACAGCAAGGTCGGCACACAGCAAGAACGCCGTTGCGAATCGTGAAGCGCATGACTCACAGCCAATCCTCACCCAGCATAACACTCAACACTGGGATAAAGCGCGGTGTAAGAGCGCCGAAAAAATCCCGTTTATAATGACATCAAATATGCTGTTAGAAAAGGCTCCTTCTTCCTCTTACAGCGATAAAACAGACACAGCTCAATCTGTGACGCCGAATGATGTTTCCAGAAAGCCACTGCCCACACACGAGTTCCAGCAAGCGCCTGCCGGAAACATTTCTGCCTCCTACCGTACAGACATTTCGAAACTATCCTCTGGAGAACTGAGCGACTACGACGGAAGCTTCCCATCAGCGTATGCAGCGGTAGCTGCGCTTCCATCCACTAATGTCTCGGCAGGCAGTCCGCATGACGTATCAGAACAAAGGCTAGGTGTGAGTGATCAAAATCATAACTCGGCTTCCTTGGCTGAAAGGAGAAATGCAGAGCGTGTTCGTTCGCTATATCCCATCCTGGCTTCTTTGCTTGACAAAAACAGCGAAAGTGCTCGTTGCGATCGATCGGCGGGCGCAAGCGCTTATGACCAAATACCAAAGATTCCAGCAACGCAGCCAACTGCAGGTAAGCTATGCTGTGTTAAAATGCACTTTTGAACAAATGGGAATACAATCAGCAGTGCCGAAACAAATATCAGTACACCCGAGTTCCACTATATGTTGGAGCCCTACGCATCCAACGAATTCATAAAACACGTCTCCGACGTTTGCGTGGCTTCTATTGAAGCTCTTTTAGTAGCTTGACAAATTTCCGCCGAAACAGGCATTTCGCTAGAAAGGTGCTTTAATTTCACAGTACTCTGATCATTCTGCCACCTTCTAAGTTTGTTCTCTCATGCAAGTAGGTCTCTCAGAGGAGGACGCATGCTGAAGCCTAATCATTTTCACCATTATCTGGTGTCTCTTTTTGGAGTGTTGGCCCATCGAACTATCAATGCAGTGCCGGCTGAATTCAAAGTCTCATGTAAGAATAAAGTCGCTGTCGGTGCTCCGGATTCTACATGGTGTAGCAAGCAAAGTACATAGTAATGCAAGCTCGAATTTATAAAGCTTGCTTTCCTTCGAAGAACGTAACTTCCTATTTTGAAGGATAACTACTATCATATTGATCAGGTGCTGTCTACACCTTTCAGAGCATTTCAAAAAATATTGTCTCCTTAATAAAATAAGGACAATTACATTTGGTCAACCAGGTTAGGTTTCAGATAATACACGGATAAATCCCGAGAAGTTTGTAACGTGTTAACTTCGCATTTGCCTGCGCAGTGCGATGAACCTCAGTGCGGGTCACTGCTAATAGAGATAAGGATTTCAAACTGGTACATGAGCTCTGTTACGTGCGAGTTATGTAGCTTCGATTAAAGAGAACTTATAGGCGCAACTCGTATCAGCAACGCGTCAGCTTGCCTCCTTCTTTGGAAGAAGACATTTCTTACTAACACTTCCACTGTTTTTTTTTAATGTGTGATGCGTCACTTTATTAACGCTTGAAGTTTTCTTATTTTCGATTCTGCGCATAGGAAACTTTATTTATTAGTTACTCTCACAAAGAAATGACACCTTGTACCTCACCTTTCCCTCACTAAAATTTGCTTTAGGTGTCATGTCGCCTATTGTGTACACCAGAACACAGTGAGCTCAGTGCTTGCTGCCATATTGAAAAAGCGCGTGGCGCCATCTCTTGCAAGCGCGGCGAAGCAACACTCTCAACTGCCACGCGAGCAGACGCTCTGCAAATCAAACGCGAAACTTCACAACCCGAGACCAGCTGTAGGCATGTGTCGCGCTCTTCTTTTGCTGGAATTTCGTGCTGATTTCGTGTGAAACGTCGCGGATGGTCTCCTTGACAGTCCGTGACGTCTGCAGCACGTGCATTCCAGACTGCGGAAGCAACTTCACAGGTACGTATTATCCGCCTGAAAGAAACGCGAACAGCGGTAAGCGTTAACTGTGGCGTGCCTTGGCAGTGACAATGCAGAATTTGTGCTGTAAGCCGGCGTCAACGTAGCGCTAGAATCTGTCTCCAACTTGCGCTCATGCACCGCATGTGTATCAATTGCCAGTCCTACTGGGCCCTCGGAACACAGACGCACTGCAAAAGTGCCAGCCAGAACAAGATATTAAAATGCTACGGTGACGCCGGCCGAAAGCACGTGTAGATTCGCCTAGTGACAGTCATAGGATGTCGCAGTTCGGCCGAGTCGAAAGTCATGCTTTCCGCGCCGTTCACGCATTGCGATAGTAGGCCATTGCAGTTGTAATAACCATGCGCGGTGCGTGCATCCACGCGTGAGTCGTAATATGGATATTCTATAATTATTAATAATTATAGAATAGAAGTTGTGCCTGTGAAAGAGTACGGCTATAGTTCTGTGCCTCACACTATACTGGAATACTGCACGCAAATCGCTGCTGTAAAGTGGAACAGCTGAATAAACGCAATAAGTATACTTACTCATACACTTTACTTGGCTCGCAGTTTTTCCTGTCTATTGCGATATATCCTAAGATGGCGGAGCTCAGTGTTTTTCGTTGTGGACGGAATTCTGTTACATCGCAAAAAACCGCACCTGCGCTTTTCCCGCGATGCACTGTGAACTTCCCAGGCAGTGCTCATCAATTTCTTCCTTTTGCGCTGGTTGTTTATCGCATAATCTTACATTGCAGTGCGCCAAGATAACATTTTATAAGCGGGCGCAGCATGAACAGGTGCGTTTTCCATTTTTAAACTTCTAGAGCCACTGCTTGCTACGCTAGCGAGGCACGCCTTGGCAGTTACGAACAAAGTATGGCGTCTCTGGGAGCGAGGGTATACCGCCGAAGGCACCTGGGTGCGAGATATAGGCGTGCTCTCGTCTATACACTACTGGAAATAAGCTACCCCTACTTTTTTTTTTTTGCGTGGGCGAATACCGGCAACCCTCAAGAGCCAAAGGTGATGACTCAACGCGTCGTAGTGTCACTGAATGGCTGTTTTCAATCGGGAATCAGCATAACTCCACTCCACAGGATGCTTCCCAAAATCTTCATCAGCTCGACAAAACTGTCGGACAGCAATACAGCAACCCACTGCTGATCTCTGATCGACTTGAGAAAGGTAATACCCATTTAATAATCGTCAAAAGTTTTTTACAGTTAAAAGGAAACTGTAAGCGCACTAAATCGAGAATGAGGGTAATTCTCAGGTAAAGAACGGTATGTTTCAAGTATGAGTTATGTGGTAAAACTTATTCGGAAGTTTACTTTTCAGTCGAAGAATTGCTGTTGCTTCTTTGCAAAGACACGGTGCCATATTTGTGCGGCTGTATATTTGTGCGGCTGTATTGCAACTGTTTCGATGCATCGGTCTTCGTAATGTTGAGTAGTGCAATTAACAAGGAACAGATGAGAAGAAAACAATACAAGCAGTGACTTGCAAGCTTAATTGTATGTGACGACAAACTAAGTTGCAAGCCAGTGCCTGTCCTGGTTGCTTTTCATCCTGAGCTAATTACATCACAAGTCAAGCGTCTGCAGTGTTATCACTGAAACATTCAAGCAGTGAGCTGCTCACTTTCCAGAAAATGTGGATATTTAAATCCGCATTTGTCGCACGAGCATTGCACGTCGGTTTACCCGCCACGGTGGTCTACAACGACTGAAAATAGCGCTAAGAAACGGGGACACAAGAAGAGGACACACGGCACAGGCGCTAACTTCTTACATAATGTTTATTACCACCGCACGCTCGCCTATATCACCAAAAAATATATCGCATCACATGAATGATGCGCACATAAAATTAATGTCTTAGAAAATACAATTCTTTATCACTAAGCGTAAGAGAGGGAGTGCTGACGCACTTAGACCCCAGTGAAGCGATAGCCTCAGCCTCAATAATCTCTCTAGTAAGCTTATCAAACATTCTCTTGATAACTGTGCATGCATTGAATATCGGCGTGCAGCCGCAGGATTTACAATGTATGGCCAACCAACTCCCCCGGCCGTTTTTCACATTATTACAATGTTCTCTTAATCGATCATTAAGGCAACGGCCCGTCTGTCCAATATAATCTTTACCACAAGAAAGCGGGATACGATAAACAACGCATATGATGCAGGGAACATAAACAGTTCGATGCTTCTTACTACACTCTTTGGGTTTTCTGTCACGGTCATGAAGGCCACAGAGGCTGACCAACTTCTTGGGAGCCGAAAAGACAACCCTAACTACAGAGCGCTTAGCTAATTTCTTTAGGTTGTGCGATATCTTGTGAAAATATGGTATGACGACTAGGTGCTTCGGTTTCTCGGCATCACGACTCGCTGTACATCCTGGGTTGCGAAGCGTACGAAGCAAGCCTTCTGCAACTGAAGTTTGGACATGCATAGGATAACCTGCTTTCAACAACCGGTCTGACTGATTATGAAAACTATAGGCGATTTCGTGCTCACAAGATTTGCTTAAAGCATAACGAAAACAATGACTGATGATGCCTCTTTTCACTAGTTTAGAGTGAGCTGATTGGTACGGAAGGACCGGTTTGTTCGTACGTGGTTGGTACGCCCAACATATGCGGTTAGGATGAAAGGTGAAGAGGACATCGAGAAATTTTATGGCATTGCTCTCAGGCAGTTCGTGTGTGAGAGTCAAGGGTTTAAAACACTCAGAAAAATGTGAAATTATTTTTGCCAAACCTGCCTCGTCCGCTACCGTGTCGTTAGTTAATAAAACAAGATAGTCATCGACATACCGGAACACTTTTTTTATCTTCAAATTATCAAGATGTAGGTGAATCGATTTGTCAATTCTACTTAAAAATATGTCGCTTAAAATGGGCGCAATGCAATATCGCTTCACTGGGGTCTAAGTGCGTCTGCACTCCCTCTCTTACGCTTAGTGATAAAGAATTGTATTTTCTAAGACTTTAATTTTATGTGCGCATCATTCATGTCATGTGATATATTTTTTTGGTGATATAGGCGAGCGTGCGGTGGTAATAAACATTATGTTGGAAGTTAGCGCCTGTGCCGTGTGTCCTCTTCTTGTGTCCCCGTTTCGTTGCGCTATTTTCAGTCGTCACAATGCACCAACAAGCCCAAATTTCGACAGTGGTGGTCTACAAGCTAAGGCACTCGGCTGGTGACCCACAGGTCGCGGGATCCAATCCTGGCTATGGCGGCCAAATTTTCGATGGAAGCGAAAAAGCTTGCTGCTGCTGACCCCCAGGTCGCGGGATTGAATCCCGGCTGTGGCGGCTGCATTTCCGATGGAGGCGGAAATGTTGTAGGCCTGTGTGCTAAGATTTGAGTGCACGTTAAAGAACCCAAGGTGGTCAAAATTTCCGGAGCTCATCACTACGGCGCCTCTCATAATCATATGATGGTTTTGGGACGTTAAACCCCCCATATCAATCAATCAATGAGGCGAAACTGCTTGACGCCCGTGTGCTTGGATTTGGGTGCGCGTCAAAGAACCCCAAGTTGTCGAAAAATACGGCGCCGTGCGCTACGGTGCATATTGATATCATATGGTAGTTTTGGTAGGTTACACCCCAATAATAATTATTACATTGGGTTGTTTCAATGAGACCTACTTCAAGAAAAAAAACTGGTTTACTTTCAATTCACAACTAAAAGAATGTAAACAATAGTTATGGTGAGTGTGCCTAGGACTAGAGCCAATAGACATAAAGTTAGGTAGAGTTATATAGGGAAGGGTAAAGCAGAACTGGTTATTGGCTTGCGCTTTCATCTGACCTCAGCCTTATCTAAACGCGATTGTACTTCTTTCCGTAAAGCATCAGAAGGAACAATTGGGAGAGTTGGTGAACTTTCATCTTAAAAGAATATTAGCGCGACGTAAACAGGGACGGGAAAGAAAAGACAAACTACAGCGCTGTCTTTTGTATTTGCTATTTTGTCCTTTCTTTCCCGTTTCTGTTTACGTCGCGCTAATATTCTTTTGAGATGGATTTTCATAAAGCATCGGTAGTCTACTTGTAAAATGTCGTTGCTGCAACTCATTACTCTTATTGCGTCTGTAGATGCTGCACAGCCAGGACCTACTCGACAGCTTCATTTGCAAGATAGTGTAGTGGTTTCACAACGCACCACCTCACCAGGTTCAGACGACTCGGTTCTCAGTCTAGAGTCTCTTTCTCCAGGACAAAAGGCAGCTTGGAAATCAAGTCTTGAGGCTGCGCAATTGCGATGGTCCATCCGGCCACAGGGTGCCTCCCCATATTCAGACGACTCTTGCCCCAGTCTGGAATCTCTTTCACCAGAACAGAAGGCTGCTTGGAAGCTGAGTCAAGAAGCTGCACGTGCGCACCAGGAACTCAGACCTCAAAACGACTCACAAGTTTCATATGAGTCGGCTCCAAGTTTAGAACCTCTTTCACCGGGGCAGAAGGTGCTTTGTAAGTTGATCGATGTGGCTTTTGAATCTCAAATCTCATCTGGCACGCAAATTACTTCATCAGCCTCAAAGAATTCCGCCCATTACCTGAAAATTCCTCATCAACAATTGGATGGCCGAAATGGAAAGAATCTGCCCACATCGCGCCAAGAGTTTGCGTTTGACCGTGTCGAGCAGCGAGAAATCAATTCTCTAAATTCAGAAACACTTGTTTGGAAGCGGCAACCAATTACAGCGCAGAACACAGAAACACGTGCCACAAGTAAGAGGGTTGGTCCCCAAGACTGGCCAGGTACTCACCAAATAGAGCAAGTAAAGTTTTCACCTGAACGTCATCCTTTGACATTGTTGCAAAAATCAAATTTGGCCGCGAAGCAACGAGCATCTGCTTCAGAGCCCTTGCATCAAGGAATGGTGGAGCACCTAACTGTACCAACGATTGAAGAGGATTCTCTCTTGAGTAACACCTTACCTGTGCGGGACGTATTCACCCGAAAAAAGAGAACACAGGAAGTTTTGCCAGCAAAACCGTTGCATTCGATGTCTGTGCAAACATCGGTCATGTCTCACTTTCCCGGAAAGAATGCGCCCAATACAAAAAGTCGTGAGGCTACAAACACTGAGATTAATGCTGCAGGTTTCTCACACAAGCACACCTTGCATTTGCCAGAGATTCCAAAATATGCCACTCCAGAAATACCATTTCCGGAGCCCTTACATTTTGCTGTAGAGCACATGCCTCAATACCCGCTCGCTACGCCGAGAAGCGAGCTACCACCTAGCGGATACCATGGTGGCATCCACAACAGCCTAGAAAACCATCCAGTGACTGCGCCTCTGCAGAGTGACACACAGCCAGTGCAGCGCCGTATGCCCTTCGACATACCAGTCTCTGTAGCACCCAACTTCCCACCAGCTCACGTAGCAAGCGCTTATTTCACCCTGAAAGACTTCAAGCAGCAGAACGCAAGAAAAGTGCAGAGCCAGAATCCATCTAGTTCATCTCATTTAGAAGCATCCCATGAGCTACCGTGTCACGAATAGTTGCTTCAGCTGACCAATGACGATTTCGAGGTCCTGGAAATCATGCAGGTTAACGTCTATCCAGTAGAGCAGTCACCAGTGCCGCCATTGCCATCGCATCACAATTCATTCAGTGAAAGACGTCCCGGACTATCCACATTTACACAAGAGCCCTCTATGTCATCCTTACTGACGCAAACAAATATATCACCGGTGGAATTCAGTTCGCCCCTAACTTCCACTTTTCCGCATCGTGAAACTCAACAAAGTGCACAAATCACCCTGTACGGCAACACGAGCACCCACGTAGCAAAGCAAACCTACGAGCACACGGAGCACCAGGTAAGCTACGAACAGTCGAGCTACGTGCAGAACGCCCGAGAGAACACAAGCTTCCCAAGGGAAGCAACACAGCCCCCGGCCTCAATGCAGCCTTCACCTCTGGGTCAAACTTCACAAACATCCTCTAATGTTGCCTATGACCTTTCCTATCCTACGCCATTATCAATATTCCACCACACGCAAACTTTGCCGGAATATACGCCATCCATTGTTTCAGTGCATCAGGGCCGTTCATACATACATCCACATTCGTTGCTTGAACGGGCGATACCTCGAGTATCACAAGAACCCTCCTCGGCATTTGCAAGCTACGAGCACATGCAAACACACCTGAGGTACCAAAGTGCAGACATCGCGCAGAATACAACAGTGGCCGCTGGTCCCTCCGTAGAAGTAACACCACACAATAAAATTGCGGCAACCTCGTCTTCCTCTAACTTGTTCTCTGAATCCGCTTACCTCTCGCCCTATTCAACACACGCGAACTCGCAACTTTTGCCCAGTTACACACGATACGTTAACGAAACAGAAGACAATTCACGTATGCCTCAAGATCTGTCGCTGGAAAAGGCACGCCCAGACAGATCACCGCATGCAGTCCTAGGTATTCTGCCCTCGAACTCTCGATCTTCCTCCTAGTTGTTTTTCTGGCGTCCTATTTTCAAAGAGACACTGATCCTATGTGCTTGTACATCTTTATTCCGAAAGAGGTTCATTCCTTGTCATAGATATTTTCCAAAAATAAATACTAAACAAAAAAACAAAACGTGCTAGTTGCAAAACAATCGATAAAATCACTGACGGCCGAGTCAGTTCTTTTGTGTTAGGCACCACCACATTTGGAACAACAATGCGTAACCAGGTCGTATTTTAAGCTGTTACAAAAAATTATCACAAACTCTACCAACAGAAAGAAATTGCTAAAGTACAGACGCATCTAAGCCTCCTTTTCACAGGCCACCCATTACCCTCATAGAAGTTTAATCGTTCACTTTGTAGGCTTACTTGTATAGCTTCTTCAGTTGATGAGCTTGTGGAGAAGCGGGAAGCTACATATTGGCTGCTACGCTAGTACTGCATGTTGCGGGAACTTTACTTGTTTGAGATCTGTAAACAGCTGTTAGGATGGTAGCGTTGTTTGCCAAAGGGCGCGATGTTAGAGTGAGTAAATTTTGCACAAGAAGGAACGGGTCGCCGTCAATCGCACGAAACACCTCAACGCCCAAAGATTACGTCCCCCTGCTGCCCCGGTCTAACATGATACGAGTGAATGGCCATTTTACTGTCAAAATAAAGTTGAGGTTCGATTGTGCGGCATATTGTGAATAAGACTTCCTTCCTCCTTTCCTTCGGTACCGACATGATACGACGCCCTGTTCCAGCACCCATCTCTCATCACATCAGCCAGGCCTGATGTGCCCCGAACCTCAACTATAGTGAAATGGGTGTTCCTCACCAGAAAAGTACTAGGACTTGTTAAGCTCACTATTCATTTAGCAGCATGTCCAATTACCTTACAGTTTACTTCCTAAAACCGATTTTAAGCTGTTTGCGATGATCAGGCAATGAATGTTTACCTCAGCGTAAGAATCAAGTCTTCTCATGTGTGGAGAGGGACAATAGAGCGTGACCTTGTATTTGTATAAGGTGGCTGGTGCCGCGATGTCACCAGATTGCGTTAGATACATCCGTGAACTGGTAACGAATTTAGTATTGGGAAATAATGCAATCGGACTTCACTGGCAAGCCAAACATTGACAATGCTTTTTTGAAATCACTCGCTACATAAATAACGACAACTCAAATTGATGATTCAAGTGCAGTTGACTGCCAAAGAATATGGGCACATTTTCTTTTTGTAAAATTGTTGCAGCAATTGCTGCTCCACAAAATTTCAGCCTTCATGCCACAAAAAAACTTTTAGATTCCAAAATATTATTTTGACGTTAACACCATAAAACAAAGCTTGTTAAAAAGAAGATTCGTGAAGTGGTGGCATAGTTTTTTGTCTTGCGTGTGTTGCATGTAATACCATCAAAATATTTTAGCCAAGCTGCTCGGGTGAACTGTTTTATTGTTTTACTCAGGACAACTAACGTCACTATTGGCGTCTGCATTGCACGCGGTATGTGTACCGTTACCAGTAAAATAAAGTGCATTGCACGTGAGTTGACAGTGTTTCGTGAATTTTATTATGACAAATATGTGAACAGCAATCACTGAACAATTAGCTACTCATCTTAACGCACGCTTCTATATTTTGAAATCCAACATGTCGTACTCAGAAAACACGTTTCAATTAGACTTCAGCATGGTTTTCACAAGTACGTAATGAAACGTCCTGCATGCCATCTCAATAGTTGCATATGTTTCCCAAAGGGCCGCTAAATCACCTCTGTATTAATGTATAGAGCGCGTTATTCTTTTCTGGCGTTCCCAGTCTTTTCGGTGGCATTCCTAACGGCAGCAGTCTATTTACGTGACGTCATGCACACATGTATAGGCTCTCGATTGGTCCTTCAGATATCAGCCGTGAATTCTTCCCTGTACCTTAATTTTCCATGCATTCACACCTCCGTTATGCTTTGGCTGACGAGTATATTGCGCACGGCCAGCTCACTTCACTTTGTTCTGCACGTTTTCAAGATAACAAGCACAGATTACAGCATGTGGCTCAAATCGTGAAACTCTTACTGGCTCAACGCTAAGCTATAACATTGCCCACGTGTTTTATGAAAAAATAAATGGAGAGGAGGAAAGTGTACCTGGAAAAGGGCACCGTAGGCTAGCAAGAAACTACTGTCTCTCTTTTAAAGCTCGGGGTGGTTCAGGGTCTGCCAAAGGGATCTATCTATACACCTGACATTCGTATCAGTAAGAGTATCCCGCAATCATATAGATTTATTGGAATGGCATGCCCAGTGTTCTAGTGACCTAAATCCATTAGCTGAGCTCGGTAAAACGAACGTTAGTGATGGGGAAGAAGGTTGGAGCCTGGGTTGGGAAAGAGTAAAGCCTAGTTAAAGGATCAGGGCTGTGTCAAGCATCCGGGATGGAAGGAGGCGAGCTCTAAAAGGGCAATCATGTGCTCACGCTCACATATTAATATGTAGTTTTAGTTATGAATAGAAGTAAAAGGCCAGTTGGGCCCGTAAATACATAAAAATTATCCTTAAACTAATATTTCATTGCATAATAAGCAATATAAGGTGCGGGCTAGAAACTCCACTCACTGCAGGAGACTGCCATTCTGGCATGGCGTGTGTGACGTGACGTTCTTCATAGAACAGACCCGTCATCTTCTACTTCAAAATCAGCTGTAGCAAATAATTCAGTTACCAATTCCGAGCACAAGAAAGCTCTTACTGCTTCGTCGCATGTTACGCTGACCCCCAAAAATATCATCAACTGTAAAATAAACGCAAGCAAAAGAAGCGGCTTGTTACATCGCGCCTCGCGAGTGCGTTAATGTTGTCAGACTTTCGGTATACTCACGTGTTTATAAGAATGACTGTCGTAAGTTAAATGGTTCACCGAAAGTGGTGAAATTTCACGAGCTTGTTCGTGATCACCCATCGATTAACTTAGGTAACATAGATTATGAGCCCAAACGGGGTGCCATGGCCTTTTTGTGGGAAACATTGCTCACCTCAAGCGATGGGAGGAAAAAAGAGATAAATGTAAATAGGAGTTGGTGAAAAGATAGATTAAAAACAAATATAACTGATTCTTACGGTAAGATTCGAACTGGGGCACCACTCTCCAAGGTCCAGCGTCGTAGCCACTCGGCTATCAAAGAATGGTAGCTGCTCGGGAATTTATGAGAACCGTACAGCTGAGTGGCTATGAACGAGATAACGAAAAAAAATAGAAATAAAACGAAGCAGAAAGTAATTAGAAGAGGTAGAAAGAAAGCGTTCCGTAGCCCCGTATATGCGGTATAGCAAGTAGTTGACGAAGGGAAGTCAGGGTAAGGAGTAGGGCTGAAGGTAGAGCACAAAATAGTCATGTATACTTTAGTATAGCAAGGAGATGGGAAAGGAAATTGCACTTGAGGAGTGCAAATAAAGAGGGAAAGGGCACGAGCTCAATGGTTTGCAGTTTGCTGCACCATTTGTGTGTGCGTTCGGGTGATAGTACTTCACCCTCAAAAACTGTTTCGCTCGTTGCAGCTGTGTGCAGGCAATGCGATAAAGGTAAAAGTACCTTCATAAAGGTTTTAGAAAGTTGCAATTAAAGTACGTATTCGACGCGATGAGTTCAGTTTGTTCGGAAACTGCTTGAAGCTAGCCTTCGCGATTAAAGTTGGTGAGGAAGCAATGTACAGGTCGGTACAGACTGAAACCTTCACGAACCACCGAAGTCCATCGAAGAAGCTGTGTGCTTCAACTGAATTACCTTTACGCCTCGCAATGACAATCAGAGCGCAAAAATACTATAGACTAGTGGATGGATAACTTGCCTGAATACTGCCGTGGGGCGCTCTCTGACTAGGCCCCTAAAAAACAACTAAGTCAATTTCAAAGTTACCTTCATATCGACATAGTGTATATTACACAGAAATATACTTACCTTCAAAAGCCTACACTTCAAATAATACTTAAATGATACACGTACATCACATTTGTTAGCACATAGCAAAAAAAGAAAAATAATTTGAAAGAACGCCTTTCCTTGCCAGGCACATGATTCTCAAAGGTAGATAAATGATTACTGCTGCACAAACATAGAATACTGCAAATGCTGCGATTTTTGTGGTATCTGTCAAAGTTATGATTAGCAAAATCGGCTGAACACATATGCTTATGATGTTAGAGCTCATCATACGGAATTTCATGCCAGTGTTTTGCAGCATTGATTTATTCGGATAGCAAATTCAAGACAAGAATAATCTATGCAACTGATCGGTCTGAAATTCATCAATCCATTTTATGCACTTGGGCCGGTTTATACTTTTCTTACGGGGAACTTACCTACCTTGCTATGCAGTCAATAAAACTGTTTCTCTGTCTCTCTCTCTTTCATTGGGGGCGGGGAGAGGGGGTAAGGCCTGATTCTTCGAAAGAGTCTTTCCATGAAAAAAAAACAAAAAAACGACGAAGCGTTGCTGCAAGACCGCAAGTTGAGCCAGTTTGCCACGTTTGTGGCCACAATTGTGCAGCATAATCAAGAATACGCGTATCTCGACATGTAGTGCTTGAAAATAAAATAAATCGCAATTAACACACAATATCTTGCAATCCCAATGTGAGTGGTTCTGGTTGCGCCCTCTTCGGGTGAACATGCATGAAGAACCATGTAGCCGCTTCAAATACCTTTTTTTTTTTTACTAATAAAACTTCAGTTGTAAGAGCAAGCGCTGTCCTTGTTAGCCTCTTGTGTCAGTCTATTTTTTGATGTGCTTCTAAACAAATTTTATTTGTGTACAAAGCGTTGCCCGGAAGTATGGTTGACTGGACAAATTTTGAGAAAAGCCAAGCCCCACTGCTCCCCCACCCCCTTGCTACATGCTTGCCTCTTTTACAAAGGTTGCCATGGTGTTACCGTGGTTTTGGCGCTCGGCTTCTGACGCTAAAGACTCGGCTTCGATCCGAATGGTCGCACTTCGTTGGAGAAGTGACGCTGGAGCACCGTTTACTTACTTGCATTTCGCGCTCGATAAGGAACTCCAGGCGGTCGACATTTCTGGAGCCTTCCACTATACGACGTGTTTGATAATTTTATTGTCGTTCTGAAACGTGCAATCGTGCCTTTGGTATTAAATGCGACATTTTGGAAGAGTAATATGGTTTCACAAGTAGGACTCGCTGGTCACCACATGAATAATCCCACGGTGCCGTAGTGTACGCCGTCAGACCCTTTCCAGCAAAAGTGTGGCACATACCCGCGGTGCTGTTGGCATCGTTACGTAACTGTAAACTGACTATATAATACCTACGCGTCTCTTTATTCTATGTCTGTGTGTGCATATTTATCATTTTTGCGCCTCTTCTTAACGTTTCCCTCATTGAAAGAATCACAACACTGTTACCCTAAATACGCACGTTTCGCATAACATCGATTCCCAAAGTACGAGCAATTTGCCGAATTTCATATTAACGCGATCTTTAAGGAGGTGAAAATATGTGTAGTGCTGAAAACACTCGCGATAATAAAAGAATACAGAATTAAAAAGGCAGCCTTGAAGTAAATTTTGTCCACATGATGCGGATTTGAGCGCACCAAAGAAAACTCCTTCGTAACGTATGCTGCTCGTGAGGAGGTACAAAAGGAGCGCAGGCGATGCTATCAATGACGAGCATGCGTATCATTGATAGCATGCGTATCATTTTATGCGTATGCTATGTATTATGCGTATCATTTCATACGTATGCTATATGATACGTATCGTATCATTTGATACGATACGAATCAAATGATATGCATGCATGGCAGCGTCCACTGCGGCATGAACGCAACGAAGTAGTGTCCGCCCGTTGCACGCACATACCGACGATTTGGATAGTTATTTGTTCCAGCGAAAGAACACATGCTGCCCCTTGAATCACACGGAAGGCTCAGCCAAGGTCTGGTTCACGCAAACTAAAGGTGATGCCCATGACTTTTCACTTGTGTGTGCTTTATACTACATTTGCTGTATATTAGGTAGAGAAGCGAAGTACCCAATCGTAGATCTTGTTACGTGCATCGCAGGTGCCTTCAATGTGTGCCGTAAATTATTAGTAAGAAGTGGACGCGTATTGCGCCGTCCGCTGCCTGGAACGTTCTGTAGCGCGGAATACGCATAGCTAAAGTTTCCTCCGTTTATATACGTGCCAATATGGTTATTACCACTGCAAGTACAATGCTCTCTTATTTCTTCTCTTCTGCGTTTTGATTGTCGAAGGAGCTGCTTAGCCACTTTGTTGTTATTGCTATCAAGTAGCGGCATTTGTTACCCGCCACGGCGATAAAGTCCTAATAGTGCTGAAGTGCTAACCCAAAGTTCGCGGAAGGAACCCTGGCCATGGTAGACGATTTTTCAATGCAGACCCAAATTCCGGAGCTCCACAACAGCGTTTCTCAAATCAACATGTTTGGGCATGTTAAACCACGACAAATAATATTATTGATAGTATTATTGGCGCCTAGTTCTTAAGTATCGTAGTGGTGCCACATCAGTACTGTTCTGGTATCTTCAATCTGTTCATTTTGTGCATGTCGGCGCGAAAAGCTACAGCTAGCTTCTGAGACTGTTTACACAAGTACGCCTGCTTAAAACACGCCTCACTTAGGGCGACATCAGCCTGTTCAACAGCAAACAATACTAACAGCGCCAAAAAACAAACGAAGGCCTCGCCAGCGAGGACGCAAGGTCCCCTCGCTAACCATTCGTTCATTTTTTCACATTGTCCATATTGTTTGCAGTGAAGTAGCAACTACAGTTCAAGTCTGAAGGTGTTCATGTTCAAAAGAGTGTCAATCGCCCCGCCGCGGTGGTCTAGTGGCTAAGGTACTCGGCTGCTGACCCGCAGGGCGCGGGTTCGAATCCCGGCTGCGGCGGCTGCATTTCCGATGGAGGCGGAAATGTTGTAGGCCCGTGTGCTCAGATTTGGGTGCACGTTAAAGAACCCCAGGTGGTCTAAATTTCCGGAGCCCTCCACTACGGCGTCTCTCATAATCATATAGTGGTTTTGGGACGTTAAACCCCACATATCAATCATCAAAAGAGTGTCAATCACGGCCGCTACAACCCTTACACCTAAATGAAGTAAAATACACGATTTCTGAGAAAAACCACTGCCGCACGTACTCCGGAATTAGCAGCATCTGCAGACTCACCTATGCTAGGCTAGTGCTGGCCAGTGCAGGTGACATGATGGATGATATCCCTTGTGCGTAACAACCTACTATTTCTCTCGATCGGATCTCAAATATTAGCTTCCATGAGAGGCGCTGCTTGCGAAGTGAGAGGGTTGAGGTATCCACCACGTGACCATGCGCCACACCAGCTCCCATTTTTTTTTTCATATGTTTGTGTACACGGACACACTTAAGAATGCGTGCACGATCATAATAGTGTTTTTGTGTGTGGTATATGGGTGTGGAAGAATAATTTTTTCCCGAAAAACATTACCGAGAACATTCCTCCAAAACATTATCGAAACGCATATCACTGATATAATAATAGTTAGTACTTCTACCACTACTTCCTCCATGTGACGACTACAATAAAGAGCCTGCAAGCACCCATAATTTTCCCGGCTGCGGCGGCTGCATTTCCGATGGAGGCGGAAATGTTAAAGGCCCGTGTACTCAGATTTGGGTGCACGTTAAAGAACCCCAGGTGGTCAAAATTTTCGGAGCCCTCCACTACGGCGTCTCTCATAATCAAATGGTGGTTTTGGGACGTTAAACCCCACAAATCAATCAAATCATGCACCCATCATTTTCTTGTGACTGGGGCCGTATAAATGTGATCCTTTTCAGAACCAGTGGGGGCGGTGCTAAGTTCTAAGCAACGGCACAGAATATTGAATGCATCTCGAAAGGCCCCCAGCAAGTACGGTGATAGCATTAGACGTTATAGCGTGGTGAATAACGCTTCGTGAAACAATTACTTAGGTATTTTACTCAACACCATTTCACGAGAGCTCTACCCGAATAACTGCCCTTGCGCCAGTGAACCTAATATAACTAACTAATCTACCTGAATAACGACTATATGGTGATATGCTCAAAGATTTAACTTCTAGCGCATCTCGTGTGGTAGCCGGGGCAGGGTGCGCATGTGCAAACGGAATAATGTATCACACTTCGCGCGCCAGTACTATCGATGGCATTTGGCACTCTATCGCCACGCAAGGTACTGTAGAAGATAGCAGTGCTCAGATGCGACGCTATCGGCTACGCAGCTGTGCTAGCACCCATAAAAGATCCTGCACGAGCAAAAATGTGTTCATAACAACGTGTCCTGCAACTGTATTTTTGGAGCACAGCTCTACTTTACTATAGAAAGCTGCGGGGTTCATTGTCATGAAGGCAACACCTCCTATTACGTGCTCCGACAAGACGTCACGGGAGAGAGTTCCCACTGTACCCTTTAATCGTGTGACGTGACGTGAGCAGGTGCACAGAGAATGTTGCGAGAGCTGCTTCCCAGCTTGCTGACTGGGCGCGTTTGCTATAAGGGACGCCGACCGGTAGAGCCGCTGCCCGTTGTATAAAACGAGAGAACAAACGAGGACAGCGAAGATAGGCTGCACATCGCTTTCCAGGCGTCTCGTTCTAAAAGGCTTTAGTTGGACTGAAGAACGCTACAAAAGGTGTATTTGAGCCGAGAATGCCTCACATATATATTGTAAGCACATTAATCATACTTCGTTCTTCTCACTTGTACATAACCATCTTCCCCACCTCTCGTTCGTTGCTGTTATGAGCCGACGCAGATATCAAGGAATAAACTGCTTCTCTTTATTTTATCTACATCCTGTTGAACGCGTGTGTTCGCTTATTTTTCAGGCACGTTACGGACACCAGTCGAGAAAAAAATGTACATGGAAGAAATGAAGCGGTTTTGGGAGGATATATCAAGTGACAGTGACGAGGAGGGTGACAAAAATACAGAAGGCCAAAAAACAATCCAAGAAACGAAGATTGAAACTGAGCACCCAGTCCCAGAAGTGTTTCGCCATACTGGCTTCACTGGTATAAACCAAGAACATTCACCAAGTTCATACAGGCCTGATGATAAGCCAGCGGAGAATGAGGCAGATACCACGCCTGTTTCTAGACGCCTATTACCAGACAAACCTTCCATTAGCAACATTGCTGGTCCCAACGAAAGTGGTCGTTCTGGGCTGGAAACTCTTCTGTATGCCATCGACCTAATCACTTCCAAGACATCCCCGTATATGTACACGGCGACCACAACATGACACCCCAGATTTCGGCACAGGATCTTTGCCTCGTCACAAGGTCACACAACAGACAAGTGTTTCTACAAAGGCTACAGCACTCAATCACGAAATGCCTCCAACTGCTGAACTTCCACACCAACTACATCAAGAAAGTTCTAGCGACAATGTTCTGACTGCTCGACACCACAGCGGGTACGCTGTCGGGCAAGGAATGCAGTCATTTCAGTCGCTTGCACGTGAGTTTCATGAACAACAACATTTTCGTTTCCCAACTGATTCTCCCGTAAAGATAGCTGGACTGGGCAGTTCAGGTCCTACAGTTCGTTGCGCACCGCGCGAGGTAGCCCAATTTGGCAGCCACCGCGCTCTTACAGTAATCCACAAGCCACTGGACGCCAGAAGGGTATCGCTGAACCATCAGAAAAACCATCCATTGGACAATTATCTCCGCAGCAAAAGCCTGATGAGGGCATCACGCCTGTTGCCCGCAATAATGTCTTCAATCCAGGGCGTTCAGGCAGGAAGCGAGCGCTTCCGTCTTCTGATCGTGCTAGCATCTCGGCAGCCAAAAGAGGCAGCGTATTTGTACGGCCACGCTCGTCAGCACGAAGTACAGCGGCTGCATCGACTGTCACGGTGAAGGCTGCGCCTAAATTCACTCTGCCGAATTTGCCACCCGGCACATTGGTGCCACAAAAACCTGAGCTACCACACGCAGACTATAGTTCACTGCTTCTAGAGCTTTCGTCACTACACATTAGCCAAACAGATCCCAGAGGAACCCAAGATAGGACAGCGTCCTCTGTCGCAGATAGAGCATCCACAATTTCCGAAATTGTAGAAATCCTACAAAATTGCAAGACCCTGAGTTCTCAGTCAATGAAATCCGTGTTCGAACGAGTGCTGCGCATGATAAAGTCCCTAGACAACCGCGATCAATTGTGTTTCCGAGCGCGCAGTACAGTGCTTTCGCCGCACAGCACAACAAAAGTGCCGCATGAATCGACGTCTCCACATAAACCACTCCTCACTGAACCTGCGCTACAGCGCGAAGCCCATGTGTCATCTCCTCCGCAAACTGTATTGCAGTCGCCTGTGTCCAGGTTTTCGAAAATTATCACGCTTTTAGAAGAATTCAGATCGCGAGAAGAAAAGATGTGTGAAACGTTCTTCGAAAGTGCGTTGTCTCTTCTAGAGGTGCTAGAAGTCTGCAATGAAGAGCATCACTTAGCGGGCAGCACAGCGGCTTCGTCATACCACATGACACAAGGGACGCCTCAAATCAGTCCGCTGAATGTGCCGACGCCAACAACAATGCCGCAACAGGCGGAGAAGATGCAAGCAAGCTATACGTCACATGTTTTGCGAATAGCACCAACGCGTTCCAGAGAAACGAATGCGCCGAACTCCTCATTCACAGGCCAATATCGCTCAGGTTCCTCAGTCATGCAGCCGGTTCTAACATCCATACCTAGTCTTATTATGGGAGCTATGCAAGAGTACAGGTGCCGAGAAGTAAACATTCGTCAAGTATTGTTAGAACTGTTAGAATGCCTGAGGCCCCTTAAGGATTCGTTGGAAGACCATGATCCCGACCGTCCTCGAGCGATGCCTAATCCTAACCGAACAGAAAACCGCAGTGGCCATTCATTGACCGAAAGCGAAGAAAGGCGCATAATTACGCAGGCGGTGACCATATTGCGAGGCACACAACGTAAAAGCCACAAAGCACGACCTTCACAAAGGCAGCCAATGGGAGAGTCAGCAAAGCGTGACTGTACGTGACAACAAACCGATGGCTTCCACAAGTGCCATTTCGTCCATGGAAGAAGACTGCTTGATGCCCCAAACTGACGTTTCTTCAAAGAAAGAACGAAGAGCTGAGGATCATCCCTCCACAGAGTGAGGTTGGTATGGCACCTTTTAAATGTAGGTTATCAGTGCCTAAAAATGATTCTCCGTAGACTGCTCATGATAAAAATGGCGAATGAGATCTCTCACCTCTATGCGCTGGTGTGAAATACGCCGGGAGATATTTTGTTATCTCATCTAGATTTACTGATGCCGTTAAACAATGCACGCTCTTTTTAAAAAAAAACATATTTGGTGACATGAACTACTGCTATTAAGTGACATCATTAGCTCTGGCACCATACTAGAAGTAAAAGTGCAGTTGGATGAAAGCTGTGTTCAAGTGCACTACGAAGAAATTGTTTTGTTTTTGTTTTGTTTTTTGTGAAGAAAGATTGGCGTCTCCTTTCTAGAAGAGTTGCTAAAGTTTGACAGAAACTGCAAACACGTAACAACCGCTTATTTGGAAAACACTGCTTGAGCGCTGCATTGAGGATCTAGCTTTTCGTGGCTGGCGCAATGTTAGTTAAGTGAATTGTCGAGAGCGTTTCGAATACCTTACCATATGCACTGTTTTATTATTTTATCCTTGACAACCAGTGATGCCTTTCAGCATCTCGGTAGTATATGTGTGACGTGACGTGAATAAAGTTGCGCATTTAACCAAACTCGAACTGTGTGTGGTGAAGCTTACATTGATAGAAATTACAGGTTCACAAACAAAGCAGTGTTAGGAACAGTGACAAAAACATCATAAAAGTAATGAAAATATTAAGAAACGTCCAGGTCTCTACAGTGTTAGTGGCCGAAATAATATATCGTAAGGTTTGATCCTGGCCGCAGCAGTCGTATTTCGATGGACGTAAAATTTTATAGGCCCCTGCACTTTGTGAAGTCCATGCACGTTTAAGAACGCTAAATGGTCAAAATATCTGGAGCCATCCACTGCATCTTTCGTTATCATACCATGTTTTTGGGCGTGAAACACCAGGGATTATTATTAACCCGATTTCGCACATTCAGGTTTCTCCAATTCGCGCCACTCCGACAACGCAGCCGACGCCTGGCCCACCAGCAATAAAAGTTACATAACCAGATCACGTAAATAGCGATCGCTTTTCAAAGCGTGCAATCGCCGTTCTCACTTCGATACAAACTTTCAATTATATGTGACTTATAGCTGTAGTCTTTGGCCCTGGAATGCCTGCATTTTCCACACGTGAGTAACGTAAAGGGTATCATGGCGTAAGGGACAAGTGTCTCAATATATTCATGTATTGACACGGTGAACGCGTTTATCGTGCATATATATCAGTCCATGAAAATATTGGTGTGTGCCCAGCAAAGGATACTACCATGAGAGCGGCCGAACATGGGCGGTTAAACAGATAAACGGAGAGATGCACAGATAGTAACACCCACATTGCTAGCATTTAGCAAAGCAATGCGCCTTATTTAAGTACTGTAACCAGGTGGACTTTGCGAACACTCATTAAAAAATGAAGCTGGTGGCCTTTTCCTTCACCAGATTATCACATTATCTCAGAGAAGTGTTCGCTATATGTTTTATAACAGCCCTTCAGCATTCTTTATTAAGCTTCCACGTGGTAGCAAAGCCACGATGTTTTATAACCACCAAGTATCTTGTGACAGTGGTGTAACTGCGGTAACGCCCATGCCATGTGTGGGTCAATTGTTATCTCGTTCATTTGTAATAGAAGTTCTGCGGAGTGGCATTTAAGCAGTTTCTGTGGTGCATGTGCGCTTATTATTATCAAAATTTTTTCACAGAATACACAGATTATTGCAGCACACATCCCTTTAGCGGGCTTACTGCTGACTTGACTTTTAGTGCACCAATGGTGAACAGTGGGGTGTACCTTTCTCGGTGGCGCATACCCGTCTATGACGCACACCTGCGTTACCACAAATCCCACAGATGAGAGACTCCACTAAGAATGGTATGGCAGGGGTGGGAATGTGATCGGAGGTAGGAAGAAAGGGAATGTCAGGTTCAGTGATAATCTCAGTTGTCGCACCACCAATTAGTGTCAGCTGTATTGTTTCGTTTTGTCTGGTTAACTAACAAAAGATAGATAAGCAGTGCTGGGACAAAGCATTCAAATATGAGCAAATATTTGAGGTATGCACCACATGCAGCATTTGTAAAAACAACATTCACTGAACACAATGCTGCAAATAAGGAAGCAGGGTATTGAAATGTGTTCGGGACTAGATGCTTTCGCATAGCCAACGGAAAATGATGATTAATAAATTTTATTCAGGTAGAAAAATGCGCGGGCTCCCAGGTAAGGTTAATATAGTCAGGGGCGTAGCAAGGGCTGGCCCAAAGGGCCCCTGCCTCCCCCTCCCCTACTCTTAAGTTTTGAGCACGTCAAGGAGAGTGAAAAAATGACAATTTTAAAAGTGTGCCACCCCCCCTCCACCTATTCAATGAAGTGCCCCCCGAAAAAAAAAGTTTTCTGGCTATGTTCCTGGTGGTAGTACACGTATGCAAACGTTCGGAGTTCACGTTAGCACATAAAAGCATAGCATCACATGGTCCTGCAATCGGCCTTCGTGTGATGAGTACTTCAATATGTCGGTTACACAAAAAATTACTGTTCCTACGTGTGAGCCTGTGTAGGGGAAGGGGAGTGCACCTTGTGTTCCTGCATTACGTGTTCTGTCTCCAGCAGCGCACTTGTGCGCCAAGGAATGCTCAGCCTCACCAGCATCTGAATGTTGCGGCTGCCCCAGGTCACTCGAGAACCTTCTCTGTGCACACCCAGCGTGGGCGCAGAAACGCTGGAGACTCATCACTACTTACAGACAACAGGACCTCCCTGCGACCACCCGTAATGACTTCCTGTTCTCTTCGGCTCCCAACCTCTGGACTCTCGCTGCCTTTTGGGGGGAGGGGGGAGTTAGTATGAGGCACCAATTACCAGCGTGTTGGGTGTAGCGCAATTAATGCGGCTGATGTAGAGCGCATAGACAGTTCCCGACCCGTCAACTAGCGAAGCCGATCGGTTCTGCGAAGGCGAACGCGGAAGACCACGAGCACGGGAAAGAAAGGAGACTCCTTCGTTCGCACGGTTCACTAGCGGAGGCGCCAAAGTCACCCCCGTTCGGGACTAGAAGGAGAAGGCTTACTTGAAAAAGCGTCTGGCAAGAGGCAGGTCAGGCGCCACCGTCTGAGTTTAAGCCATTGTTGGCAGGCACGCGTGCAACTGAGAATGACGCGGGGACACGACCACTTGGCTGACCGAGACATAGTGGCGGCAGGGAGACGAGCATAACCTCCCCCGCTGTACGTCATTACCGAGGGCTGTTAAGATGTTGGGCGCCTTGTTGTCGCAGGCAAACCTGGAAAGAGCGGATGTTCGGGCTTGGACTCGGGCAGTAGCCTGAGGCTGCAATAAAGCGTCTCTTCACTGGACTACCGCTCTTCCTTAGCACTGCCACCGTGCACTCGAGTCATTGAGGGGACCCATTCCGAACCTGAAACATCTTCTCTCCTTAGCTAGTGTTGAAGCTAGTCGAGGAGGAGGAAATTAACTGGGGGTTTCTGGAGGCACTAGGAATCAGCGCCAACCACAAGGCCGCAACTTGCAAGACACTGAATTTCCCGTTGGCCTCTTCCATGAATGTACGAGACCCCTGGCTGATTATCGTCTACGTATCTCCTACCTTTTGCTGATTTCCCCTGCATTTCCCTATTTTTCTTTCCCTGACGCGGCGACTTGTCACAGAATAAAACGCCATTTCTACAATGGACTCTACTATTACTGCTACTTCTACTACTCTTTGTTCTGGTAGGAATGACATCATAATTATGAGCACTATAAGAAGAGAAAAAAGAGAACAAATGTTTTAATTTTACCAACGTGAATTTTTCAAAGCACACTCTAGAAGAACCTAATTGCGGCACGTATGTTGCACATGTAAAGCGCTTCTGCTGCAAGGAACAAGCAATGATTGCGATAGCAAAAATATTGAATGTCACGTAAAGGTTGACGAGCAGCTTGATACTCGCTTACCACCGAGGCACAAACAAGGTTGTTTGTAAAGGACAATTGGGAACTAAAACTGTCACAGTTGTTATGCACACAGCTCTTACATCTTTGTGTTTGAGCAACGGGATGAAAGTGTCGACAACGCAGAACCCGGCGCTCATGAATTTTTTTCTTATTTTAATGTGCAGCGTGCGGGATGACCTATCTCTGACTCCTGGCATGCGGTGGTGTCTGACGTAAGGTGTGCGTGCTGTTTTTAACACAAGTCTTTTATGCCGGTGCCCACAAAGACTTCAATGACGTATTTCTGTCACCGAAGTGACGCCTAAAACGCACTGTCAAAAGACAGAGAAAAAGTTTCGTCATCAAGCCAGAGATCACTGGGTCTGCAGCAATAGATACTTGCAACGCTATCCACTTTGCCATGATTATATACTCTTAAACCATGAAAAATACGCCTTTTATATCTGCCACAGTCTTCTCAGCGTTCTTCTTAATGTGCAGTAATGCATCATGAACGTTTCACACTCGACTAGAAGATGAAAAAGAAGGGCCTGGAAACTTTGGCACACACCCACACTGGGGGAATGGCCAAGAACCAGGCACAACTCACGAAACATTTTTATTTTGATAGCTTACGGCTTTTAAAGGGCTGAGAGGAATCAAGGAAAACATTGAAATACTAGAAATTGACAAATAAGCTCACGGAGAGTTGAAATGAAGCAGATAATTTAAGAAACAACAATGAATGAATATATTCGAAAACAAGTAATTTAGGAGTAGTAGTTGGTTTTACAGTATCAATCAATTCAAACCTTTACCAAATGCCTGCGATGCATCGGCAACTTTGGTCAGGAACTCTGGGAGGCTGCTATGCGCCGCCAAAACCACGATCTTTAGGAGGCTATTCTGAGGTGGGCTGAGGTGGTAGAAGAGGCCTACCGCGAGTAGAATCTCTCGCCTTCTCACAGCCCCTTTGACAAGGGATAAAGTTGTTGCTCTCTTTCTCCCTTGTCACTGAATCCTAGGAACGAAACCCAAAAAAAAGCACATTTAGAGTTAAGACTCCAAACTTATGAGACGGAAGGCAGCACCCAATATAATTTTGCGCAATGCGGTATACCTTTACAAGATATTAGATAAAGGTCTGCTGTCTCAGTGACTTCACAAAACCAACAGTTAGGGTAAGCAGCCATAGTACCTTTGATATGATATTTGGGGTTTAACGTCCCAAAACCACCATATGAACATGAGAGACGCTGTAATGTAGGGCTCCGGGAATTTTGACCACCTGGGGAGCCTACAATCTTTGTGTAAATGAAAATTGAGATGAGGAGTTTGGCACCACCGCCTAGTGATTGCGACTTCAAGTGCACGTGTGCGACATATTTTGCTGTTTTAGCGATAACGACGAGTTTATTCAACGCGTTATATCTAAGCATCTGTCTCATTCAGCGCGATTCAAGTAGGAGTATGTGCAATATTTAATGTGAAGCATTTCTTATCAAACTTCGGCGACTTTGAGCGTATCTATCTATCTATCTATATATCTGTCTATCTATCTATCTATCTATCTATCTATCTATCTATCTATCTGTCTGTCTGTTTCTGTCTGTCTGTCCGTCTGTCTATCTGTCTATCTGTCTGTCTGTCTGTCTATCTATCTATCTATCTATCTATCTATCTATCTATCTATCTATCTATCTATCTATCTATCTATCTATCTATCTATCTATCTATCTAGCCGCTTACGTTAGGGTGCTCTCGAGGTCACCCCCTTAACTTGCCGTGAACCAAAGTCTGTATGTGAGAATAAGATGGTTTAGCAAGTATGATGCGATGGTCAAGACATGAATAATGTCACAATCCCGTCGCGTACGTCGTAAAACCCTTCCCGTCAGACAGTGGCACATATTCACGGGCGGTTATGTGGCACTGGTATGCGGGCATCTGCCACAGGTGAGTGACATTTAGTATCTACCCCGGAACGACAAGAACACACATGAGCGACTGTAACGCGCGAGTATTAAGAAATACCCGATATCGGTAGCGTCGACCCGACGAATGCAAAGAATAAATGTCAGGGTCCCAGCTCGAATTGAACCCAAGCATTCTGCGTGGCAATGAAGCGTTGTGCCAGCTAGCTACGCCAGGTCTCGAAACTACTGTTCAAATAGACGCTAATGTTCGTGAAACGTCAATAGTGGTTGCAGTGCTGCCTACCTAATTTTATACACATTATATATGTAGTCCTTCGATACAGCCGTCACGTCACGTTAACGTCAATTGTGGTTAGTTGCCATGCACTCAAACTAATTTATGTAGCAGTGTCCAGGGCCTAAATCCTCGCGAGCATCACCGCTTTCTATCAACTTCTGGCGTTGCTAATACACATGTGGCAGTTGGCATCGTTGCGCAAGTGCAAACAACTGGTTCTATGAACATCTGCAAGTCTTCAACATATGTCCGTGCGTGCAACGTTTGTATATATAATTAGCGTGATTTCATCCCGTATCACTCAATAAAAAAAATTCAACACGGTCGCTTTCCCTCCGCATGCTTCGCATAACGTGGATTCCCAGGTACGTGGGAACTGCCGAATTAGCAAGCGTCTCTAGGGGTGCAAGCCACGATGACAGCGTTTCGACGGCAGCGACATTTCAGAGACCTGTGTGCTTTCAGTTATCCATGCGTTGTGGAACACCAGAAGGTCAGCGTTTCCAGGATCCTGCGCTAACACATCCCCTGCAGTCGCATCAGATTTTTATGGGGTAAAACCCCAATAAATAATTCAAAGTGAGTACGTGCGAGAAAGTCTTGTTCTGAAACTCGTTGCTGTATTTATCCAAGTCTACTAAATATGTGTTTTTTGAAATAGCAGCTCCTTGCTTTCGCATATCTTCCGGTATTACTTTCTTTACCTGACTGTACACATAGCCAAGTCAACACTTTTTTTATTGCTATATCCATTATCGACACTGTTAGCTCATATTTGCCGTCGGCGCCACCGTGTTTCTCGGGATGCGTAAATGTAGGTATATATAGAAAACAAGGCATAGAATATATAAATCAGAAGCGAAAATTTCAGAACACTTGACAGAGAATTCAAACCACTGTCCCCCCATTCCGCTACAAGCTGCCTTCGACCACTCACCTTGCATGCACCAGCATAACGCCAATCTGTCTACACATACCACCTACGGCTGGTGGAATGCAGATATCGCAGGAGCTTGGGGGTGTTCTCCATCAAGTGACACTCTTAAATTTGCTTTTAATTTTAAAACTACAACTGAGACGCCACGGAGAAGGGAGGCCCTTTCTGTATTCCCTCGAGATGGGAAACGCGAAAAAAAAAAAACATGCTTGATCCCTCCGTCATATAAATCAATAAGACACCAAAGTAAAAGGTGTCCTAACAAGAGTAGCTTACTAATTACTGTCCACCAATATGAAAGCATGCGCAATCTCTACTGATGTTTGACAGCGATAACACTGCTTGAAGCAGATGCATCCACGTTAACACCTTGTCATACATCTCCATCGCGACAAATAATATCGATCATGAATCATTAAACAAACCCTTCTGGTTACAGGTGAAAGCGGAACAAGAGAAAGCGATGTGACAGTCAGAAGAATGCCCCGAACTTGAGTGATTGGACCCCGAACTTGAACTAAGGTCGCCTACTCCCGCCATGTTGGAATTCTTTAATGCCACGGCCCGACCACTGATCTCTACTAGGGGAATGGAGGTCAGCGGGCCCGACCAGAGCGAAACGCAATGTGCGTTGTGTCTTGTCTGTGTGCTGGCCACGTTTTTTTTTTTTTTTTTTGCAGGGCGAGCTTAAGCGACGAACGCGCCACATATAGTGAGTACTTCCAGATGAAACACGCGCTTTGCTCTATGCGTTCCAGGGATATTTTAACCCCTGTTAAGGATGGATGGCTCACCACTGCGGTCAAGCTTTCCTGCCCCTATTGAAGAGCCTTGTGTAAGCCTTTTCTAGATAGATATCTATTCTAATAATTGAAGGGCGTTTAAGTGTGACGCAGATGGAAAAGAACAACACTGACTAGAGTCACTCCGGATAATATCGTATCATTTTCGCTTAGGGCGATTTCACTTCGGTCTAGTCATGTTTGCATTGAAGTGTAACTCGTCTTGCTTTCATACAAGCACATTACTTGGACAGTTATTACATTACCAAGGCATCGCTTGAAAGAATTCTGATGGTAAACAAAACATGGCATTGGGCAGCACGTTTCACATCGGAAGTTGAACATTTGCGTGAGGTCATTGAGTCTTTGCGTCAGGAAATGAGCTGACCTTCAAGTTATCACCTATCAAACGAGAACATGAAGTCACCATTGCAGATTAACGCTGCTCAAAAGCAGGATTTATCAGGCGATAAGAATGCCGATGATAATGAACTGTCGCTGCACAAATCAACGTAAGCATTTTTTAGTCAATCTAAAGACCCCCTACCCCAAACAATGATACAGCGGACAGTGACTCATATGCAGTGATTTAGTGACGCCTGCTTTTCCAGCGTGGACCACTCAGTCAATAAGTGAATGAGGAACCAGGGACGTCAGTGTCTTTTTACCACGACGAGCGAAGGCAGCCATGAAAGTGCTCCTTATGCCTAACGTATAATAACCTTTACCTTATGAGAAAATCCCCCAAGAAAGGCCGCTTAGCGGCTAAGCAAGGCAGCTCTAGTACTGCGTGTTAGCCCTAATCTGGAGGAATATTTTGGTCTCACCATTACTGCAGAAAAAGGATGTGCTGCGAAGTTGAGGACCAAAAAACTGGACTGGCACAGGGAAAGCGCATCACAGCTTACGCGTCAGTTACACCTGGCTCGGACGAACATCAACTGCAGGAGGCGTTAAACGATCAAGAAACCAGTGAGTGATCTGTCAGAGGGAAAAAAATGATGGTGCCGTTGTTAATTCAGGAGAGCTGACCCCTCCATTGAGTGTAACATGTCGTTAGTTCCCAGACAATGTTATCACAGCGGATCGAAACGCAAGAGCGATGAGTTTGGTGCTAAAACGAAGTCAATTGAGGATGAAGATTGCAGCATAAATGCCAACAACTCAAGATCAATGACAGCATCTATTGTCAGTCCACTGAAAAAACTTACAACTGAAGACGTTCCACGCGAAACCAGTAGATGTACACGCATTTTAAATGGTGTAGAGGGAGCCACGGTGTCGGCGAAGGATGCTACATCATTCAAGGCCGCGGATTCTAGTAGTCTCATCAAAACCACCGACGACCGGAGCAAGGAAGAACGCATCCAAACTCAAAGGCCTGGAACGAGCGCCTGCACTTCAGATGTACCAAAAGTGACAAGTACGTCGACCATTCCCTTGGAATACGGCCCCTCGGAACATAAAAGAACGGCCCGAGCGTCACCAGACAATTCCGTTACCGGCATCAACCACTGGACGCTAACAGAAGCGCGCTGCAAAGTGGAGGACACCGAGGAATGTAATAGACAGGAAAATGGTGCCTGCGGGAAAGATACTACAACTTCAGAGCCAACGTTGCAGCCTTCCACAGCAAGCTTGGCACACAGCGAAAATGACTTTTTTGGATACGGACGGAGTTTATTTGCCAGAGTCAATTCTGGCTGACAGGATAGCTAAGGATTGGAATACATCTTTTTACGGAAAGGAAAGCGCCAAGAAAAGCACCATTGTTTGGACATTGGGTGAGTCATTAAAAACGGCCTCTTCCTCATATGACATACATGAAACAGATACAGCTGATTCTGGGACGCCGGAAGACGTTCCCAAAGAGCCGTTGCCTCCTTGCGAGTTTCAGCAAGTGCCTACCGGGGACCAATCTGCGTTCTACCATACCGACGTTTCAAAACTATCCTCAAGACAGCACAGCGACTATGACGAAAGCTTCCGGTCAGCACATTCAGCGACAGCTGCACCCACTTGCACGAATGCTGTGACAGACAGTCTCGGCAACGTACCACCACAAAGGACCAATGTGAGTGATGAAGATCCTAACTTAACTTCCGTGAACCAAAGAAAGAAGGCCGAGCATGTTCGTGCGCTACATCCTTGTCATACCTCGTTGCTTGACGGACACAGCCAAAGTTCGAGTAGCGATCAGTCAGCATGCACGAGCCGATACGAGCAAGTACCACAGAATGCAACCATTCAACCAGCTGCAGGTAAGCTATGCTTCAATAACCTACGATGTCGTACAAATGATCGTGTCGCTCCGTTGAGGAACTGTGCATCCAAAGAATATTTACAGAACATTTATGAAGTTGTGGGGCTCCTCGAACAACACTCTGAATTGCTAGACAAAGTTCAACTGAAGTACATGTTTTGCCAGAAATATACTTTAATTTCGCTGTATGAACTACTTTCTGCTTTTTTTATATGTCCTTCTAGTCGTGCAAATTGTTCTCCACAGAGCAGGAAGCACGGTGAAGCTTGAACTATTCACATTGTTCCTGGCTCTGTTTTTCAGTGTGAACGCCTGTCGAACTGTCCATTCTGTGGCTTCTGAAATTGGAGGCTCGATAATAGAATTAAAGAGCTGTAATTGCTGCGCGTGCTACAATATAATGCAAGCCTGCTACACATTTATGCAACCTCAAGCTTCGATGGCTTGCTTTAGTTAGGAGAAGGTTTATTTGTAATTTTTGAGGACGGATACTGCAGAGTTGATCAGGTAATCCCATGAGAGCACTTACTCAGAGCGTTGTTTTTAAAAGAAAAGAAGGATAACCAGCATTAGGTGAATCAGCTTGGTTCTCAAACCCCTGGACGATAAATCACAATAAGTGTGTCGTGTGTTCACTTTGAATTCGCCTGCGAATCGCAAAGCACTTCTGTGCGGGCTATACTGCTAGTGAAGATTAGGATTCCCAACTGAGACAAGAGCTGCGATGAGTGCAAATTACGTGGTTCTGATACAACGGAACTAGGCGCAAATCTTACCGGCAACAAGTCAGCTTTCCTCTTTCACTGGAAGTATAGGCATATGTATGGAAGTATAGGTAACACTTCCATTGCTTTATGAATAGTCACATTGGGGCGAACTGATTCCTGCTTTAAGTTTTCTTTGTGGTATGCTGAGGAAAGTAAATACGTATATGATTCATTCATTCATACTCAGAATTGTTTCACACCTTGTGCCTTCACTTCTTCTGCCTTGTTATTATACATTCGCCTTAGGGGGAACTTGCCTATTTCCTGTAATACTGTGATAATGTTTGAATTATTCATGTGCAGGCGAATACCAGCGGCCTTCAGGGGCCACAACTCGTGGCGCTGCGCATCGTAACGTCAGGCGACGGCTGCTTTTCAATGGGAATCAACATAATTGCGCCGCACAGGAAACTTCACAAAATCTCTCTCGGCACTGCCCACCTGTTGCGCAGCACTACAGAAACGCACCACCATTCTTTGATCATCTTCCGACAGGTATCCTCTTTATTAGTTTTCATATTTTTTAAAGATAGAAGTTATTCCGAAGCCCATATACATTCAAGAGTGAAATGCATGCCTACGTGAAGAGCGTCGATGTTTGAATTCCACTTAAGCAGGGGTCTCAAGCGCGTGGCGAGCGACTCGCATATGGCGGTCTCTACGCCATACTGTGTTTTTTTTTTTGCGATTTCGTATCAAGCGTCAGCAAATTCAATGCGCGCAAAACTGGAATGCACGACAGAGACAAGGCGTAAAGAGCACTGCGTCAGCCTCTGTCGTCCTTCCCAGTTTCGCGCGCTGTTAAATGTGTTCACATGCAGTAGCTAGCTCAACGAGCAACCATTCTTATTGAGTACGTTCGTGACCTACACAGGCCTGACTGAGTATTTTGCCTCCGTGAGGCTTCCCGCGTGCTCATTCTGTTTTGAGGCATAACCGTGACAATTATTTGTATTTCACTGTCTCTGTGTGTCTAGATTTGAGTTATTTTATTCGGAGATGGATATCGACGTGTTCTTAGAACACAGCTACCAGCAAATCGTACAAAAGTCTCTCCCGCTCCTCGCCGCTCTTACCTCTTTCAATGTTCGGGCCTTTGCGTTACTAAATTGGGTGACTGCGGCTCACTGGCTCAAGTGAGGTTGAAAGCATTTGCCTATGAAATAAAACCTGTTGCGGCTTTTTGCAGTTGACGCAATTGTTCGGCTGCAACTGTATTCATATGTTAAACAGCGAAAATGACAGGGCACGGTTGGCTTGAAAACATGACAGGCGCTGATTCACAGCTATGAAGTTGATAATGTATGACCGGAAACTTAGTTGCGAGATAGCGGCTGTCTTGACTATGCTTCATGCACAACTGATTAGATTACAAGATATGCGCTTGCAGTTAGTGAAAGAGCCACTCAAATGGAATCTCTTGAGCCGATGTTGATACTTGCCTCCTTCTTCCTCATACGTACCGTTCACTGGTCTGACTTGAAATGAGGCCTAAACTCCACAAGAATAACTTCTGTTTACTCTGTAAAAAAACAGGAAGCAGTTACAAATACATACATAATCTGTACTGAGAACGGAAGCTAATCTTCGGCTCAGTAACCCCCGTATTGACAAACCTGACAAGCTTACCCTTATAACTTTGTCAACCTTAGCCATAAGTCCAACCTTAACGCGTTTCAAGAACCTGCCTTGTACTTATCGCGGAACTTTCCTCGTACTTAAGTAAGGGTTGGTTAATGTAGCTTATTCCCTACTTTAAGGCTTCCTTAAACGACATAGCGGAGGAAGACAACTTTTCGTTTTCCGTTGATTATGTGGACCACAACGAATAAGTTTAGGATGGCACAGCGTGCGCATACATTGCGTCACCACCGCGGTGAGTGCTCAATGATCGACAAAACCCGGTTGAGACCTATACAAGAAGCAGGCATTTTTATGCCACCTCCACTTCACAAAAAGCGCCGTGGAGAATCTGCTCACTGGATTGTTTCTACAAGAAAATATCCATGGTCGGGGGTTCACTGTGCCCCATATTATGCAGGCAGCTGCTTATCGCACCGTGCCTTTATAGAATTGGCACGTTTCAACTTGCGAGTGACGGCCTTGTCAATCGTAATAAACTGCGTTAAGAGATATCTGCTACGGTTGCGAAATTTTTTCCCCTACTGGCAAAACTTTCCGAAGTGGCACAGACATTTTTTCTAGTTGTTTGGCCAGCCGTACACGAATGCACATTGTGGCGGCAGTTGATTTAGAGTGAGAGCTGCATACATGTTGTTCGTTTTTTTTTCTGAAGACACACGGCGTCCATCTTGATGTACTTGACAAATTCCGCCAGGACATAGTCGCTTCGTCGGTGAAGTTCACTTCAGTGCACAGTTCAACAATAAATGCAACTTCCTAAAAAATTGGTGTAAACGGTTCAAGCTAATGAACGAAGTGAAATTTTAAAGAAAGTGAAAGAAAACCGCAAATCCTGGAGAGAGCGCGATAACATCACCGATCATAGCCAAAACGTACAAGACGTTCCAATAACAAAAGTGACCTAACCACCCCACTGCGTCGACGGGAGCTCCAGAAAAGTGGCCAGACAAAAAAATGTACGATTCACTGAACACTGCCGGTGGTTAAACAATAATTTCTGCTGTTTGCGTTTGACCTCTCTTCGTGGTATTGTTGATTTGTTGCAGTGAAGCCAACGTATTGCTTCTCGCGGTAAAGATATTCAAGAAAAAATTTACCGACACTCGCACCTAGGACCGATACTTGACCAGTTTAGGACGTCTTTCATAAGGCACACTTACGACATGATAAAATATGCTTTTTAAAGTATTTTTGTACTTTTCTTACGCTTATACTTTTCACGCCCTTTCGAAAGTAGCAATAACGCAATAAGTCAAGAGTGGTTCATTTATACAGGGGGTAAACAATGAAGCGTAAAGCAGAAGTACTTATGGACTCACGCTGTAAGTTCAAATGCACCTTTTCTTTGCGACCGCAATTCTAGGCATAACGCATCGACAGTTGAACCGAGCGTGTACTTACTGCAACTTACTTTTGTTGTTTCTATAGATGTTTCCCAGACACCACCTGCCCTGCAACTTCAATTGCAAAATGATGGAGAGGTTACGAAGCAATCCAGTTCACCAGGTTCGGGCAACTTGGTTCCGGGCTTAGAATCAGTTTCTCCTGGAGAGAAGGCACCATGGAAATTGAGTAAAAAGGCTGTGCTATTGCAACGGTTGACTCGGCCACTACGTGCACCATCCCTTTTAGACGTTTCTGTTCCCAGTTGGAAATTTCTTTCCCCTGGACAGAAGGCTGTTTTGAAATGCGCCCTAGAAGCTGCACCAGTGAAATCGGCACATCAACCTCAAAATATTTCCCCAGCTTCGTATGATTCAGATTCTAGTCTAGAATTCCTTTCCCCGAGACACAAGGTGGCTTGCAAAGTGTGCGAACTGGCTGTGCAGATTGGACAGTCACGTAACCCTCATATTAGTTCATCAGCCTCCAAGAATCCAGCTACCGGCGTGGAATTACCTCCGTTAGTAATGGGCGCCAGGATAAAAAAGAATCAGCCTTTTTCACGTGAACAATTTCTAATCGAAAGTGGTATTCCACAAGCAATTAATTCCTTGGGTTTTGACACTACTTCTTCGAGTCTTGAGGCAATCACAGCGCGAGACACACAAACGTGTGCAACAAACAATAGCTCTTGCCACCAAAATTGTCCTGGCGCTCTAAGAATGCAGCAAGTAGTGTCTCCACTGGGACGTCATCCTTTGACAGTGCTGCAAAACTCAAAGCGTAACGCGACTAAACAAGGTTTGGCCACACACTCCTTACATCAAGGAACAGTGCAGCAGCCAACTGTACCAAAGTTTCAAGACAATGTTTTCCGGAACAAGACCTTACCTCCTCAGGATTTATTTACCCGACTAAATGGAGCACCGGAAGCACTGCCACAAACAACACTGCGTTCAGTATCAGCGGAAGCATCGGCTACGTCTCATTATTCCGGTAAGCAAGTTTCCCCTGCGAAAACACGTGTGGAAGGAAATGCAGAGACAGAGACTCTCTCTCAGCAGCGGGCCTTGCACCTTCAAGAGACAAAGAAAAATTACACGCCGCACCAATCATTTCCGCCACTCTTTAATCCTCCTGTCGACGACGCACAAAAATACCCCGTCAATACGCCAAGTGGCACGATACGAGTTTCCGGATATCACAGTGGCGTCTGCAACAACCTAGAATTCCGACCAGTGACTGCACCTGTACAGAGCCACACGTCGCGAGTACGACGCCGGACACCCTTAGATATATTAGTCTCGGTAGCATCCAACTTGCCACCAGCTCACAAAACAAGACATCATTTGACCCCCAAAGACTTGCCGCAGCTGAACGCAAGACTTGCGGAAAGCCACAGTCAAGCAAATCTATCCTTTTTTGAAGCATCGTACAGGCCGTCAGCCCATGAACCATTGGCACAATTGACCTACAAAAATGTAGGGCTCCTTCACGAAAACATGCAAGTTAACGAGCATCTAGTGGAGCAATCGACAGCGCCACCGATGCCCTGGCATCACGATTCCTTCAGTGAGAGATGTCAGGGGCCAACCACTTACAAACGACCACCCTCCATGTTATATGTAACGACAACAACAAATACGTCACCAGAGGGACTCATTTCATTCCGACACCCCCCTTTTTTATATAGAGGAACTCCAGGAAGTGCACAATCCTCCTCGTATGGCAGCTCAACCACGAGCGTACCATTGCAACGATACAAGCACAAGAAGCCCCAGCTAAGCTACCAACACTCTAGCTGTGTAGAGAGCCCCAGCAAGAACAAAAGCTTGCCATGGGAAGAAGCACAACCCGTTGTCACAGTAGAGCTCTTGCCTCCGGTTGAACCTTCACAAACATCATCTTCGTCCAACTTGGTCAATGGCCCCTCCCATCCTACGCCTTTCTCCGCATACCAGAATACACAACGCTTCCACAATCATATGTCACCCCTTGTTTCAGTGCAGCAAGCCAATTCATACACGCATTTGGAAACATCGCTTGGACAGGCACTACCTCGTAGATCACATGAAGCCCCCGCAACATCTGCAAGCTACGAACATATGCAATCGATCTTGAGTCACAAAAATCAAAACGTTCTGCGGGACCCAACAGCAGCCACGGTGCTTTCCGTAGAAGTAACACCGCACGCCCGAGCTGCAGGAGTGTCATCATCTTCCTCCTCTTTAGTTTACGGACCCGCCTACTCTACAGTTTATTCAACTAACGGGAACTCGCAACTCTTGCCCAATTACACACCATAGGTTGGTACAGCAGAGCAGGAAAATTTATACATGCATCGGGACAGATCGCTAGAAGAGACGATTTCTATGGCATCCCAGCAAGATACTTCAGCATCTGCAGTCCCAGGCATGCTTCCTTCGAACTTGCGACGTTTCTTCTAGTTGTTTTCTTGTGTCCTATTTTCGAAGATACTCTCGTCCAATAAGGTTGCTTCTCATTATTCCAATGTTCATTCACACCTTGTCAGACGTATTTGTCAGCAATGCGTAATAAGGCCGTATTCAGAGCAGTCTAAAAAAATGTCGCGAACTATACTCAAAGAATAAAACTGTTGAAGTGAATACACATCTGAGCCTCCTTTTCAATCACCACTGATCATCCTTCTGCGAATTTCATTGTTCACTTGAATGACTTACTTACATATCTTCTTCAGTAGCTCAGCTTGTCGACAAGCATAAAGCTCCACTGCTGCTATGTCAGTATTACATGCTACAGGAGTTTTACTCATATTTCATTTGTAAACGACTATTCTTACGGTAGCCTAAGGGCATGCACAGTGCTAGCTAATAAATGTCGTAAAAGGGGTGAACCACTGTCAATCGCACCAAATGCCGGTGTCCAAAGACTACAATTTTCAGTTCCAATGCGAATGCGACTAATAAACGAGTTTTGCGCAGTCTCGGACATGACGCCAGCCAGTGGAAATTCTGCTGCCAAGGCGAAGTTCAGGTATGATTGTGTCTCATAGTCACTGACATTCTGTCACTCTGTCGGAAACTGGCACCATGCGATGACCTTTTGCACCACTACTCCCTCGCGTCATCAACCAGACCAGCTGGAGTGTCCACACCATAACAGAAAATATGCGAAGTGAAACGGGTCGCCGCAGCCATAAAAACGTCAGTGCTTGAGAAGCTAATTGTAAAATACTTGTCGAGGTGCTCTTGTAAACAGTCTTCTTTTTTTTTACTGAACAAGGGTGGCGTTGTCGGTGTCTACATAGCCCGTGTATTTACACTGCTGTTACCAGGAAATAAGGTGCATTTAAATAGAGTTAAGAATGCTTAGTGAAGCTTTTTTAACAATTGCGTGCACACACATTGACAAACAATGTTAAAATTTGCGGAATCCTGCACTACAGTGTCTCTTACAATCATGTGGTAGTTTTGGAACGTTAAACCCCCCATATCAACCAAATTATTCAACAATGAGCTAAACCCACCATTAGTATTTAGTAATTTTACCTAATTGGTACTTGCACACGCACTACTCCACGTTAGAAACAGCATTGACAGCCAAACCATCCTTTGTTTTATGATATGTTAGGAATACCACCGGAATTCTCACTTCGAACTTTCAAATATTGCATATACGCTCAGTAGGGTAGCACCAGGAAAAACCACAGCTCATTTGCCAGTTCTACTGTTCACAGGAAATTTTTTTTTTCACAAGCGTTTTACTTATGCATAGCACCGATGCATTCCAGGTATCTATTGCGCACTGTTTATATAGCATTGATAGAAACCCATTGCTGGAAATAAAGTCACGCATTTAACCGGACTTTCCACTGCCACGACCAATTGAGCGATACCGCATTTCGACCAACAATACTGTAACTTCTTTTTTACAGCAATGGTGTTTTGCAATACTATGTTTCCCATCAAAGACACTTGATTTCAACTCTAGCCAACCAGGAGCATAGTATTACTTGGAATGCTACGAACCAGTAATAAAAATGCAAACACACTCAAAGAAAAAATGGGGTGTTCGGGTATTTTTGATAGAGGCGAAAATGCCCGTGTGCTCAGATTTGGGTGCACGTTAACGAACCTCGGATGGTCGAAATTTCCGGAGCCCTCCACTACGGAGTCTTTCATCATCATATGGGGGTTTCGGGGCGTTAAACCCCACATATCAGTCAGTCTTCTGGTAGTAGTGCTGCTACACAACAATAATCGTCATTTGAGTTGCTCGCAATTTTTTTTCTTGAAAACACGGCACTGGCCACTTTTCTATCGGGAATGCTATGTCACACTGGTGATACGCACGCTGTTTGCTACCTCGAACTACCATAACCATAGTGATAGAACGAGGAAAACACTTGAAAGAGATGACGATAATTTTTTGTTGCACAGGCACTCACCAAATACTCCATTTTTAGAGTGTACACAAGGTAACGGCTAACTTTAAAGGTTTTGATGATACACATAATATCTCGACCTAAGCCCAAGAATGTACAAAAGAATTGGCTCCCAACATTTAGACTTTTCATTGAATAAGCTGATTGCGAAAGCAGACCGTTCGCCTTTGGGAAGGTGCCATCAGGATGGCGCATGTCACCAGCATAACTGTTTCTATTATTGCATCAGTTCGCTCACTGAAGAGGACGGCGGTCAACAAGCCGATCCTTGGAGATTTGGGTGAATACATTGATAAACGCCGAAGCTACGGAAGTCAACCACCACAAGTTAACCTAAAGTATAATCTTGTGGTCAAAAAGACCACCCAACCCAAGCTTCTTGTCCCATTGGGTGAATGAAATTGAACGTTATGGTGAACCAAAATGCAATTACTAATTGCGGAAATTGAAGAACAGACCAAAATCAATCACGTAGTCAAGTAACGTAGCCTTACAGCCAAACGGGACTTAGAAAAAGCACACAGACTCGAAAAATGTGCTTTCCCATTTTGACCAACTTTCAATACCATTGCTTATAGACAATGCCATCGCTCTCCGCGGTCTTCATTACTCGCGACGATAACAAATAAATTTGTGGAGTGGCACTGCCGGCGACGATGACGATAGACTCGTTGCACACTTCCCGGGTGATTACAATATTGGTACGCGTTTTATAATGCCTTCCGTTTTGTGAAGCCGATAATATTCGTTCTGCCTAAGTGCACCTGAAAGAACGTCTGATTTGTTTATACCATAGCTTAGCCTCTTAAGAAAATAGGGCATTCATGTAATTGTACTTAAGATTGTATGTGTGATTTCGCCGTGCAATAATGTGGTATTTACTGCAGAGGCGGAGTGATAAATTTTGAATTTTTGGATCAATAAGTGTTCTTAGTACAATCTTCACCTGTTTGTCACACATTTTAGTGTCAGAACCGCATATCCGGACCAAGTTTGAAAGGCACAATATCTTATCGGTATAAATGAGACAAGATCAGTCAGTCACGCAATACTAATGATAATGGAAGAAATTCGATCCACGAAAAGTGGATCACCTTTTATAGCATTGAAACGTCGTACTTGAGTAGTTTTATTCCACGTGGCAGGACTAGCCCACGACTGTCGGGTGGCGCTGCCATCTCTAAGCAGCGCTGAAGCGGCTATAGCTGTCTTTGATTTCGCTCTCTGCTGTGGTCCTGCTGATAGTTGGCATTCGAGATGATTGTCATGTGTGCAAAGTTTGCAATTTCCTCATGGCAAGATTATGCGATATACGAAAAACTTCACGTGTGTGCTAACTGCACGTTTACTCCATTTCCGCAGTGTTATGAGCAATAAATGTCTAGTAATTCTGCGCCATGAAAGTCGTTTCGGTCAAAGAAGTGGTTGCCCCTATTTTTGAGTCCCTTGAAGTCTCTTGTTTTGTTTTTCACAGTTTTGTCCAAAGTTATTCCTCAGTTGTGTCGTCATTGAAGCTAATTCACTTCTTTTATTTCCAGTTATGTGAGCTACACTAGACTTTGCCTCTTTCGGGCATATATTATTTCGCTTTTTCGCAGTCTAAGTTTTGCAATTTTAATGGCGACTGCTGTCCTCTCCAACAACTGTTTAACACTTACGTAGACTTCATCACGTAACCTCCTTTCTAGTCCACTCTTTAGTTTCTCGCCTCCCATAAGCTTCCCCAAGTGAGCGCTTTGCCTGTCGCCTATTCGCGAGGCCCCTCCTCTCCCCCCTGGTCCCAAGACGATTTTCTGAAGCGTGGCTGCGCCAACAAGACCGATGCCACAGAGTTGTCCGTTAAGAGTTTCGATGATTGATTGATCTGTGGGTTTACTGCCCTAAAACCACCGTATGATTATGAGAGACGCCGTAGTGGAGGGATCCGTAAATTTTGACCACGTGGGGTTCTGTACCGTGCACCAAAATCTGAGCGCACCGGCCCATAGCATTTTTGCTTCCATCCAAAACGCTGCCGCCGCTGCCGGGATTCGATAGTGCATCTTGCGGGCCAGCATCCGAGTACCTTATACACTGGACCACCGCGGCGGGACAAGAGTTTCGCTGTAAAAGAAAATAAGTAATACTGAAAAATGAAAATGTCCCGATATCAGCCTGTACCTGTGAAGCTGCAACAAAGCGAGAGAATTGTAGGGCCCTGTTCTTAGACAGCAGCTGCAAATTTCCTGTGGTGTATGTTGTGATCAATGGGACGCAATCTCTACCTTAATGTCAGTGCAACAACCTTAACCCGAAATGGACCCATTTTTGTGCCAAAGTTCTCGAATGCCTACCCTAGAGTTTTTCAATTTTTTATATGCGCTGAAGATAGGCATTGTGCACCTATTTAGTCCGCTGCGCAAGGCGTCACATGAACAGGGTAAGGTATCAGGCAGGCTAGAAAATCTTTTGTTAGCTGGCAACGCAAATTTAAAGTGTAAGGACAATCCATACCACCGAATAGATGTTGATAAGTCTGGTCTATACCTTCTATTAGCAATTGCTTTTTCACGCGATGACAATTCGACTTTGATATGGTGGCCAAATCGGATAGCCTAGGTGTCATAGGCAAAATCTTGATTTGGTCCAGCGTGAACGGCTCCGTATTCTTAATTTCGACGAACAAAATTGAAAGGCCGCTAAACACATTTGTTTTTGTGTTCGCGGCACAAATTGATTATGTTCACGTGATGAAAGAGTACGCGGGTGTCATGCATTAGTTTGCTCAGTTGCATGGGTAGAATTGAAGACAAGCAGAACATTTTTTTTCCGGTTGCACGATGCAGACTAAAAAAGATATGCTTCGATGGAAGAACATCTCACGGCTTTGAAACGGCACTGCGATACAGTCTTCAACGACGAGACCTGTTGAAGCAGTGGAAGCTCCTTCTGGGTAGCCATACTCTGGTGAGTGGCTTGTATATGCATTATGGTAAGGCCTGGTGCCAGTTTTTAGACAGCGAGACAGAAAAATTTCGCGTGCCACTAGTTCACGTCAAACTACCACATTCATGATGGTTCAGTGAACTGGGAGCGCGGGGGTCATGAATTACCATCATGAAATACCAACTAGCCCACCTTTCCATCCTATTGCAATGTACCACATTCATGAAAGCACTGTGCCACCCCTCTAGTAGGTCATTCTAAACAGTCGCGTACCCGCAAGCGGTGAAACTTTGCTTTAGCATATTACCATATCACCCAGATCGAGACAAAATACTGTGTTATTAGGAGCACCTTGGCAGCCTAGAAGCAGTACTCGCCAGAAAATGGAATGTATATTCACGTAGACCACCAGGCGAGATGGCATATTCACTTTCCATGACTGGTAACCATGAAAAAATCAAAAGAACCAGGCAGCTTAGGAAGAGCGATCTTCTACTGCATCATGTTACGTATAACATTGCGTGATACATCCTGAAGGTAAACCACCATGTATGATGTGCAGGTTACCTGTATTGTGTTCGAACACGTTCGCGCAGTACCAGTCCCTCCAGTGCCTTTTATCCTATAGTACTTCAATCTTCGAGGCTGCGCTCCCTAATATTCTCGTCACGTTCTCGTCAGTGCTTTTAGGAATAGACAGTTTATATGAGCACTTCTTTCCTTAGGTATACGCTAAACTGAAGCAGTCCTCCTGTACGTCACAAAGCACAATTACGAACTACTTTTCCACTTTTTGTGGTTATCTGACGATGCAATTTTTTGCTTTTTTTTGACGTATAAACAGCACTGAGTTTTAGGTACAAGCGTAGAAAAAGACATGACAGGACGGGTGTTGTAAGTCACGTCGTTAAACGTGTTTGTGTTTAAAACGTAACGCTGAATATTCTTCGCGGGGAAAAACATGAATCCCATTGTACAGCCGTGGTCAAAGTTTTATAGACCGTGGGAGTGTGAAGCAAACAGAAGTCAGGTGCGTCTTCAGGGCTGTTTGCGACGTTCTAGAGAGAAGGTGTCATTATTGATGTGTCGGCAAATTTTCCGCAATGTATCATATAAGCTTTGCATTCAATCAAAGCATGACCTAAAAAAGATTACACTTTCAATGGTCAACTTAGATAATACACGTGGCGCGTTTGCGTACCCTATGAAGTCCCGCAGCAAAACTTCCCGTTGAGCTGAAACTTCACGAATGACGTCTTTCATATAACGTCGCAGTATCTCGCTGCTGAAATTGGTTCCGATAGAAATGATACTGGCAATATAGTGACAACCGTGAGTGACTACGTGAGCCGCCTAGTCCCACGTGTCAACCACTGACATTGGTAACGTTGCGAGACTCGGGCAACCGAAAAGCAGAATATTTCCATTTTCCACGAAGAATATTTCTGGTGGTATGACGTTATGCTAGACTGTATATTGTATAGCTTAACTAAAAGACACGACAAAAGTAAGATGTACGCGCAATTCCCTTTTTTTTCGGATTAATGACTACAGAAGCATGCTCGCGGAATGAGCGAATGACAGAGGATAATGGCAATGCAAAAACCACCTGGCGACCGCCATTTTGCCGAGGTAAAGCAAAGGATGAATATGATTCAAACTTTTAATCAATAGGCGAAGCATCGTACTTCTTCTTGCTTATGTCGACTGACCTTAGTAAAAAAAGGTTGTACCCTACTTGCGTCCCGTTGGATTGTGGTGTGATGCAGAGTTCTGACATGATTTACCAACACGCCGAGTCTTCTACGTTAGCAAGCGCTTTATACATGCAGTTTCTATTTCATGAGAATTGTTGCAGAGATTCTTGTTTCGAAGCCCTGTACCTTTCAAACATAGAGCTTAGCCATCGACAGTTAAAAAAACATCCTAACGGCTGCACAGTTGTCCTTTTCAAAATTTGGTAAGAAAAAATCCGTAACAGGTTATGCCAATCTTTAAGCTTGACGGCGATGAGCCGCATTTTTTTCTTGCGCTATGCCCGTTCGGCGTTCACTTCTTTGGAGAAGATTACCCTAAGCTAATTTTTAAGTTTCTTTGCATGAAAATTCCTAGTGTTGCGTGCAGTACTCAAGGACTCAAAGTGAGCGAAAACATTTTTATAATGATTGATACTATGCGTGAACGTTTGAGATAACCAAGCCATGTCGAGACGAATCTGCCTCTGGGAACAAAATGTTTGCTCCGATCAACGCATTCGAGTCAAAACGACGGCAAAATGACCCGAACTGACGACACTCTAGAATTGAAAGCATGTGCGGTCTTTAGCCCTGATTGCCCTGTTTCAATTCATATAATTAGAGGCTTGTGCTGTTCACGAAAACACACTGCGAGTCGTTGCTTGTTCTGTGGCAAAATCCTATCGACACTCCCCGAAATTCCCTGGCATGGCGCCGTACATTACGGCACACTGGAAGCTTCGTGTTGACAAAGATGTTTTGCTTTCTTTTTTTTCAGTCTGAAGCTGCAGCCATTTTCCGCCCCACCAACTTCTTAAATGATCCCGAGGAACAGAGCTCAAGATGGCGCGAAGGTGTCTAAAAGACAGCGTCCTAATCAGGGGCCTAACGCAGAAAATGAACCACAGCCCGCTGAAGCCGCATCTGAATACAGCAGTTCCACCGAGCTTCACTTCGAACCAGAGCAAAGTTCTGGTAGTTCCGACGCAGAACAAGGATGGCAGAGTGATGCGAGTGGCTCTCCGAAACCTCTGTCTCCAGCTTCCGAAACGTCTACAAATAAAGAAGTTCGAGCAGAAGAAGATCGCAGTAGCGTTAGTCCGGAGGGATCTTCTACTGCGAAGACTCAAATAATAGAGATCACTACGAAGACATTTCAGAGCACAGCTCCGGTGCATAGAGAAAAAACAAAAAGGCACTTCGAGAACTCTAATAGTGGCTGCAATGTCCCTCAAAAAACACCTTACTCTATGAATACTACGGGAATGTGCACGTCGCCAACTGCGGGCCTGCAGTACAAAAACACTTATCGGAAGAGGGCTGAAGGCGGGCCCAATGAAGGCGGTAGAAATCACAGTGCAATAAATACAGGCACACTACCCTCTCAAGCACTGCCGCGGATATCCGTAGGCGCCGAAGATCAGGCAACATCAGTGGCGTTCAATGCACTTGGCCATAATGTTCGGCCGGCTAACGAACAAGAAATACTGATTGACCCGAAAGCAGTTGTAACTGGTATGCCTGTTCATGACCCACAAGCTAACCTCACAAAAGCCCTCAGTGAAGCAGTAAGGACAGCCCTAAATGCTTTCTCTGAAACGCAGTCGGGCCATATTATTGGGCCACTGCGGCAAGTGTCTCCAGCAGAGTCTTCTCAAGCTGATCAACTGCTCGCATTCATTAGAGCACAGGAAGGGGCTTCCACATTGCCAACAACGCACCAGTCCAATCCTCGAACATCTACACCAGATTCACCAAATGTGAAAAAGAAGTACGACTTGACACTGCAGGAAGCAGCTCATCCGTCTGCTGCTCATCAGGAACAAAATGTTCCGTCGCGTTTTTTATTTCCAAGTCTACCTTCCAACGAACTCGGCATACTAAGCACTAGCCCGTACCACTCATCGACATCAGCTCAAAGTCTTCCGATGCTTTTCTTCCCAGGACAAGTAAACCAGCTTCGGTATCCTCATTGCGGGAACATTGTACCACCACCCGTGATACAGCAGCCCGTTTCCCAATTGCTGCAAGGAACTTCATCCGTTCCGCGAGACGTTCGCCAACAGCCAAAACCTGACGTGGGTCCTACAATGCAGTTCCAGAACAGTATGACTGGAATGCTCATACCAGGCTTGTACACTTTTCCTTATTTTGGGGCACTAGGTCTTCATCCCACCACACCAGGCAACCAATTTGGTCAGCAGTCCATGCCACCATACAGCGCAGCATCTTCGAGGAATGTGATGTGCCTTGTGCCTCAAACAATGTTTCACACACACCCTTTCCAGCGAGTGGCGCAAGAGGATGTGACGCAGCAATCGTGTAATCTAACAACGCCATCGGAGGTGGCACCACCATGGGAATCGGCGAACGGAATCCGCAAGCCACCCAGTATGCAGTGCACTGTCCAGCATCATCATCTGCTCCACACTTGATCCTACAACCAACAGTACAGCCACATCTGCTACATGTACAAAACCGGATGCTTTTCGCATTAAGGCCACCTCATCATCCAGTATGCTCTGAGCAGCCGGTACCAGATCCCGTAAAAATGGCCTATGTCCAAAAGTGGGTAGATGATTGCGCCAGAGAAAAATCATCAGAAATTGTCGCATCTAAGCCAAGCTTTGATGCGACGCCAAAGATCGGCGAGAACCAGGAAATGTCCGCTAAAAGAAAGCAGTTGGACAGCGCCTCAGAATGAGGATAAACAACGCGATGTGGAGGCAGATACCACGGATGCCACCATGGCGACCCTTAACAGTGTGCAAACAAGCAGCCCGGAGGTTCGTTCACAGAAAACTTCAGCTTCCATTTTAGGACGACGAAGAGGTCGAAAAGGACGTGGGCGACGAGGAGCGCCGCAAGTTGAGAGTCACCTAACTGGACTGGACGACCCAGAGGCCTCCCAGAAGTCTGTACTCATGGAGAGTTTCCAAGCGCAACAAGGAAGAGAAGGTTCAAACTTCTACGGTCAGAAAAGTGCCTCGACCTCTCGAAGCTATTCGCCCAGTAAATGCGAATCCACAACATATTGCAGCGCACTTCGTCCAAGCGAGATCACGTCAGAGACTTCCGATTCGGGAAGTAGTCAACCAGTGTCTCGTCGGCGAAGCCCTCCAGGACAAACATATTCATCGACCAGCCAAACAGAAACATTGAATTTGACGCCCACGGTCCAGCAAGTAGCGGAGAGGGAGGAGGGAGGAAAACGGCAAGAGGTGAGGCGAGTTTTTCAGAGCTCTCTGAGGGACCCACAGCGTGATGCAGATTCAGGGCTTCCTTACAATGGGGATGGAGGGCGACACTGGGATACCGCTAAGGAGGCACAACTGATTCATAGTTCAGAGCCCTCTAAGGAAGAAAGTTTGACGAAAAAGCCTTCACCAGCTATCCCGCGAACTCCACGACGCCGCAAAGGAATACCGAGGAAGAGGTGGCCAACCAGACACGTGGAAATCGTGCCTGAGGGTAATGAGTCTCGGCTGATTACCGAAGGTGAAACCACTTCACTGGGATGAAATCACACGGTTCCTGAAACTGACGTCCTTCGTCCTGAACAGCGGAAAGATGTGGTGGAGTCCTCATCAGAAAAAGCAGTCGTAAGGAGTGCAAATCATTAGTACCATCACTTTTCGAAGGGGCTATACTTGCGTAGACTCTGATGGAGACAGCGAGTTTGATTTCCCTTTGTCAACGCCACTGTGAATATTGTTCAGATTTCTTTCCCCACCGCGAGCTTTCTCCGTTCCACACAAGGACGCGTCCTTTTCTCCATGGTCATAGACAAGAAGATACACTAAGAACTGTGCTATTGCACAGTCCTTAGAGAGGGAGAGGTGCACCCTTCCCTCTCTCCTTCTGAAGGTGGGCTGTAGGTCAAGAGGTTTAAAAAAATTTCGTTTACTGTGGCGTCAGAAGACGTCGTTTAGGGATCGCAAACCAATTCGAAGTATCTTTCATCTCTTACTCCAAGGTGTTAACTATGGTACCAGCTCTGCCAGTGACGGTGCAAACCGATAGCACCTGCAGCAATAACAGCATGGTTATGTTATTAGACTTCTCTTTAGGGAGTTTCTCCAAAGTGGCTTAAAAGTATTCAAAATGAGTTTGTAAAAGTAGTATTGGGTTAGTGGTACAGCCGTAGAAATGTGCTTGCTACGCTTGTGACGGCCCGGACAAATGGCAATTGGCCTGCAAGTCTAAAGGCAAGAAGTACACGTAACTTTCGTAGACAAGCGAGTTACAGTGACTGGCGCTCATCAGAGTCAACACTGACAAGGACCCTGCCTGCTCCAGTAAAGTTTTGTACATGTCCGCATCAATCAAATATGTTCATAAAACTGACGACGCTTCTTCATTAAAATATTTCTGGTGTGAAGTGGAACCTTTCATCAATAATAAAAAGAGAAAACAAATTCTAAGTGTGTCGTATATTCACTGAAATTTGTCGTATATACACTGAAACAAAGACAACGCCTTTGCTGCAGGCTGGCTGTTTTGTATGTGCCTCCTCTTCCTCGTCTCCCCTGAGCCACCTATTCAGGACTACAGTATATATATATATATAATAGCTACGGCAAGTGTTCGGAACATAGCAGCCCACAGCATCTTTGCAATAGATAGTAGTGCAAGAGAATATAAAGATTACAGGATGTGCGCTGCGTACTCACAACTATAAAATATATTCTTTTCTGTTTTTCTTTCACAGCCAAAGTAACCTTGTAAACAACAAAACTGGTTTATTGAAACGCCGCTCTTAATCTAAAACACCAGCACAAAGTGTTCTACTTTGAACTGCATTATTTGTAATTGTAAGAGGGATGAGCCCACAGTTCTGCAATGTAGGCTGCACAAGCGGTGACTTTCTTTTTAATGGCAAGAATGGAATTACTGCTAAACACTTTGCCTGTACTTTCATTTTTGCTGCTGGCGACTCTGCAACATAGAACGTCTTTAGCAATTGAACGCAAGGGCTTTTTTTTTTTTTGTGGCCACAACACACTTATAGGCCACAACGCGCTGCATTGTTGCCTATCTATTTGATACCCAGCAGAGCATAAACTCAGACTGTTTCACAGATGTGATGAAGGCGTGGCATTTACCTTGTTGCGGATAAGCAACGCTTTTTAACGTACAGGTGCCATCAAAAGTGTGCAGAGCACGGGATCGCGTGGCTGAATGCATCGACGCGCCAGCTAGCGACGAGACACGACGAGACGCCTGCTGCAGGGCGCATGCGCGTCCCGTCTTACCACTTGGCTTCTGATGTCGCTCTGTTCAACGTGGTTACGGTGCTCGTAACCTCAACGACAGCATGGTGTCTCTTTCTTCGCTCCATCGAATCTGTGCCATTCCTTTACGTAGCGGCTGCGACGGGGCAGGTTCAAGTACCGGCTCGCGTTGTTATTCACACCAGTTGATTAAGATAAGTTAGTATAGCGAGCATCGCACAACCTCACGAATTTAATTTTTCTCAGGCCATCTCGCCAGTGTCGCGCTAATCCAAGTTGCACCTAAGTGAGTTTATTTAAGTAAAAATAATGTAGCCGAAATAATCAAATGTAGTCAAGTACCTCGTGGCCTAAATAAGTCAGGCATAAGTGGGTTTACTTAAGCCCAGTCCAGCTATGTGTTTCATGTTGAGTGAAGCTAAGCTCAAATTAGCCCATATGGGTCGAAATAAGTATAGCGAAATCTAATTAGGCAAAGTTTATCATGCTCATTCTTGACTTAGCCATGCAAAATCAGCCTATATCAAGGCAAACCTTATCGCGGCCAATTATTCTATGTCGACTTCTCCATGAGCCCACAGAAGTCAAGGCCAGGAAGATACTATTACTATTTACCGACTTCATACTAAGATAATGTCTAATTATTGCTAATATTTATGGATACTGATTATGACTGAGTATCAGTTTGAAATCCAACTAAACTACCCTTTATACTCAAACTTCACGTGTCATAATTAGGCTAAATATGCACAACTCACCTAAATAGGCAAACACCAAGGTAAATATAAAAAATTTGATTAGGCTTGGTTGGTCATAGCATCATCACAACAAATAGAAAACAATAAGCTTGAATTAGGCAACATCTTAACAAAACACAAGTATTTAACGTGATTGACGTCGAATTCTCATGAGCTCAGAGAATCCAAGCTCAGCAAGATGCTGACTACTCCTGACCGAGTTGAGTCCCATTTACCTAAATATGAATATAATTAGCCTTAACAATACTTATAAATATTACCCAGTATAGTGGGTGGCATCGAAGCCCACCCGAAGTACTCGAGTTTTGTGTCGCAGAAATATGCAAATCATGCCTCGATCCGTCTAATATGGACATCTGTTGCTTCATTAGACGCTTTTTAGAATAAACGTCTTTAGTACAGTGTAGTTATTCACGTTTAAATAATTTCTGATACATTAACTTTACCTTAACTGAGCTCATTTAAGTGAAACTTGGATAAGCTCGACAAAGGCAAGCCGGCCTGAGAAAACCTAATTTTGTGCGTTTGGCTTCGTCAGGTTGTGCGATGCTCACTATGCTTACTTGTCCTAATCAACTGCTGTTAATAACAACGCGAGCCGGTGCTTTAACCGGCCCCGTCACAGCCACTACGTAAAAGAATGGTACAGAATCGATGGAGCAAACAAAGTGACACCCAGTTTTCGTTTTGGCTACGAGCGCCGTAACCGTGTCCAACATAGCAACATGAGAAGCCAAGTGATAAGACGGGACGCGCTTGCGCCCTTCAGCAGGGTTCCCATCGTGTCTCATCACTAGCTGGTGCGTCGATGCATTCAACCACGCGATCCCGTGGTCTGCAGACTTTTGATCTCAACTGTACGTCTGCATGTCCGTCAAGCATAACTAATGATTTGTGATAGTGGAATGTTGAACCCTACCAAACAGAGAGGACCAAACGATGTCAGTCCCCTCCAGAGGCAAGGCTCTTTCGTTACTCTCCTGTCCATCTAAAAATTGGTGTTGTTCAAGTAAATTATTTTTTCGACTTCGCAATGTCACCCAAAGAGGAGGGCAAACATTGATAAAAGAATGAATAACTTTCTAGCTACTGAGGTGAAGGTCCCTTTGACTGCGCCCTTAAAAAAATACATTTTGGTCAATCCTCTACGAATCTTGCGTATGCGTATAATGTATCTTCCGCACACTTTTACAAACCTTTATTACCCTTCTCATCAACGCAACATTCAAATATATGCATCATATTTATCAACACACAGCGCAAGAAATTTTTCGAAAGAACGCCTTTCATTGCCAGGCACAAGGATTGAAAAGGTAGCGAAATGGTCAAAGTTACGCAAAGAAATAAAGACGGTAAATGTTTTGTTTCCCTGCTACCTATCAATATGATGATTTCGGAAATCGGACCGACGAAGATGACAGAGGCCCGACGAAGGCGACGGAGCGCAGATGGTATCCCACAAACGGATCTCTAATTATATTTTCGTGAGTTTGCACACCCTGCACACGACGTTCGTCACAATGTCATTGTTATTTTGACACTTGCAGCTTTAGCCAATGTTCGTAGCAATGGGGAATCAACCACCTTAATCCACATTTTGATAACGGCAGATGCGGTAGCAGTGGGTATTGGCGATTTCGACCACCTTATAGCACTAACGTGCACCTAAGTACAGATACACGTCATCCCGCATCTTCACTTGAAACCAAAATGTGTCTGCCTGGAGAGTGATTTGAACCCCCGACCAGTGGTTCAGCAGTTCCGCACCATGACGATTTGACCACCGTGACGATTTTATCGTCATTATTATGCCAACCTTTAAAGAAGTCAGTCACAGATGTCATGCTTGATAAACTTGTGATTAGGAAGGCGGCATTATAGTAAACTCATTCTTATATTGTACAACAATCACACTCATTAACGTGCGCTGTTCACAAGAAGGTCCTGAAGGAGCACCAGCGCCAGCAGGCGCCTTCTGGAGGATTGGACACATACCGCACATGGTGTCAAATGTTACGCATGTGCGGTGGCGTCCCTTGCAGCGCCAACGAAACGGTGATGTGTTTGACTGTGGCACGCCCATAACTACGTTTCGGAAGCTATTTGGTGCTCAAAAATAACAGCAGCGTGTCATTTGGATTCGCACGCAAGAGCAGGCACAGGTCTGATTCAAGTCAACAAAAGGTGATGCCTTTGACGTTTTCTTTCGTCTATTTCATTTTGTGTCTGCATTGTCCTATGCGGAAAGACCACAGGTGATCGCAGATTTTGTGGGATACGTCGGTGGGCCCGTCAATGGGCACGATAATTCATGTTGAAAAGTGGATGCGCCATGTGGTATCCAGAAAAGTGCTTCAAACGTTACGAACTAACCAATACTTAGCTTTATGACTTTACTGGTAGCCATAAATATGGTCAATTCTAGTCCAGATATGACAGCATCTTTATTTTCTCACATTCGAATTGTCTAAAAAATTGCTAAGCCACTTGTTTCAGTATTAGGAAACATTCCTTGATTTGTACTCAACTTGCCGCAACCTTCGATTCAAAGCGCTTGAACAGCATCTGCGCGTTTGTGCCACCTTGGCATTGCTTAAACAAAGCGCAATCGATATGCATTTTTGCTCTCTGCATTGAAGGCGGTGGGAAGCCACGTTCAATTTTAGAAGCGTTTCTGAATACGCGGGTTATTCATTTCTTTCTAGCGAACAGCGCTTTTCGTTTTCTGTCACAGTGATCTACTAATTATAGTAGCCTAATGCTGTGTCGCGGGATCAAATCCTGGCCGTAGCCGCTCCATTTTCAATGATGCGTAAATCTTTGTGGCCCGTTTTCTTCGGTGCAAGCGCACGGGAAAGGGCCTCGGGCGGTCAAAAAATCCCGAGCCCACCACTACTGTATTACTTTTATCATCATTATTTGCGTTCGTTAAACGCCAACAGTTACTGTTGTTACTGGTATTAGCAGTTTTTGCTTGATTATTGTGGCTATACTGACATCAATAATTTTCCTAAGTCTTGATTACGTTCACGTGTGCACGCCTGCATGCCTAGAAGAAAAATTATAGCTTTAGAGACGATGCCTATAAACCACGTACGCCTCCTGAAAAGACGCCTGATTCATGGTTGCTGTAGCCTGTTCACTACCATGCACGTGATCTTGAACGCTGCAAAACCAGTGAAGCGGGCACGCACAGGTTCCTCGCTTCCTCTTCATTTTTTGTGTCTGTGTGTGGGAGGAGGGGGGTCGGAACTAAAACTCTGTCGCGAAAAACATTCGCATTAGGTCCTTGAGTCTGGTTATCCTACTTGGAGAATAATTAGTATCGCCTGCTACATGCTTCATATGATGACTGAGGGAAAGAAACCGCGGTGATGGTTGTGCTATAACAGGGGCGGTGCACTCATAATATATCTTTGGACTGGTGAGGCTAGTTCTGGTAAGCCGTCTCATTGAAAGACACAGAACTGTTAATTTGTACTACCTGTTACCCCGCCAATGGGCCGATAGCATCACAAAGTAAACCACGATGATGAACAATTCAAAAAATTCAATTCAATGCCGTTTTTGGGCACTCTATTACAGTTACACTAGTGGTAGTGTGCTTAGTAGTTTGACTACCACCGTATCTCCCATGGTAGTTCATACAAGGCGCGCATGTACCTACGTAAAAAATGTATAACGCTTTGAGCGAACAAAAAAACAGCTGCTTAATCCTATTGATGGCATTTTGTATCATATCGCCCAACTTCTTAAGGTAAGGAATAACAGCGCTCAAGTGCCCACTTTTTGGGCCACGCAGCTTTGCTCGCACCTATCAAGGCCCTGTAGGAGTGAAAACTAAAGATATGTTTATCACAACACTTTCACTAACCATAGGTCATATATCTTTTTCCATGGCGAGCCACCGGGTAGATCCGGTCGCGAAAGTAACGCCTCCTATTTCGTGCTGCCCGAAGACATACTGGGAGAAAGTTTGCTACCGTACATCTTATTCGCGGGACGGGACGTCATAAGCTGCACGGAGAATGTTGCAAGAGCTGCTTCTCAGCAGCACAGGTTGGGCGTGTTTACAAGGGGACGCTTCTACAGGCACTGACCGCTGGAATACAGTGAGTATTATCCCGTACTAGACATCTCCGTCAGCTCCGAATCCTCCGACATTTTTTTTTTCTCAGGACAAGCAAACAAGTTTCGACATTCCGAAAGCGTGAACGTCGTACTGCCACTTGCAATTCCACCGCACACTTTGGAGTCACTGAGAAGTACTTCGTTCGTTGCACGAGACATCCGAAAACGCCTCAACCCAGTTATGAGACGTGCAGCTGTCGCACATATGTCTTGAATATTGTATACAGGGTGTTGCAGACTTTCTAATGTTTCTTATCTGCTAGGTATGACTCCCACGGTAGCAGTTTAACCTGACCTAATTTAAGTAGGTCAAGCTAGGTAGGGAGGTAGGTAGTTTTAACTTGACCAAATTGGTCAGGTGAAAACCGCCACTTGTATGAGTTGGTTCATGCCTGTGTATTTCTCCTTCTGCATTGCTTCATTTGTGGTGCTAAATTTATCTTGGTCAAGTGGTGGATTATGCGATGAATATAAGGCACCACCGCATCGCAGGAGGCGTCCAGAGATGGTGCCATATAAGGTTTGTATATCCTCTAGTAACCTGAAAAATATTGTGAGTGCACACGATCTGCCGTTGGTCTTTGCCACCCACCATAAGCAGGCTGGGCTTTGCCCTAGCATCACCAATGGCGAGAATAAACCGGAGGTTGCGGGGGAAAATTGGCCTCGTATCTACTTGTTACACTGCAATTGTCGTCGAAAGATGATTGTCCTGCGTCTGTAGAGATTGATCAATATGTTTATTTGAGGTTCCGCGCAAGAAAATCGGTGAATGGTCTTCTGGGGGCGCTGCGTAAGAGTGCCTCGAGCGTGCAGCGGAGGCGAACGAGCGCATCAAAACACGTCACACGTGAGACATGAGCGCTATCTGGCAGTTATCTTGGAAAACAGAGCGCGCGCGCCCTGCGCGCCGGTCTCGGAGATGACAAGGGGTAGAACGCAAGGCGACGGGTAGGTGCCACCCCCGTGTCGTCTTAGCAAAGCGTTGGAAACACTTGCCGTTTCGTGCAAGCACTGCTTGGTCAGCGCAACGTGATAAACGCTACGGTCCTTAGAATTACTTATGTGTGCCTTTGTAGTAAGAAACTCATAGAATATTGACGTGCTGTTATGGTGCCTCAGATATGCGAAATAATTGCTTTTTAATTGACAACCGCACAAGTATGAACACTGAATCTTGAGCAATATTGGTGGGCGCTGTGGATGAGGTCGGCCATCTGGAGTACCGTTTGGCCACTTTGGTGCCATTTAGGGTACCGTTAAAGGCGGACGGACAGACCGACAGAGACATACAGACAGACAGACAGACATGCCAAAATTTTTGCGTCGAAAGTCCTCAAGAAAGACTGTTGTCTTTAAAAAGTAGGCTTCGGCGTTTGTAAACTGCGCGACTGGTGTCGTTTGTCAAATACCGCTGCATTGTGAGAAACTTTGCGTAGACCAGGCGGAGTGCCGCGTGAACGAGGGTGCAAGAAAACATGAGCTTTCGATTGAGTGTAACGGGATCCCACATTTGCATGTGAATTCCCAAGCATGCATGTGCTCACCAATTTTCAGAGAGATTAAGATATTCGCTATGAGCAGTGACACCACAACCCTCTAAGCAGTCAGTGTCTTTACATATCTGCAAGAGCCATTGCTAGAGTTAGCGACACGTCTGTATTGATACTTGATAGTGAGCGTAAGTTTTGTGCGCATTCTTGTAACCTGTTTGGTGGGGACCATGTGGCCGCCTTTTCCTTGCGCCTGTCTACTGCACAAGTATATATGAAAGGGTGACGAAAGATACGTCAGTTGAAAGTTTGCGTTTCTTCCAGTTCGTTTTTTCTGTGTCCCTGTCTTTATTTGCGCACACAAGTTTGCCTTCTCATTTGTTCTCGAAATTTTGTAGGAAAGATTCCGTAATAGATGTTGCCAGTTTTTGAATTGAAGGACATTTAGGCATCCCTTTTTTCGTGCGCTATGCCAATTCTGCATTCACTTCTTTAGAGAAGATTGTTCCAAGCACATATTTCATCCTATATATGTGTAAAAAAGTTCACGTTTACGTATAGTAATCATAGAATGAAACGAGAACGCGTAGTTCGGTGTACTATAGACGAGCATGCGCAATACATTGAAAATACTACGTGATGTCTAGACTTATCTGCTCCGTGAAGAAAATTTTGTCTCCCATCAACGTGTTTCCGTCGAAAATCCGCTGAAATGATTCAAACTGAAGGCAGTTGCAAGAAACGTACGTGCGTTGTTTAGCCTGAATGGCCATGTATCAATCCGTGTGATCTGTACATAATTGGAAGGCTTCTCCTGTTTTCGGAAGCGCATGGCCCAGCTCCACTGTGGCTAACTCAGGTCGTCCCTTCTTGAACTTACTTGACATGGCGCCCCACTTTACGACACATCGACAGCTTCGTGCATATAAAATGATTTTTTTTCTTTTTTTCAGTTTGAAGCTGCAGTTCTCATCAGCCTCAAGAAATTCCTAAATGGCAGATAGAGACACGGCTCAAGAAGGCGAGAAGATGTCTGAAACTTGGCATTCTAGTGAGCAACCTGCAGCAGAAGCAGAACTGCATCTGGCCGAAGCCGCATCTGCATACAGCAGTTCTACGGAGGTTTACTACGAACCACAGCGAAGCTGTTATAGACCCGTCACAGAAGAAGGATTGAAAAGTGATGCGAGTGGTACGCCACCACCTCCAGCTGCCGAAAGGCATTCCGAAAAGAGAGCTTCACACGGAAGAAGAGCAGCAGTAGTATTACGCCGATCGACTATTCTATTACCAAAACTCAATTAACAAAGAGAGTCTAGTGAGAAATATGAAGGCACAGCTTCGGGGCTCAGAGAAAATACAGCGAAGAACTTCGTGAAACCTAAGCGTGGCTACAATGCCACACAAAAGATACTTTACCCGAAGAATGTTACCGAAGTGGGAATGTCACCAACTGCACACCACCTGTACAAAAGCACTACTTGGAACACTGCCCAAGGCGGCCTTTATCAGAGCGGTCGAATGTATAGTGCAACAGGTACTGGCCCGCTGCCCTCTCAAGCAGTCCCGCCGACGTCCATTGACGCCGAAAGGCAGGGTATATCATCGGCGCTTAATGCGCTGGACGGAAATGTTCAACAAGCCTATGAACAAGAAATACTTCTCCACCCGACTGCCAATGTTAGTAACATACCACCTAAGGCCCCACAAGACAACATGAATGTCTTCAGTCAAGCTCTAAGCAGAGCAGTACATGGTTTTTCTGAAACGCAGCCGGACCGAATTACTGTGCCGCTGCCGCATTCGTCTCAAGCAGAATCTGATCAACTTGATCAGCTGCTAGCATTGTTAGACAAAACACACGAAGGGTCTTCAACTTCACTGACAGCCTACAAACAGAACCTACGAACTTTGAACCTTGGTTCTAATCCTTCTAGCGTTTTAATTCCAGGAGAAACAAACCAGATTCTGCCACCCCAAAGTGGTAACGTCACAGTGTCACCTGCGCTACAACAGCCCGTTTCCCGAATACCTGCCAGGATCTTCGTCCGATGCGCCAGACGTGCTCCACCACCTGAACCCAGATATGAGACGCACAGCTGTCGCCCCGAGCAATATTTTTCCCGTAGCCGATTCAGGCTGGAATAGCTTTTCTTTTCTTCAAGCCGTAGGCCTCTATCCTAACACACCAGGCAACCGATTCGGTCAAAACCCCATTCCAGCACACAGCGCAGCACCTCTGGACTATAGAATAACGCACGTTGCGCCTCAAACAAGGCCTACTGCACCCACTTTTGAGATAGTGAAGCAAGTGTCTGCTACGCAGCATGCCGGCAATCTAACTGCACAATCCCAGGTGGCCACCCCATATGATAATAGAATGAATTCAAGAACTAACCAACATGCAATTCGGTATCAGGAAGCGTTATCTGCTGCACACATGAACCCACAACCAACGTTGATGCCCTGGTCTATAGGTTTACCAAACGAGATGCTTTTAGCTTCAATGTCACCACCTCATCTGGTACTTTCTGAGGAGGCAGTAGCATATTACGAAAAAATGGCATACGTTCAGAAGTGGCTCGATGAATCTCCTCCAGTAAATACTCCTGAGATGTCGCAGCAAAATCAAGCTTTAGCGCAACGCGAAAGAGCAGTGACCGGCAGGCAAGGTCCACCAGGTACAGACCGTCAGACAGTGCCTCAAAAGGACGACCAACGACGCGTTCTGCAGGCAGACTGCCACGGGTACAACTACGGTGACTCCCAACATTGCACAAACAAGCAGCCCAGAGGGAATGAAAGAAAATCCTTCAGTTAAGCCGACTATGCAAGCGCCACAGCTGAGGTCATCGGCATACAATCTTCGTAGGGTGGAACGTGTGATTTCAGCGCCTCAGTCACAGGTTCGTTCAAAGAAAACTCGAGGTGCCGTGTCTAGACAATCAAGTGATCCGAAACAACGTGGGCGACGAGGAGAGCCGCAAGTGGAGAGCCATGCAACTTCACGTGACCATTCAACTGCCTCTCAGCAGCCTGACCCCCCTATGCAGAGTTTCGGAGGGCAAAAAGGAGGAGGTTTCCATTTATATCGTCGGCCTCGAGGCAATTTTGGCCAGTAAACGTGGATCCAGTGGAGTTCGCATATCGGCTAGATCACCTCGTTCTTGGGAAGAAACATCTGAGACCCCCATTTTGGAAAGTAGTCAATCACTCTCTAGACAGCGAAGTTTGCAACCAGGAACATCGACGACCAGCCAAACAGAAACATCCCGATTTCCTCAGATGGCAGAGCAAGTACCAAATAGGAAGGAGGGACAAAAGATGGAGGGGGTCAGTCGTCTTGAGAGCCCTGCGAGGGACCCGCAGAGGGATGCACATTCCAAGCTTTCTTACGTTGTAGAGACACAGCAACAACGAGACACCACTCGAGAATTGCGAAGATTGAGCCATGGTTCGGAGCCCTCTCAAGAAGAAACTTTGGTGAAAAGTCTGTCAAAAGCGGGTCCGCGAACTTCCTGACACCGCAAAGGGATACCGCAGTGGTGGCCCACCTGGGAAGCGGAAGACACGCTAGAGAGTCGCAAATCTTCGCTGCCTGCCGAAGGTGGAACATCTTCCTTGGGATAAGAACACGGCGTTCTGAAACTAAGGATCATCCTTCTGAACGGCAGGATGATGTGGACGAGTACTCACCAGAACGAGGTCACAGTAAGGAGTTTGAACCACTGGGGCCATCACCTTTAGAAGGGACTACGTGAGTGGACACTAACGCAGGCAGTGAGTTAGATTTGTGTTCGCAAATGTCCCTGCACATTTCGCCGAGTCTTCTTTCATCACCACTGAATTTCCCCGTTCAATTGAATGATGCATCCTTTTCTATATGGTCACCGTCAAGCATAAGATGCATTAAGGAGTGTGCTATTTTTACGCCCTCCCTCACTTCTTCTGAAGATGCGCTATACTTCAAGCACTCTACAGGAATTTCGTTTAGTGTGGCATGAGATGCATTCTATATGGATCGCAAACCCCATTCGAGGTACATTTCATCTTTGTCACTGAAGTGATGATTATGCTTTTAGCACTGCCAATTGACGATGCAGACTGATAGCGTCTGAAGCACTGCCGCCACGGTTCTTTTTGGGGACTGCGCTTTGAGAAAGTTTCACGCGCAAGGTCTGGAAGTACTCAAAACTCGTGCGTTAATGCAGTGTTGCGTTAGTGGTATAGCCTTTGAAATGTGTTTGATGCGCTTGTTACGATCCTGACAAATGGTCATTCACCTGCAAATTATCAAGCAATAACTATGTAAGTTTTATAGATAAGCGTCCTACATTGAGTGACGCATTTCAGAGCCAAGACTGACAAGGACCCTGCCGTCTCAAGTGACGTTAGGCTCAAGTCCGCATCAATATTATTCATAAAAAACTGACAATCCTTCTTCACAAAATGTTTTTTCGGGCATGAAGTTGACCATTTCATCAACAATAAAAGGCGAAAATTGCAAATGTGTTGTATTTACATTGAAGGCACATATCTTGGATTATCTCTAAGAAGTGCTTAAAAGACGTCTTCCTTCATCATCTTCAGAAAAGATATGGTGTTTCCTCAACAATTACCTAGTTTGCCTTTTCTTTTTTCGATGTGTGAAGAAGCTTTCCGTGCAACAGAAGTACTGCATTGAAGCGCCCAGCCTCTTCTGAAACTCGGTCAATAAGTGAGCTGTGTTGAGATTCATCTTTTTCGCGGTGATAGGACGAAATGTAGAAAAAGCAGACAGGAAAGGCGTTGCTACGAATATTATTTCTGCTGGCTCAAATAGAAATGAATACATATATATATATATATATATATATATATATATATATATATATATATATATATATATATATATATATATATCTCACTTATCGCAGCGGCCGACACGGCAATGCAACCTATTTGTTGAGAACCGCAAGTAGATTTCTGAAGTTTTCTTATGTAGGCACACACTATTCCATGTGAGTTGTAGTCTTTCTACCTGAAGACTGGTGTTTTCGATAAATTAGGACATAAACTCACAAACACTCTGAGAAACTTACTGAATATGTTATGTTTACATTGTTTCGTACGAGTGAGGTATGGCTGCTGGTCCGTAGGTCATGCCGATGGATTATAGTGGAAAGTAGAACCCTACAACACGCATTGAGTGAAACAAAAAAACTATAACAAATATGAGCAGGCGAGAGACTCTTTTGTTACTGTACTGTCAAATGAATAATGTGTGGGATTCAATGAATAAGTACAAATGGATTGTTACAACTGCGCAATGTCACGCTGAGAGGAGCGCAAACATTGACAATGCGATGAATAAAATTATAGCTACTACATGCTGGTGGCCCCTTGATGCCATTAGCGGCAAAAGAAAAAAAAAACCTCAATTACTGGAAGAAACAGCTGAGCTACTTTCGAAGTGTTTATTCTAAAAAAGGGGGGGGGCATGGCTTGCAATCAAAGAGGTGATAAAGGTGTCGCACATTAAAAACGCGGACTGGTGACTGAAGACGTGCACTTCGACAGAAAAAAGAATTGTTAACTTCTCTACGCATGCGCATGCATTAGTAGAAGCTATTAATCTGGCCCACATAGCGTTTAGGTGTCTACGAGAAAGATAAATATGGAAGCCTTTTATTTCATCTATATGCAAGTTAATCAACGATTGGCTCAACCATGCTTTTCTACTGTTAACGATATGTCATGCATCGAACATTTGACTTATAACCATCAGACTGCAAGTTCTCGGTGTCCTGTCCTTGTTTCCGCGTCCTCTTTTCTCAGAGAGTCAATTCTTTTGTAAGCTTCCGAATGTAAAAAAAAATGTATTTCACAAAATCAGAGCATTCTTTGCCTCACCGCTATACAATAAAGAACATGCTTCTATCATAGTTGTTAGCTCTTAGTCAATCATTGTTTTCACAAAAATTTAGGAAAAGATCGTATTTCATCGCAAGGCAAATGGATCACAAAGGTACATAGTTGTCCAAGCTGCACAAGCCCATAGAGCCAGTGAGCACTCCATTTCCGCGCTACTTATCAACTTTATTAATTGCGAAATCATTCTTACAAAGACGGTCGCACCTAGGTGCATATACGGTAGGACAAATACGAAAGTGGCTGTTCATTTTGTTGGGTGTAACTGTAACCTCATCCATTAACACCGATTCTGATTCTTACTGCAATTTCTTCATAATAAATTGATAGGCCCATATTCACAAACCAACCTTGGCCTTACCTCGACTTTTTTTCAAGTTTCTAAACGCTCTACATTACGTTTTAAGGGCACAAAGATGGTAACTAGGTAAAAGATCACAACAAGAATGGTTCATGAATACTGACCTACTTTGTACATCAAGCTCAATAAAGGCTTATAACCAATGAGAAAAACTTGAGGTAAGGCTAAGGATGGTTCATGATTACGGGCCTTAGTTACAATCGGCTAAAACCAACCAGTTACACAGCAATTCATTTACATATGGTTAATTTTATATCACGTAAGGAAAGAACTCAAGAGGTTTATTTCGATGATATTCTCAATTGCCTAGTTACGATATACCATGTAGAAAAAATACGTAATGATGCATTTCAGGAGACACTGCCTCTTTTAGTTTACTCGCATGAAAACAAGATAGATTCCTAACACAACATGAATTCGTGTTCGCTTTATTGATTGATAATGCCAGAAAATTTCCATTCACGATACGACAAAACATGCGAGTGTGCTTTCTGCAAATTCTGTTCTCATAAGTGCGCTTACGTCACGCGATTTGAACGTTTAGATCATTACGACAGTTCCTCTTAGGCAACTTCGTGCCCTTGCTCTTCATTATTTATTCATTCCTATAACAAATTCAACTCAACGTCCCTCTCACCGAAATTCATCGCACCCTTCGCAAAGCTGCCGCGGTGGCACAGTGCTTACTGCACTACCCTTCTGACCCGAAAGATGCGTCTTCAGTACTGAGATGCCCCGCCGCAATGGTCTAGTGGCTAAGGTACTCGGCTGCTGACCCTCAAGTTACGGGATCAAATCCTGGATGCGGCGGCTGCATTTTAGGTAGAGGCGGAAACGCTCTGTGCCTGTATGCTCAGATTTGGGTGCACGTTGAAGAACCCCCTGGTGGTCGACATTTCCGGAGCCTTCCACTACGGCGTCACTCATAATCATACGGGGTTTTGGGATGCTAAACCCCACATATCAACCAAGTTTATCAATACTATAGTGTTGACAGATTTGATAGCGTGACATCGTATACGATGGTCACGCTTTAATGGAGGTGAAATGCTTGAGCGCCGTCTAGTTGAGTTTTGTGCATGATAACGAACCCGAGGTGGTAGATCTTTCCAAAACCCTCCCTTGCGGCGTTATTCATATTCTTATCGTGGATTTGACATGTATTGTTCTATATAGCCTTGTATGTATGATTCACATAAAATTTTGACAATACAAAAATAGACGTAGCACTTGGGACACTTGGGGTAGGTCAAAACAAAGTATATGGAAGGCAGCAATATTCTAAACTCACTCATATAACACTTAATTGAGTACGCCATATCAGAGAACTCATTAGTAACGTACACTGCTCACGAGGATGTAGTATGGAAGCGCAGGTGAAGCGTTCGCCTTCTGAAGGATAAAACGCCTACTGCGTATGATAACAAATCTCCTACGCATGAGTGGTAGCGTCCACTGTGGCGTCAACACAACGAAGTGTCTCACTTTGTCATGCTAATATTCGTGTTTCGGAAGCTGATTTTTTTTCGTCCAAAATTATCTCTGGCTGCCACTTTGAATCACATGCAACAGCTGGCCAAGGTCAGATTCTTATAAACGAAATGTGATGCCTTGACGTCTTATTCCAGTATTTTTTTATTTTAGCTGCGCTGCCTTGTCAAATGGCAGTCAAATACTCAATCGTATATCTTCTGGGGTACAACTGTAAGTGCCGTGGATGCGTGCGATAAATTGACTGGGAAAACTAACGGCACAGTGAGATGTCTACAACGTGGTATGGAATGTTACGTAGAAAAGAATACCACTAGCTTCCTTAGCCAAAAAGGTGATCATGAGTGGTCCAAATATCAAAGTTTATTAATGTTTTTTTTTGCAATCGCATCGACAGCGAAGTTCATATCCACATAATTTTTTTCTTGCTATAAGAAGCGGTATTTTTAACACATCACGGCGATGTAGTGGTCATAGTGCTGAGTAGCTCACACGAAGGTAGCGGTACAGAATGCCAGCGGTGGCAGCCACATTTCAGTGGCGGTGCGGAATCTTGCCGCCCGTGAATTTCCATCCAAGTGCTCGTGGAAGAAACTCGTGTGGTGGAAATTTCCGAAGCCCCTCACTACGACATCCTCCATAACCGTCGGGTCTTAACCACCGTGACACGCCCACAGTTGTTGTTTTTAATAATATTAACTGTATATTCCTAATTATTGTGGTTTTCCACCACGGTGGATCAGTGGCTACCATGTTGGCTGGTGACACTAAGGCGCTGGAAGTAAAATAGAAAAGGCCCGTGTACTGCGCTATGTCGGTGGAACCTTAAAGAAACCAGATGGTCGATTTCCAGGATTCTCTTTACGGCGTTACTGATAATCACATTGTGGTTTTGAGACGTTACACCACACATACCATTATTAATAGTACTAATAATTAATGCGGGTATTACCACCTCAATACTGTTCCTGTGTCTTCATGTTATTAATGTGTGCATGCCTGCTTGGATTAAAATGAGTTGCTTCTGAGATTATGCTCGCAAAAGTGCATCTGCTGCAGCGCACCTGATTCACGGTGATGGCAGTCCTTTTGGGTAGCACACTGCAGATAGCGTGAAAACAGAACCGAGGCCCTGCTAATGGACATAAACAGTCCTGTCACTAAATCTTCGTTCATTTTTTGCCCAGTCGGAATCTTCTGCAATGAGGTACTAACAAGCCCAAGCCTTGCTGCCGTTCGAACCGTCGTTTTCCAGGGCAACTTCCACCGTTATACTTTAGCCAAGCACTACCCGCGATTTCCGTGGAACACAGCTACCGCATGTTTTCGAGTTAACCAGCGATTTCGGTTTCACCTATTTTCTATACTTGCGGACATCGGTTCTTGGCAACAAAGCGAAAGCTATACAGGGGCAGAGCTACTGCACATGCACTCTTCTGTTAAGTAGCCCAGTTCAGCTCAAGCTTCGAATGACGGCCATGTTTGAATAACCACGCTGCCTTCAATATACTACGCCTGCTGGAGAGCGAAATTCGTCACGAGATTCTTTGGTAAGTCGTCGCATTAAATGGATGCCTCGCCGCGGTGGTCTAGTGACTAAGGTATTCGGCCACTGACCCGTATGCCGTGGGATTGAATCCCGGCTGCGGCGGCTGCATTTCCGATGGAGGCGAAAGTGATGTAGGCCCGTGTGCTCTGGTTTGGGTGCGCGTTAAAGAACCCCAGGTTGTGGAATTTTCCGGAGCCCTTCCCTACGGCGTCTCTCATAATCATATGGTGGTTTTGGGACGTTAAACCCAACATATTAATTGAATTAGCTGGATGGGGACGACTGTCAGGTCAGCCAAAGACGAAGACGCCATTTAGACAGTCAGGTGTGCGTGAAATGAGCGTCGTTTTCAGATGTGCAAAAACTTGAAATCACATTGCATGACGTAAAAGAATTATGAATGGGCCGTTGATTGTGCTGCGTCTCCTTGTAAACGTCCCGTAGAAGATAAAGTGATTTTTTTTTATCATCGTCACGTGGAAAAAAGGGACGCAATTGTGGGACGTTATATTTAAGTAGTGACACATGCCTTGTTTGGCTCTGTAGCCTTACTTTCATTGCCAAGAATAGTTGAAAAGTTGGCTGCGAGTACAGGCCACTCCAGGCGAGTACACGCAACATAACTGATAACACTTATTATCCGTTACTAGGCTTCCATTCTTGCCGACCAAGTCGCTGAGATTGGTTTCGGTTCTCTTGAGTGGCGTTGCCAAGAAAGCGGACTGGCCGTTCTACCACCTCACTACTTAAACTCACATGCTTACATTTAGAACGTTTTAATGTACGCACAAGCGTAAGAACGCACGCATAAACATTCATAATGCGAGTCATGGAGGAAAGGGGGGGGGGGGGTCAAAGAATTTCGTTCCTGAAAATATTTTTATTACGCCCCTCAGTCATCTTATCCCACTTAGCGAGTAATAATTGGTGCTTTCACAGTTACAAACCCTACGGGAAAGCTGCATGAAAGAAGCTTCGAAGCAGCGATCGTTATCCTGCTACAGGCACACTAAATTTGCGATATTTGTTTGCAAAATGTGGGACTAGTTCGAGTGCTAGGTTCTCAGAAACGACACAAAATTGTTGAGATGTGTTACCTGCCACACAGCAAATAGAACGTTAACATTAAAGATCATAACGCAATGACTGAAGACACTGCAACGATGAATAGCTGAGCTCTTCGATCAAACGCTTTTGTTGCAAGAAGAAAATGTTGGTGCACCCATCGTGTTTTTCTCTCATTTCGCATTCCCATTCATTTGCGCAGTTACGTACATTGTGGATGTTTTAAACGTGTCGCCTGACTGTGCGTAGAGAATGGTAGCCCCGCACACCAAGAAAGCGAAAAACGTCCCTGTCTATTAGTCTCAAAAATGCCGTATTGCTTTGCCGGCAACCATCATTCGCGTATCTTTCCACCGGGCCAATGGTGAGTTGTTCATCAACAGCATTGATTTGTAGAGGAAGAAAACTGTGTTTGTGATTTTTATTCAATTCATTTATCACTTCTAAGCTTGTAAACCCTATTACGAACGTGTACAGCAGCTCAATCGCATCCACAAAAACTGGGTATAATAACTGCACTGAGATACGCAATTGGCTGCTTGGTCTACTGACTAACAAAATAGACTTCATCTTGTAATAATGAACACCTAAATGTATACCCTGCGGAGGAAAGTTACCGAACTTTCCCGAAAATCGCGGATAGCTTTGTTGCATTTTTTTTGTCAGAAATACACGTATTTCTACCACGAACGTGTTTCGCACCATGTTCCAAAATTCACTTCACAATTTCTGGTATATTTGAGTGAACTCGTGGTTTTCGCTTATTTTTCAGTCTCGATATCAACAACAGGTGACCACAAATTGACATAAAAGATATGAAGTGTTTTTGGAAAGATATTTTTGCCCACTCGTCACACTACAGTGGTGACGAGTGGGCAAAAAATCCAGAAAGTTAAGAAGTAATGCTTCCCACAAAAACCAAACCTGGACGCCCAGAAGCTGAACCAACGCCTCCCTATATCACTATCACTAAAGCAGACAAACAGTTACCGGTTTCATACAGCCCTGACACCAAACAAGCAGAGAATGACGCAGCAAGCACGCTCACTGCTAAAACTTTATTGCCCGACATACCTTCGATTAGCAACGTTGCTGTTCGCAATTCAAGCCTTAGACCTCGGTTGTCAACTCTTCTGCATGCAGATGCAGAAGAGTTGTCTTTGCCGGAAGATCCCCGTTTAAGCACATGGCGCCGCAAAGTTACACCCCATACGCCGGCGTTGGATCCGAGCCTCACAAGGATGTTTCAAAACAGGCAAGTATTTTTACAAAGGCTACTGCAGACATTCAAGAAAAGTTCTTAACAGCAAAACTTCCCCATCGACCACATAAATAAAGCTCTAAACCCAAAGTTCCAACAACTAGACATGACAGCGAATACGCGCTTTGGCAACGAACACCGTCAATTGCACGTGAGCGTCATGAAGAACTGAGTTTTAGTTTTACTGCTACTTCGCCCAAAAATATACCTACAATGAAAAATTCAGGTCCTCAAAAAGCATTGCATCTTGCTCTTGGTTGTGCAGGTCGTTCGCGCATCACGCAAACCAGCGCACTTTGGCAGCCACAGAGCACTTACAGCAGCCCCCAATTCACGCGACAACTTGATGATAACAGAGGGCAAACCATCTATAGAAAAGCTCTCGCAGCGGCAAAATCCTGATGTAGGCAGCACACCAGTTGTCCACGACTATGTAATTGGAAAGGTGCATTCAAACAAGATACGAGCGCTTCCTTCTAATCGTGCAAGCCCCTCACGCGCCACACAAGTGAACGTGTCTGAAAACGCCCCCTCGTCAGCGTACGTAACAGCGGCTGCGCCGATGTTTACGGCACAGGCTGCGCCTACAACGACTCCACCAAGTGCGTCACTGCGCACGACGGTGAAGCAACAGCCTAAGCTACAGCACACAGACTACATAGTTCATTGCCTCTGTAGCTGTCGTCCCCACGCGTCGGTGAAATGGATTCGCGTAGTGCACGATGTCGGACAGCGCCACGTATCGCGCAACCAGGATCCCTGACTTCTCAATTTATGGAAACATTACAAGCTTGCAGGACCCTGAGTACTGGGATGCGTGAATATATATTGGCACGAATGGTCGCCTTGATGATGTCACCAGAAAATCGAAGCCTACTGCGTCCCCGGGCAAGCAGTGCCGTGACTCCGCCATCTGGCACGACTCGAGTGCCCCCTGAAATGACTTCCCCGCATTGGTCAAACAGCGCGACGGTATCACAGCAGCCTGGAATTGCGCATGCAAGCAACAGTTCACCGCCTTTACAGATGTCACCCCGACGCATTAGTGAAACTGATCCATGTGGCATCCGATATCTGACTGATAACCCTGTCACGCAGTCAGCCTCCCTGACTTGTCAATTTGAGGAAACGTTACAGGCTTTCAGGAGCCTGAATTCCACAATGCGGGCATATATCTTCTCAGCGAATGCTTTCTATGATGGCATCACCGGAAAATCGTTGTCTATTGTGTCCCCAGGCATGCAGTTCAGTGCATCGGCAATATGGCACGACTCAAGCGCCTCTTGAAACGAGTTTGCCACATGTGTCCCAGGGCGCAATGGCGTCGCGACAGCCTGAACTTGCACACGCAAGCAACACTTCGCTGTCTTTGCAGATGTCACCCCGACGCATTAGTGAGACGGATCCGCAAGGCACCCAATACCTGACGGCACAGCCTATCGAACATTCAGCATGCCTGACTTGTCAATTTACGGATGTGTTACAAGCTTGTAGAAATCTGAGTATGGTGATGCGAAAATATATCTTTTCGCGAATGCTCTCCATGATGACGTCCCCGGAAAATGGAAGTCTAGAGCGTCCCCTGGCAAGCCCTGCTACGACTCCGCCACAAGGCATGACCCAAGCACCGCCTGAAGTGACTTTGCCACATTGGTCACAAAGCGCAGCGGCATCGAAACAACCTGAAATTGCGCATGCAAGCAACACTTCAAAGGTTTTGCAGATGTCGCCCCCACACAACAGTGAAGGTGATTCGCAAGGTGCCCGATATGTGACGGCACACCCTATCGCACAATCAGCCTCCCCGACTTGTCAGTTTACAGAAGTCTTACAAGCTTGCAGGACTCTGTGTGCCGTGATGCGGGAATATATCTTCGCACGAATGCTCTCCATGATGTCAACAGAAAATCGTGCTCTAGTGGATCCCCAGGCAAGCACTGCCGTGATTCTGCCTCAAGACAGGAACCAAGCACCGCGTGAAATGACTTTGCCACATTTGTCACACAGTCAAACGGTGTCGCAACGGTCGGAACTAGAGCACGCGAGCCATAGTCCACTGTCCTTGGAGATGTCCCCTGCACGCGACAACGAAACTGATCCGCAAGACTGTTGATATGCGACCGCGCACCATATCACGAAGTGAGCATCCACGAATTTTCAAAGTTAAAGAAATGCTAAAAGAATGCATGACCCTGAGCACCACGTCGCCGAAATCGGTGTTGGTGGAGGAATATTGTTCATGTGAAGATGATTCTTCTACAAAATGAAGTCTGTATGAGGCCTTTTAATCGGAGAACCCTTCGGCGTATCAGTGGTTCTTCGTACACTCTTTGTGGGGAAGACAGTCAATCAGATTCTGGACTTCACGCGCCACTGCAATGCACCTGAAGGCATTTTGACCCCCATGAACTACAGACGCATTCAACAATTTATCCTTTCCTGAAAAGCCGCAGAACAGTTTTTGCATCTTGAATCATTCGGCTACATCGACGTCATTATCTTCGTCACCAGCACAGAAGTTGACGTTTAGTTTCAAGCAAATGGTTCTAAGTACCTATCAAAGACAGAGCCAGTTTTACCAGCGCAAAAATTGTATGTCGTTTCACTGTTATTCCTGAGACTTGAATGAAATAGCAGATTGTTGACATGCGAGCTTTCGTAAAGAATGAAGTGCTGGACTAAAATTTTGTTACGTGCTTATTGTATGTTGATCGAATTACCTAAGCCTTGCTGAATAATCGAATACGGTCATTATGTTTTTATTTTGCCCATGACAAGTAACGATGCCTTTTAGCATAAGGATCAAGCGAAATACACGTGCACTTCAGAAATAAACATCTGCGTTTAAGCAGACACGTCTGTGCTCCGTGAAGCTTATATCTTCGATAATTAGGCGTTTCACCAACAAGGTTGTATTAGTGACAGTGGCAGTAACATTATTCAATAGTCCCAAGGGAAATAATGAGAGAACTGCTGGGACTCCCTAGAGTTAGAGGCGGACTTAATTTTCTACAAACCTATAGTATACACAAACACGTTGATCTGAGAAGTTGTCGGTCCCCGCCACTGCCCATAAAACCAGGCCTCCTGAAATATAGGGCACTTCTGCAGGCCCGGCTGTCGCATGTTGTCATGTTTGCTTAACGTTACGAAGAAAAAATTGCAGATAGCATAGCTAAGTGTAACGCTTGCTCGCGCCCAGAAGAAGTCTTCTTCCTATTTTTGTTATTTCAGCGCTTGGTAATGTCAATAACAAAGACTGAAGCACGTATAGCCATCTGTTGCATATTGAGCATGTGCTCGCGCCAAATTGAAGTATGCTTCTCTTTCCAGTGTCTTGACGATGACAACTGTGGAGCAATTTTAGAAGCCCCTAATGTAGGCAAAACGACGTAGACGAATTGCAAAAAATGCATATATATATATATATATATATATATATATATATATATATATATATATATATATATATATATATATATATATATATATATATATATGACAGAAAATACAAAACGAAAGAAAGAAAAGAAGAAAAAACTGCAAAAAAAACAAAAAAGGAACTGCCAAGATCAGCGCTTCTTCCAGGCTTGGCATCACTTACCTGCCCTAATTTTTAACACGAAAGCCTTTTACGCCAGGGTCTATCATGACTCTGATGACGTATTTCCGTCACGGATTTGACATCATAAAATACTTGCTAGCAAATTGCAAAGAGTTACTCGCCGGGTGTCGATCCTATGACCTCTCGCTCCACAGCCGTGGCGCCAAACCACTAATTCTTTGAGCGTACGTTGTCCACTTTGCTAACGGCGAGATATTTGTTTACACCACATACTATACGGCAGTCGTCAGAGCTCAGCTATTTGAGCACGTTTCTGTCACAAGTAGCGAGATGGTGTGGAGGGCCACCTCTGAAGGTCGTCTCTCCACGCGTTGCGATGCGCGTGTGCGTCCGAAGGGCATGGCGGCTTCAGGGCCGTCCCACGCGCTACCCGAACAGCCGCAACGCACGTGCCGCGACCCCTGCCGCACGCAGGCGGGAAATAAGCCAATTGGCGACGCTCTTTCAACCTCCGCTGTAGTGCGGCAGTTGTGGCGGCACGTGCGTTGCGGCTGTGCGGCTAGCTCATGGAACAGCCCTGAGTACACCCGCTCATCTCGTGACTGGGGGGCTTTGTACATCGTATGCTTCGACCGCAACTTCGTTTTGAACTTGTCGTTGAGTGTTTTTTTTTTACCTTGTGTATGTGTAATGTGCGACCAAAGCATGTCAGTAAGCAAGTACCAACTAGGCCAACAATCAGTATTGTTAGAACTTACAGACGTTAAAGAAAACATGTACGTCACTTCGCTCAGGGCTGCGGCAACATTTACGAAAGGAGCGCACTGCGCACAAGTGAGAATCATGACGGTTGTTCGCGCTTGTTCTTTGTATACTTGTCCGTTCCTTTCGTGTGTCTTTCCTTTTATCTGAGTAGCGTACCCTAACTCTCGATCTATGAGATTTCTTAGTCCGTACTCGTACTTGTATGCTTATTTCATCGCGTGCTTTTTGCTCTACGGGTGCGCTGCAAGTTTCATACTGCTTGCCATTGTTCGCGTCACATCACAGTTTTTCGCTGTTAGCCCTCATTCATTCTTCTTTGTGGCAAAACATTGTGAAATAAACGGGGAACTGCCTCTGTGAAGACATGTTTCACTTTCGTCTTATACCGATTTGTAGACAGAAGTTTCTGTCTCGTTTCTGTTTTCGAATACACCTAATTTTCTATAGCAAAAAAAATAAACAAGAGCTTCACTTTGAGGTTTATCTGAAACTTCGCTAAACAGTTGATTGTCCCATTTTGATTGAGTGATATTATTGGCGGAGAGTGTATACACGCATACTATTGTTTTTCCGCTGAGTTCACGAAATTTTCGCGTCAGCGAGCCATCCCTCATTTTTACGTGGTGGTTTGCCACGTATCTCCAGATGGTATTTATTTCCTTATCTGCTCATTGCTAGCGTGACATTTCAAAGAATTCGAACTAGCTGACAGTGCGGGTAGAGGCACCCCTCTTGTTACTGCAGACTGCTTTCCCTGGTGCACTGCGGATGGGTCCTCGTCTTTTAAGTCGGTGAACGTGGAACGCTAAGCGTGAAAACGCTGTAAGTGAGGGACGCGATGTGGCCTTTGTTGGTTGCATATCTTGTTTGTAACTTTCTTTTTACCGCACGTAAAAGACAGGACAAAATTAATGCGGATAAAAACGCATGAGTCTGTATGTGCTTTCGTTTTATCCCGTCTTTGATATGCACTACAGAAAATCTTACTGAAGATGTACGGTAAGGATGCCAATACCGCCAAGGCTTTTGTCCAACTCAGCGGTTTTTATCAATAGGACAAAGTGAGTTTTCAAACGATTGTACCATTCTTCCCATGGACCCCTATTTCAGCACTTCATTGCCAGCAAACTATTATGGTGCATTATTCGTTGCAAGCACACTATTTGGCCAATAAAACGAGCTTGCCTCCTTGATGACCTTTTTTTATTCTCACACGCACGATTGCCGAGCCATAAAGCGGCAATAAGGTTTCGCACTTACCTGAAGTGTCCACACGGTATACGCATGCAAATGAATTCAATTTCGCTTGATATAGTGCAGATGAAAACGTTCATTACAACTTCCAGTTTTGACGTCATTTAAAAAAATTCAATGCTGTTCATTTTTCTTATGTTGCGTAGATGACGATAGTGACAACGAGCCGACAAGTGCTTGAGCGATAGGCTTCTATAAAAGTTTAACTACTGGTTTGCATATATACTGGACCCTACATATGAAAAACTGTTCCATCAGAAACCACGCACCATTGCAAATCATAGCATGAGATGAAGCCAACCGACTGCAACACGTGCAAGATAAAACGCCTGCAATGTACTTTGATAATATGTGACGGCATGCGTGCTAGCATCAAATGGCTCCCCTAGCTCTCCCATCTTCGCCCTCTTCCGGTGAAGTTGCTTTACTTGGGGTGCGTTTTTCCACCAGGCTCTTTTCGCGAGGGTGTTTCTTTGACGAAGGTAACTGCAGACTACGTGGTTCGATTGCAAACAGGGGCACACGGAAGTCTCATTTGGGCAAGGAAAAGGTGAGGAATGTGATTTTTTTTCCTGGTTTTTTTCACATGAACATGTTTTCGCGTATTACGAAGGGGAAGGACGTCGTTGATGAGCGGCGAGAGGTAGGCGCCATAACTGTGCGAGTAGGCTTAGTACCAACTGGCCCGATACAATTGTTTATTGGCTTAGTGAAGAAAGCTTAACGCAGGTTGCCCGATCCAAAACGATGTCAGGAAACCAACGTTGCATGGAGTACTCCGAGTTTTTGCTTTAAGAATATCAAAGCACGATAACTTCGAACCTAATATTTTTCGCACATCTCACTCAAGTTCCGGCTTCACAACGAAAGAAGTTTGGTATTCTTCTTAAAGCCTCCCTTCTAAACCGTTCTTTAAGAAACTGCAATTGTTCTATATGTTTCAATAAGAAATCAGTAAACCTTTTGATGCGATTTTTTTAGGGATCTCCTATAGAAACATGCAAAATATCTTGTTTCAATTAAGATTACAATAAAACTTCATCGAGGCACCATATTATGCGCTAAGAAGTGCGTGTTGAATTTAGCGTTTTGCGCCTTTATGCTTGTCTCTCTGTAGTTTTGCGCAAAGGAATTATTCTTACGATTTCCAACAGTATGAGATGATGCTTACTCGTTTAAGCTTTTCTTGACATTTAGCAGCGACATTTTAACAATTTTCAGTCTTTGCGGATATACACCGCTTGAAATTCAATTTTCCATCAATTAACGCATTGCTCTACTGAAGCAAATAAAGCATCACTGTACAAGGGTACTTGTTTAGAAAGTGCGCATGCTTCAAACTGCAACATTCTCCTAATAAATTGTCATAATTTGAAAAGTTCTTTGTTCAAAGGTTTGGTTTCTCCGCATGCCTACAAAGAATAGTTTACCTTTGCGCATGCGTTATTGAGTTTTCATGCACAATAATTTTCCCATCAATTTGTCGGCGCGTGTTGTATATCTGCCAAAACCCGCACGTTTTTTTTTTATATATATAACAAGTTGTACAGATAGGTGAAACAAGTTGTGAAAAATGCTACCGTGTATGCGAATTGTAGTCAGTGTTACGGCAGGGCCGGCGCTAAATTGTAACAGTGTATCTTGTGAAAAGTGTACCAGCGTTACCTTCTACGCGTTCAAGTAAATGAAGTGGGCCAAGTGCGTCCTTCTGTGCCAGTGGCGCATCGACAGATAAACGCTTGACGAATAACCAGGTGCTCTGCAACGCACGCCATCCAAGAAATTCCAGTTTAATTACGTGAAAAATCTTTTTGCAGCAATTTTATAACTAGGTCAACGTTAAAAGTGCAACGTTAAAAGTTATCACATCTTCAATTCAATTTGTTATCACGTCAGGTACTGGCATCTTTCAGCAAAAATGAATGCCCCACACTAGATTGATATCACTTAGACGAGGGTGCCTTTTTGAAAATAGCATGCACAAAACATACGCACTTTCAGAGGTAGAATTGTGATTCACAAAAAGTGCCCTTTTATTGCTAAAACACTTGTGTCGAAGTGTTCATCTTTCACAATGATTATTTCATTCATTCGTGTATGCCTTTCTTTCGTGGTTATTCTGATCCAGCTCACGTGCTTGCTTATTTCAAAGTTATTTATATAGTGCGATTTATCCTACATTGCAACTGCGTTTTTTCAGCCTCTGAACCACTCCTACATTTTCGTAATTGTTTCTTAGACATCTTTTCGTCAAAATTTTGGCACGTGCAAATTTTGCATATATATATATATATATATATATATATATATATATATATATATATAACCGCAGAAACACATCTCGAATATCTAATCACGAGTCACGTCCTCTTTTTCTCGTTTTTTTTAAATTACAACTATCAGCTAGTTTGAGCACGCAGTAGGTTGTGCTCGGTCCGTACGTATGAAAACGGTAAAAACTGGTAAACAATGTGAACTCTACTTGTATAATTGTAATGTTCACATATATTGTTCAGGTAGGTTACGATGCTGTTACACCAAAATATACATCACGCAGATGTCAGCGTTTCAATTCCCGCGCAGGAGAGGACTCAACAGCGATGAATTACAACGCAATTCAAACGCTAAAACCTAGTTATTGCCTCCAACATTATTATCGATCAGTCATCTGTGAACAATAGAAATAGTCTAGTGGGCTCTTCTATTGTGAGATTGTCAGTCTTGGTAAAGCAACGGCTGTGATGCTCGTCTGCTGACCCAGAGGTCGCTGGTTCGAACCCAGTTGCGGCGGATGCAAGTCAATGGAGGCGGAACGGTAGAGCCCCGTGTACTGTAGGATGTCAGCGCATGTTACAGAACACTAAATGGTCGGGAATTTCCGGATCCTTACAATACGGTGCATCTCATTTACGTATGGTGATTCGAGGACGTAAAACACGAGATAATATTATATCATATTCCAACATTGGCCGTATAGCGGTTCGCTTCAGATGCGCATGACCACACTCGCCCGCTGGTCATGTTCACGCTGTTCGCTATCGCAACGCGCCGTAACTCCCCACATGAAATTGTCATCGATTCCCTACACGCTTGGGTTTTTGTTATGGAACGATGAACTTAGAATAGTAAAAGCTTGGGCTAGATATATGATATGACGATAGTTATAGCGTGACAACAGAACGAAGACACAGACAAGAGCTGTCCTTCGTGCCCTTATTGTCTCTGTGTCGTCATTCTGTTCTCGCGCTATAACTATCGTGATGAACTTCGATTGCAGGCGCGGTGGTTCAAAAGAACACAGCATTATCTGTTTTAAACTCAATCACGATTCTGGCGTGCAACTTTTTGTAGGGTGAATAATGATATCGGGGAGAGGGGTCTAAGACCACAAAAGACCGATATGATTGACAGACGCCGTAATGTAGGGCTCCAGAAATTTCGAACACTTGGTTTTTTTTTAACGGGCACTGCCTTCACACAGAACACTGACCTCAGGCATTTTTCCCCCAGTCGAAATGTCACCGCCACTGCTGGATTACAGCCAGTCTTCTTGAACATTCGACTTCTTATAAATGCAGTTTTCTATTCTCGTTAAAATACACTTCTTTCAATTGCAGATGTGGTGGTCATGAGCACTGTGGATGAAGAACACATAAATTTTAACAACTATTCCCAAGTTCCGTAAATAGAGGTATACGTCAGGCATTCGACCTTCGAAAACCACGTCTACGAACCACTGGTTGGTCGATGCACGCCTGAGCGTATCACTTTGCTGCATAAGATTGTGCGCGGCGACTGTTTCACTGAAGCCATGATTTATTTACCTCGTTTCACAACGCGCCCCACGCGCCAATGAGACAGACCTAATACTGTTCCTTTTCTGCCATTTGTCAATTCTGTTAAGCATTATTTCTTTTTTTTTTCGAGCGTTGTTGGCACTCGGAACAGGCTACATGGTTCCTTGAGAGAAAACCCGCATAAAACGATTGTGGAAGAATTGCCAAAGCACAATTTGGTGACCTTTAATATGCATTGTATAAGTGTTGTTTACTAAACCATGTACTCATGCCTCGTATGTCTTTTCTATCGAAACAGCAATATTCAAAATAAATAAATAAAATAAATTAAGTGCTGCCTGAGGCAGGGCTCCGGAGACTTCAAACAGCGGCGATTTTTTAACGTGCAGCAATGTTTAGGAACTTGCACCACTAGTATTCCGCCTTCATCGAAATGCGGCTTTTACAGTCGGGATTCGAACCCGTAGCCTACGGGTCAGCAGTCGAGCACGATAACCACTAAAACGGCATGGCGGTTATAAATTTACTGTTTTCGCTCTTTTATGCTTAGCATAATTTTTAACCAAAAACTATTTCTCCATCGAGTTCCGTACTTGACCAATAAATGAACCTGTTTATATAGGACAAACAATTGTCTCGCTTTTTTTTTTCAAGGTAGAGCAAGGCACAAGGAGGCTACCTAAAAAAACAAGGCTGGTGGCTTCATGAAAACTTAAGATCCGACAACGGGATGAAGCAGGCGGATGATCCAGATGATAGACAAGGAGGCCACCTTCATGACCAGACGACGGAAGAAACTGCACGAGTTGTCTCTGAAGCCGCACCTGACCACAGCAGTTTGGCAGGAACACATCAACGATCTTTTCAAAGTCCCAATGACTCCTACATAGAACAACCACAGAGTGAGCCGACTAATGCGCCAGCCCCGATGTCTTCCTCGGCTGTTATTCCTTCAGATAGTGCTTCTCCTGGAGATAGTGTTAGTAGTAGCTCTGGAATAGACACACTTGCCGATGCCGACAATCAGACAGCCCTCAAAACTGCCAAGACTTCTCAGGACAGGCCGCCGGTACTGCAAACAAGCACACCATACGGCGGCGAAAAGGCCTTGGATAGCCACGATGACACACAATATGCCACTTCTGCTACGACGGACACTAGTGTGGCGTCCCGAAAAACTCCAGCGGCGAACCCGTTGCACCAATCGCATCTAGATACCCACAAGCCTGTTACGCCAGTAAGGCAAGAAAGCAAGTTCCCCTCTCCAAAAAGACGTCAACCGTATTCACAGAGAGTCCGTCGGCAGCCGAACACTGCCGTGCGTTTCACTGTTACTGCGCGAAACATCCCTACAATGACCTTTTCAGACCAGGACCCAACGCATACTGTTGATTCTCATGTTGAAGATGTCTTGCGCGGCGCACAAGGCTACGAACTAGGGAAACCGCAAAGCGTTTACCCGTTCCCACTTACCACGACGCGCCAGCATATAAACCCGCCCCAAGCAACATGGTCAGCTGCAGAGGTAGACCAGAATCGGTATGTTCAGTTGCCTCCATCGCCGATTCAGGCCCCGGGCACCTTCAACATGCCGGGTATGATGCAGTACCCTACTTATCCTTCAGTTCAGAATTATGCTAGTCTTAAGCTCCCAGGACAAGGCAACCAACATCAGCATCCACAAGCCATTAACTTTATTAGACCGCCTGAGGCTCACCTGTCCCTTCCCGCATTTTCACAAATAACTACGTTGGGAATTCAACATCTCCCCCCGCCACTAAATCCTTATTTCAGTCCCATTCTTCCTTTTCGTGAAAACAACCCTCTCATGACGAGTGCAGGCCAGTACCCAGCTCTTCCTCTTCAACCTACAAGCAATTGGCACTCACTACGTGGCAACCAGCTAGTGCAGCCGCCCATTCCAGTGCATGGCACAGGGCCTCCACCAATTATTGTGACACCACCATCGCCAGCAGTTATTTCTCAACCTGTATCACAACCTGCATTGGTGTCGCAGCAGGCTAAGAAACAAAAAGTGCCCAACAGGGGGAAAAATTTCCGGAAGGCAACGTCACAGGTCAGTGAAACTGATCTGCGAGCCGTACCGTCAACGCGAGTTAGCTCGCGACCTGCCTCGCAACCTTCAATGGTATCGCAAAAGGCTGGTCACCAACAAGCGAAGAACAGGACACCATATCTTAAAATCAGTCCTAATGACGCCTATATAGAACAACCCGTCGGCACGACTGATCCGCGACTCGGACAATCGACCGGAACTAGTTTGCAAACTCCGCAACAACCTTCAGTGATGTCTCCACAGGCTGAGCAGCAGACCGCGAGTTCCAGTACACCATACCTCCAGATAGCAGCATCACGGGCCCGTGGAACTAACCCGCCAGTCGTAGCATCTGCAGAAGTTAGTTTGGGACCTGTGCCACAAGCTGTGATGTCGCCGCAACAGGCTGAGCAACAATCTGCACGCTACAGGATACCATATCTTCAAGTGACACCGCCATGCTCTAGTGGAAATGGTCCGCGATGCGGCAAATCGCCAGGAGGCAGTTTTGAACCTGCACTGGAACCTGCAGTAGTGTCACAACAGCACACGGGAAACATGACACCATATTTTCAGATTGCACCACCGTGCGTTGGTGACACTTATTCACGGCACATACCTTTGCCAAGTGCTTCTTTTCAGCCTGTGTCCCAACCTGCGATGGTGTCGCAACAGACTGACCAACAACATATGGTCCACAGGACACCATATTTTCGGGGGCCACCACCGCCACGCGCAAGTCCAACTGATCCACGACCCGAACAACGTGCCGCAGACGACGCACATTCGACGGGAAGGGTGACAGGTTCGCAGGTAATGACGGCTTTGCAAATATACAAGGAAGGGTGTCAAAAAATTCGTGGAGATATGTTGAAAGATACGCGCGCTCTTCTGCGGAAGCTGAAAGCTGGTGATGGATCACGTTCTCAATCGCACAGGACAAGGTCATCTTCCGCGCAGTCAAAGACAGATCACATCATTTCGCAAGTTTTGGCAGTGGTAGATGGCTACGTATCTCAAGAGGAAACGCTTTCGGCGACGATGTTCAATGCTATGACGTCTCTTCTGAAGTCGGTGGAAGGTTCTCATCAAGAGAATCCTACAGAACTCACTGATGTGAGACGCGCATCAAAGCGGAGGCCCACATGGGCAGCCAAATACAAAAAGCTTCTCTATATCACAGATGCTCCCCGAAGGTTTGCGTGTGAAGAGGACTTGGAAGAACAGCGAGCAGCAGCTGCTTCCACCGTAACCACATGTGATCCCCACCTCGATGATAACTCCGAAATGACCCGTGAGTCCGATGCAATTGTACCATCGCTTGAACGACTGCGCCTGCAGACACCTCCGGAACATCGTCACAATCCAGAAGAGCGGACATCAGATATTCCACGGCCAGTACAAACGGTGTCAACTTTTGGTGCTGCCCGCCGAAGACTCCAAGAATTCCAAAGACTGTGCCCGTCGAACCCGGAAGCTAAACAAGATGACACCGTCACGTCCCAACCAGCTGTTTTGGTGGAGAGGCCGCCACCTGAGCAGTGATGAGGAGGAGGGTGCATTTTACCACACTGACATGGTGGCTCGAATAACTGCAGCGATGTGGTCTCAACAGGCACATTGCCTTTGCCACGAATGCTGTGTTGTAATCCAAGTCGATGATGAAAATAATAACAAACAACTCTTTACAAAGAGGTCTATCTATTCTCTACAATAACACCCTGCATGTAGAATGTATTGAGCATGAGCAGTAGTTACTAAAACAACCAGGTCACCTCGCGTGGCCAAGCAGGCGCTAAATGAGAAAGTGACCTCCCAGTACGGAGCGAATAAGGCGAAAAACGTCTTCCAGGCTGCAAGTTTGTGTCGCTATGACGTATTGGTACGGAAGCCGGGTATTTTTGGCAAGTAGCATGGTGCTCAAGTCCGCCTGCTGCGGGTGCGAGAGAAGAAATGTACTGCGCGAAGTCGCAAGACTCATGTGTCACAAAATGTTTAAAACATGGCAAATCAAATGTTGTTGAGAGGCACTCTGCAGTGCTTCCAAAATTTGCGATATGACCTTTCGGACGCAATAACTCAGAATTCCCATGCTGGACTTGTCGCATTTGCAACGCCGTGAAAAAAAAATGAAATCATCTTCAGAATGGGCCCAACGTGAGGCTTTTGAACGAATAAAGTCGTTACTTTTGAAAGTTGCTGCATACCAGGTCGACGTTTAAAATGCCCAATGAGACATCGGTCCACAGGCCCCACTGGGGTTTTAACAGAACCCCTGCCATTGCAAGAAGAGCTTCTGACTCTTTTGGGAATTCCTCTGACTTTTCTGTGTTACTGAAGAGCTCCTCCACCACAAACGATTATGCAGTCCAAGTTATTCACAAAACAATCAATTATACGTCTAACAGAAGCTAGCCGTTATATTTATAAAAGTCCATAAAACTTTCTCCTCGTGCCCCGAAGTGGAGAATACAGCGTCACTTTAGCCCGATACCAGGAGCGTACACAGCCGAACCGAAGTACGTTTCCCGACTTCTTCTCAGAGGGCTAAAATTTTTCTCGTGGTGAATGAGAACCGTTCAAATGCACGCTCTAGTATACAGTTCTTTACCGATTGAAACCCTGGAAGTAGGGGATAAGGGGGCCCTGGAGTTTTATGGTGTGCTCACAATCGACTAGACAAATCACCCATTTTTTTGTCTATTGCCTGTTTATGTAGACTATTTTACTTTTTTACTCATGACAATTGACGATGCTTTTCGCGTCTGCAACGCACAGCGCACGTGCTAGACGACCGGGAAATAAAGTGCATTAAACCAAATCCACCCGTGCTTTGTGAAATTTCTTCTTAGGAATGACATGTTCAACACTTGTGTAATGATTCCCAGTGGGTGACACGTTGGGAGAAGGCCTGAGACAAGGTTGTATGCAGATTTTGTTTTTTTTTTGAAGGGGGGGGTGGGGGGTGGGGGGGGGCGCATCTCACTGATCTGAAATGGGAGCCAGACCAGCAAATGGTAATCTTGCGCTTTGTATGTATGGCAAAAAAACATTTCGGCGGAGGAAGAACGGGCCTTTCCATCTGCTGGCTGCATTGCTGCTCTGAAATTACCGTAGCGAATTCAGTAGCGTACAGCGGTCACCCCCAGGTGACCATTTAGGTGACCGTTGAATGTAAGAGAAGCAAAGTAGGGCCGGATTATTACCGCCTAAGCACACTGTCATCAGTCGGTATATATTTCGCAGCTTTCCGATTGAACTTTCAGTCGGTAGTAAGCGCCTGTCCGTGTCTTAGCTGTCCTTGTCTACGTATCGGGCTCGTATACTTCATACCATCATGAATCATCAGCTCGCCCAGTAAATCGTTTTGTGAAGCACTCAATACATGCGTTTAACGAGTGACCCCCGCGTTTACCGAGTGATAAACGTGCGTTCACCGTAATAATCACGGGATCAGTTCCGACGGCTCAATAAATCCGAGTTTCTTGGTAAAAAATGAGACAACGACGCCACAGGCGGCTGTCGCCAATTGAGTGTTTTCAATACTTTGTGAATGAGCGCTAATCGCGAATATTTATTGATTTCGATCATTTAAGTGTAATTAGCTGCCAACATATGCTATGGCATAAAGCAGATGCATGCGCATCTGACAGTTTGCATATTGGGTTCCCTATTGTTCAGTATAGTCTTGCACCGTGCGTGAGGGCATGTGAGCACTAGGGGTTTTTGTTTGCACAGGATGACCGAATTATCGGGCTTCTATCTCGTCCAGAGCGCATAGAGGACACAGGACCCGAAGCAACTTGCGTCAACCATCTCACAGTGATTACGATAGATTTTTTTCGCCTTGTGGCTACGCGACTTCGAATCAACCCTCGTCAAAAAACTTTGTTTCGCCAATATCTTTTCCCTTTGTCTTCCGTTCTATATCTCTATTTCTGTATTTGGTCCATGGCAAAACACGTTCACTGAAGCCCTGAGCACACGCACGCATGACGAAGCGACCACGCATGCCGTATGGATGGATGGATATGGCTGTACCCTTTAGATCGGGTGGTGGCTAGCGCCACTAAGCCGTAATACTCAATGAACCAAAAACTAGATTTATTCATTTTTTCCTTAAATAGTGAGGTGGAGGATTCGTACTTTGCAGCGAAGGGTTCAATTTTCACTCGTGCCTTGACTTTAGCCACGAATCAGATAACCTCCTTCTAGTTAATTCTACCCGCTTAAAGTCTATTTTGCCCTCACTTTCTCTAAACCCCAGTGCTTTGAAAAACTCTGCGCCATCAACCTGAACTACAGGGTGAAGTCCTTTACAGAACATTATCAAGTGTTGGCAGTTTCTTCTTCCTCTCCACACGCACTGCATACCGTGTCTACCCCTTCGTATTTGGCCCGATATGTCTTTGTTCGCAATACTCCCGTCCTGGCCTCAAACAGTAAAGAACTACCCCGGGTATTATAATAGATCCTTTCCTTGGCTATTTCATGCTTAAAAGTTCGATAGATCTCTAGTGCGGACTTCTTAATTATGCCAATTCTCCACATATTGATCTCAGCTTCCTTCACCTTCTTCTTAACCGATAATTCTTTTTGGTTTGGCCCCCTGCTGTTTTCCAATTATTCACCAGTCAATTTTCTGGTTCGCTTGCGCCATTTTGTATTGACATTCTTTATGTACAAGTAGCTGAATACCTTCCTAGCCCAACGCTCCCCCCCCCCATTTCTCTCAATCGCTTCTCAAGTTTTATCTTGCTGCTAGCTTCCCCGCCCTCAAATGATGTCCATCCCATATTACCTTGTACTCCCTGATTTGATGTATTCCCGTGAGCTCCTAAGGCAAGCCTACCTATTCCACGTTGCTTAATTTCTAATCTTGCTTGAACTTCTGATCTCATGCACAAGACCTCATTGCCGAACGTCAGACCAGGAACCATGACCCCTTTCCATATTCCTCTCACAACATCATACCTATTGTAATTCCACAGTGCCCTGTTTTTCATTACCGCTGCATTCCTGTTACCTTTAGTCGACACGTATATTTCGTGTTCCCTTAGGTACTCGGCCCCATTGTTTATCCATACGCCCAGATATTTGTATTTATCTGTTATCTCTAGCGTGACCTCCTGTATTCTAAGCTTACTACCTTCATTGTCATTAAAAATCATGACTGCTGATTTTTCCTTACTGAATCAGAAATCTAACCTATCTCCCTCATTACCGCAGATGTCCACCAATCTCTGCAAATCTTCCTTGTTGTCGGCCATTAGCACTATATCATCTGCGTACATCAATGCTGTTAGTGCCTGTTCAATTAGTTTTCCGTGTTTGACGAAAGAGAGGTTGAAGCTCAGTCCACTTTTCTCTAATTTGGCCTCTAATCCTTGTAAGTACATCATGAATAATAAGGGTGACAGAGGACACCCCTGCCTAAGCCCCCGTTTTACCTCTGCAGACTTGGATATCTGTTTTTCCCACTTTATAACTACCTTGTTACATTTATAGATATCCTTTAAAAGATTAGTGACTACATCTTCCACGCCTAGTGTGTCCAGTATTCCCCACAACTCCTCTTGAACCACACTATCATACGCTCTTTGATATCCAAAAATGCTAGCCATAGGGGCCTGTGTTCCTTTTCTGCTATTTCGATGCACTGCGTCAGTGAGAACAGATTGTCTTCCAACCTCCTGTGTTTCCGAAACCCATTTTGCAGTTCCCCCAGGACCCCCTCATCCTCTATCCATGCCTGCAATATTTCCTTTATAATCTGAATCGCCAGCCTGTAGACCACTGATGTCACTGTTGTAGGACGGTAGTTGTTAATGTCAGCTTTGTCCCCCTTTCCTTTATAGATCATGCTCATCCTGCTAAGTTTCCATTCATGCAACGCAATGCATATCCTACATGCCATGCGCTTGCGTAATGTAACGCGTGCGGGAGCTTACGGTTTGACCGGTTATGCCGAACTGGCTAGCAACTCTGGCTTTGCTCTTGCCTGTTTTCCTCCTCCCCCCACGTTTTCTTACCCGTTTTCTTTCATTCTCTCACCTGATGAGTGCTGTATACGTTTTATGGGAGCGAAGTAAAAAAAAATGTGAAGAGTACCGACGTGGCGGGTGCAACTTTATGATGATAGGTTGTTTTTTTTTTCATGAATTAGGACCAACAGCAAGCAAAAGCACCTCCAGGGTTAAAATATGGAGGTCGTAAGCGCGCCAAAAAGAAATCAAACAGAAATCCCGATGGTATTCAACAAATTCAAGCTGAACTTTCTTGCGCACTAACAGCATCCCGAGATAAATATTTTTCATCGACCTTACCGAGTTTCTTAAAGAATAATCCGGAAAAATTTTGGCAATACTTGGGAAATAAGGCTCCAACTTTAGAAAAATTAAGGGAGAATGACTTAGTAGTAATTGACTTAACAGAAATTTCCAACATTATGAATGATTATCTTCATTCCGTGTTTTCTTCAAAAGATACTACAACTCTCGAACTTGTTCCATCCTTGCCTGATTCGGATTTTATCAGCTTTGAGGGTGTGTTGTCACTGTTACTTGGCGTAAAAGAAAAATCCTCTGGTGGCCCTGACGGCATACCGAATTCTTTCTTGCGTCGATACGCTGAACCAATATCGCATATTTTAACCACTGTTTTCTCTGAATCACTCAAAACGGCAACGTTACCAGATGACTGGCGTCTCGCCAGGGTTGTAGCTGTGCATAAGAAAGGTGATCGCCTGCTGAAGGAAAACTACCGCCCAATTTCCCTAACGTCTACATGCTGCAAGGTACTTGAACACATTATTGCTCACTTTATTACCGATTTTCTTGAAAATAATAACCTGTTGTCTCCAGCCCAGCATGGCTTTCGGAAAAAATTATCAACGTGCACGCAGCTAGTTGCAACAGTTCATGATATCGCACAAATACTTGATTTTTCAGGCCAGGTTGATTTACTTTTTTTAGACTTTAGCAAGGCATTTGACCGCGTTCCCCATGGCAAACTTCTCATAAAGCTCCGAAACCTGAATGTTCCATCTTTCATCATAAGTTGGATAGAGGCTTTATCTTTCAAACCGCGCTCAGTACGTTGACATGGGGGGACATATTTCTAACACGTTACCGGTATTATCAGGTGTCCCACAGGGAAGTGTTTTAGGGCCGATTCTTTTTCTTATATACATAAATGATATAGCTGACATGGTTGAGTCTAACATTAGTATCCGATTGTTCGCTGACGACTGCGTAGTATATAAAAAAGTGACATGCCAACAAGATCAGGTTGATCTAAGTCTTGCATTAACACAAGTTAGTGAGTGGTGTACTCGGTCGTCAATGACATTAAACTCTGACAAAACGGTACTCCTACGTGTGACAAGAAAAAAACAGCCATTCACGTTTACCTACAACGTCCAAGGAACACCAGTACGTGAAGTAAATGAATATAAATACCTAGGAGTAACCATTACAAACACACTTTCTTGGTCCGCACATATAACAAATGTCTCCGCATCAGCTTCTCGTAAGCTTGGTTTTCTGAGGCAGAAACTGAAAAAAGCCCCTCCGAAATTAAAAATGCTCGCGTACAAAGCGTATATTTTGCCTAAACTTGAATATGCATCAGTGGTTTGGGACCTTTTCTACAAAAAAGACATTCAAAAACTTGAAATGGTTCAAAGACGCGCTGTACGTTTTATTTTTTCTAGGTTTAAATCATCTGATTCTCCGACAAAATTAATGAAAGACAACGATATCCCTGTGCTTGAAGATCGCCGCAGAATCGCACGCCTGAAATTCTTGCATTCCATTTATAATGGTAAGCTGAATATTCCTGCCCATAAATACATACAACCATTCTCTCCTCGCGCATCTAGGCATCGTCATATGCATAACCTGCTCCCATACACCACGCGGACTAACACCTTTAAAAATTCTTTCTTTCCCCGAACAATTATTCAGTGGAATAGCTTACCACCTGATGTCATTTCATCTGATGACTTCGAGAAAGCGTTGCTCGGAGCATCTCAACCGTGACATAAGCGCATCTTCTCTGTACTGCTAGTGCTTAATATAATGTTTATACTCCGTATTCATGCAATATCACTTTTTCGGATTGTTGGTGCTCAGTACTTGTAATAGTTGACGCGTTTCCATGTGTATAAATTTGTCTGTACGTATGTGTATATTCTTTTTTTTGTGTGCTTTAAGACATCACTCCATTTTCGCCATTATTTATTATTTATTTATTATTTATTTTTATATGGTCTGTTATATTTTTTCTTAAATTCATTGTATCATCCATTTTGTATTCTTACAAATTTGATTATTCCTTTAATTTTTTTCTCGATGTTTGCATATTTGTTTATTGTAATGTTCCCCACCTGCTTGGTCTTCAGTGACCGCAGTATTTTCTAAATAAATAAATAAATAGTAATTACCCTCCTGCGCACAGTTTCTGAGCCGCACAGCCTGCTATTCTCATTAGGATGATTTGGTAGGGTGAGTTTGTACATTGTCTGAAATTAAAAGTGCCCGTGTCGTCCCTCAACTTCTATTTTTTGACAACACCATCCTCATTACACTGGACAAATGCACTCAGTTGCAGAACAAGGAAATCCTGATGCGATTCTTACCACCAAGTGCTTTGTTTTCATCTCTCACTCCATATAAAAATCAATTATTGCAGTTGTCTCATAAAATAATGCTGTTATAGCAAGAAAGGATACACTGACTACTATGTAGCCCCACCGTAGTGGTCTAGCGGCTAAGGTACTCGGCTGCTGGCCCGCAGGTCACGGGTTCGGATCCCGGTTGCGGCGGCTGCATTTCCGATGGAGGCAGAAATGTTGTAGGCCCGTGTGCTGAGATCTGGGTGTATTAAAATAATAATAATAATAAATAAGAAAACAATAAATAAAAATGATAAATCATAAAATATTCATTTACATTTTATGGCGTTATGTGGTCGTCGTCACGTGTTTTTATGCTTAAAACGTCAATAAGGCATCTAAGTATCTCGCCTTAAAGGACTGCAACACGAGCAAAGTCTGTCACATGTCATGTCTTCGTTTCACGTCTAAAATCTTTAACTGCAACTGAACGTCACAGAGAAGCATGCGCATAAAATAATGCTGTTATAGCAAGAAAGGATACACTGACTACTATGTAGCCCCACCGTAGTGGTCTAGCGGCTAAGGTACTCGGCTGCTGGCCCGCAGGTCACGGGTTCGGATCCCGGCTGCGGCGGCTGCATTTCCGATGGAGGCGGAAATGTTGTAGGCCCGTGTGCTGAGATCTGGGTGCACGTTAAAGAACCCCAGGTAATCTAGATTTTTCTAGCCCTCTACTACGGCGTCTCTCATAATCATATGGTGCTTTTGGGACGTTAAACCCTACATATCAATCAATGACTACTATGTGATATTATTGTCAACACTAAATACGCATGAGTAACCTGAATAATCAACAATATGCGTAGTTATTCGAGCGTCTGCCGAGCTTATCGCACACTATACCATCAATAAATCACGTTAACGTATGTGAATTCATTCCGGCCAAATGATGTGATGAGATAATTCATCTGCATGACAAATGTAGGCGTGTAGCTTGGTGAAATTTACTGCTTGGCTACTATGTTGTCACGAGGTCGAGACGGGGACCAAGGCAGCAGGAACGTGGCAATATACTACTTGTTCGTGCATGGTTGTCTGCTGAATGTTTTCATGCTGAAGTTTTTTTGCGTAGAATACTATCCCCACAATTGTGTGTCACAGATGTTACAAAAAAACTTAGTGTGCAAGATAACACAGCTTGTAATCCATAATCCTTTACATGCCGCAGTTAATGCAGGCATGGCCAGCAGTTTTTTTCTAGGGAGTGTGGGGCCAGTGGGTCGACGGGTCCGGTCACCCCCCCCCCCCCCCCCACACACACACACACACACGCACACACACACAGAGAGAGAGAGAGAGAGAGAACAGAAATTTTGGCGGAGAGGGGGCCTGGTGGCTGCAATCTATGCGTAGCCACAGGTGCCCGTGCCCCCGCCCCGTGCTTCAGAACTTTCTGTCTTTTTGTCACAACAAAAAAAAAGAGTTGCGTAAATCTCTGGCTGAAACTACACCACCTGTCCGTCTGTACACAAGTCTTGTTCTTCCCAGCGCCTTTCACGCATTTTTTTTTCTACGGGGTACTTTTGTATTTATGGATCAATGTAAGCGAGCGTTTTTGCAATTGAGCCTTGTGGAAACGTGGTAACTGTGACTGGGAGTGAAATTCATGCTCCCATGCTAAACAGTGCAGCAGCTTATCCGGGATGTTCTTAACTATCAAAACTGATGCTGAGGAAACGAGGGCGTGAACAGAAACGGTGCCTTTCTTGTTCGAAACTTATGACTTGCCTGAGCATGCGTCTGCATTAGAGTAATTGCGAACATTTAGCCATCTGGTTTGAGAACAGACTAATCGCCCGGCCTATCTGTTTTTCTTTTCATACCCCGCCTAACTATGTAATAAAATAATAATAATAAATAAATAAACAATAAATAAAATTGATAAATTATAAAATACCCATCTACATTTTATGAAGTTATGTGGTCGTCATAGCGTGTTTTTATGCTCAAAACATCAATAAGGCATCTAAGTATCTCGCCTTAAAGGACTGCAACACGAGCAAAGTCTGTCACATGTCATGTCTTCGTTTCACGTCTAAAATTTTTAACTGCAACTGAACGTCACAGAGAAGCATGCGCTGATAAAAAGTCGTTAAAGAAAAGGCCTACAGCTAACCACCTGGAGGGGAAAAACGCCTGTGACTACGCTATCTCGAAAAAAAATTGACGCATGAGCAATGACAGTGTCTACACAGTGTCGTGGTCGCTTTGACGTGCCTTCAGTTCGGGCCCAGTAACACTATTACGATTTTTGAGAGTGCGTCGGTAGTAAGAGTGTTCGCTCCTGCGAAGTAATAGTGCACTGCCATTCTTATTCCGTGAGGAAAACACGTCTAGAAAACTGCTCCGCATCAACAAAAGGTGAGGCCCGTGAACGGTTCAACTTGTGCCATATACATATTTCACAAGAGTGCGCTTTAGTAAGAACTGGTTGGAAGTCTGAGACGACAACCCATTTACTCGTATACGGCAGCGTGGCCAGGCGGCTCTTGACCCCCCGCTGACCCGTCTGTACTTACGTGGTCATACGCTTAGTTATGTGTTCCATATACCGTACATTGGCGATATGAAGGGACCATAAAAAATTGCGTGCCGCGAAGTGTACAGTATCGGTGAGAACTTTACGCTGAGCGCAAAATTCATGAAGAAGTGTGTGTCTTGGGTGTTGGCAGGCCCCGCCGTGGTGATTTAGTGGCTAAGGTACTCGGTTGCAGACCTGCAGATTGCGGGATCCAATACCGGCGGCGGCGGCTGCATTTCCGATGGAAGCGGAAATGTAGGCCTGTGTGCTCAGATTTGGGCGCACGTTAAAGAACCCCAGGTGGTCTAAATTTCTGCAGCCCTCAACTACGGCGTCTCTCATAATCATATGGTGGTCTTGGGACGTTAAACCCCACATATCAATCAATCAATCAAATTGGGGTTGGCAGTGCAAAATGTCAAGCTAGGTTGAACTCTGATACTGAAAAAAAAAATAGTACGTAAAAAAAGAAATGACGCCTTGTCTGGTTCGTGCATAAATGCCGTCTTTAGATTCTAGGTGCATCTACGTTCAAGTACTTGTAAACATTTAGAATGACTGCTGCATGGGCGTGTTGCTATACGTTAACCATTATCGTACATAAACTTTTAGTAACCAACGGAGCGTAAGTTACTGTTCATTCTAACTTTATTCTTCACTTTATGAGCATGGATTTCAAAAATTTTAACTGTTAGAGAGCCAACCGTTGCACCACAAAACCCGTTTTATGTTTCACACCTCTTGTTTGCGCGGTGGTTCCGACGCAGTGTACAGATGAAATCATTCTTGTCTAGAGTGACCAAGTGCGTTACTGCGAACGATGTCCTAGTCCACAACTGCTGTCTCACGTTAGCTATACAAGCTTCCTTTGAAGGTTGAATTAGGGCACAAGGTCCTACGATGTAATACAACTATCTTCGGTAAGATTGCGGCGTCAGCCTTCCGATATTTTTTGCACGAAACAGCAGCCGAAGTGGCCTGCTATGGGGGCTCCCGCCTCTGGACAAGTGGAATTCCGCCTGCACTATTGGTTGTTTGTGCTGACGTGAAAGTCGCAGGACCGCAATCCAGCTACGGCTGCCAGATTCCCAGAAGAAAAATTACTGGATGCTCGTCTGCTTTCGTATACATGCGAATAAAAAAAAAGTAATGATCGTATTTTCCGCTGTTCATACGATTAGTGGAGTGATGTTTTAAGTAAGTTGTTGTTCATAGCTCCTCGTGTTTTGTATTGGAAGACGTGGACTAGACAGGGAGTGCGCCCAGGATGCTGCGCAAACACAGTTGACCGCTGTATCTTAACTTGATTTTAGTACGTAAAAGCAACCAGTAATATATTATCACATCTTTCATGTGCATTTTAGGCTCCCCTTGAGGGCGTTTATTTTTGGCGGTATGTTTCGCGGGTATGATTTGATTGATGTTTGGTGTTTAATATCCCAAAACCACCAAGTGATTATGAGCGACGCCGTAGTAGAGGGCTCCGGAAATTTCGATCACCTGGGGTTCTTTAACATGCGCTCAAATCTGAGCACACGGGCCTACAGCATTTCCGCCTTCATCGGAAATGCAGCCGTCGCAGCCGGGATTCCATCCCGCGACCTGCTGGTCAGCAGCCGAATACCTAAGCCACTAGATTACGCGGTGGCGCCTTTTCAGAGTATATTGTCTAAGCTGGCAAAGTTATAGCTATGCGCGAGAGTTTGAGCTCTGAATTTCAGGACGGATCCTGCGCAATGGTTTGGGAGTGTCTGAGCTGAAATACTGGAACAGCTCCGTTTATGACCAGATAATGAAAAGAAATATTTCAGGCACGTCATCTCTATAGCAATTTTCGCTTGAAGAGCTGGACTGTGACGCAAAAAAACTTTCCGATAAGGCGTATAAATGCGAGGTCAATGTTACTTGGTATTACATTGAGTAGCATTTAGAACAACAGAGTTAAAAGCATACCACTGGTCCAGGTAGTATGCTGGTCCAATGAGTAGGCTCCTATGGCTGATTGGCTATAAATATGTCTAGTTAGGTTGTGTTTAACATTGAAAAACTAAGGAAATTGTGCCTCAGCCACGAGGTCATAGCTATACTATCTTGCCTTCTTGACAAATTGTATTACGTTAAGCAAGTGAAGCAAGATATGGGGGGTCAACAACATGATCTCGGAAGCTTGCCGTATTCGAAGATTACGCGCAAAAGCTTTCTACACGAGCTTCGCAGCAGGCCTCCACTGCTGGCCTGCATAGTTTTATTTTATGGTGTTGACCAGCTGTTCTAATTTACTATGAATGAAATTGTGTCCTGTATTTCTGGTTCTTTTTGGCATGCTTTATTTATTCATCTATTTATGTAAATTTATTTATTCATTTACTTAATTTTCAATTGCAGATTCTCTGTTTCCAAGAAGCCGTGTCCAAGATCACACGTATAAGAGCACGAGTTTTCTACAAGAGCAAGAACTTTTGTTAATCGCGCTCCTGAGATGTTGCACCTATCTTATCAGTTAACTTTTGCACACCTTCAACGCACAGTCTATACATCTCACAAATTGCCTGTGAGCTAGCTCCTCTGCAAGCGACCAAACCGGAATTCCCCGAGACAACGGCTTGCCTTAAACCGCAGAGGGTGATTCCTTTGTTAATAGTTACGCCGTAGTAGCCCGTCGAAGTAGCCTCCTCTGGCGAACAGCATATAGACAGCAACAATACTGTTTGCGCGCACCACTGCCGACAGCGAGCGACTCGCAAGCTGACAAGCTGTCGATATCAGATTAAAAGATGGATCCGAATGACGAATCTAACCAACTGGGATGGCATGCTGTTTCGAGTAGCATGCCGATTTTCATCGAAGACGCTTTCGAGCCGCCACCGGCTCATTCACGGCCGCGTCCTGCTGTTCAGCAACACAGAAGTGTCAGGCCATTGGTGCAACGTGGGCCACCCTTTGAGAACTCTGAAAACTATCGCGAAGCCGAGCTACCACGTGCACCAATGTTGGCACTACCGGATTGCCGTCACCATCTTGCAGCTGAATGCGATGCGACTTTGTCTCACGACCACTCGTACTCGTCACTCTCAAACTATACGTCTTCTTCTCCTACCACTCCCAGTGGAGAAATCGTTCCTTCCAGCACTTCTATTGGAGAGCAGGATCATGCCCAAAACTCCGACTCTGTGACTTCGCCCCTATTTCCGCTGCTATCGCTACAACTAATTGAATGCGTCGAAGGCAGGACACGCCAAGTTTCAGAACAGCCGTTACCGCCGCAGCCTAGTGTAACTCCTAAAAACACATACCTGGATTCTAGAACTTTGCGTGAGCTGCTTTCGTCTCCACCGCAAACGCGCTCTTTCGAACAGCCGGGGAGCAGGGCGAGAAGAATGGAAAATGTGGGAAGGAATATCGGAATAGAACTGCAAGTACTGGCACCTAGCGCGCAACCTCCAAAGTTAAACTCACCCTCAGATCAGTATGTTGGGGCGACACCATTTTGTTCGACACCACGAAAACGATACAGTAATGGTGTAAACTTACCGGATAGCGCAAGCTGTCCAGCATCGACTTTGGGGTCATTGACAAATGCTGACCGTCAGCCTGCTGGAGAGCCTCGACGATGCCATACGGCACCATTAGACCAACACCTGTCGACCCCCGATGAAAAACAGACGCAGGGTGTTCAATCTGCGATGGAAGCGCACGCCGCACGATGCGACTACGTAGCTCGACAACCTAGGCTTCGTTTTCCGAGAAACACTGAGCCTCGCACCGCACGCAAGCGCACAGCAGCACGAGATGATGGTTCACACGTGAATAGTTGCGCGACAAACGGCAAGCAAAGTGTCCATCGCACTGTGTCTTTGCGGCCTGATTGGGAGCAATCACTTCCGATGCTGGCTGACATCTCAAGCCTACTAGATTCTGAAGAACGATCAATCCTACAGCCTGCACACCTGCAGATGCTACAAGACACCGCAGCTCAATCGGGTGCACTAGCCGCAGCCGTCGCACAGTTAGATCGCACTGCGCCACAAATGATGCAACTGATGCTGGGGATTGGTCGAACATGGGAGGCTGTGCAGGAAGCATGGTCGTCGTTTGAAAAAGTCTCAACGTGTTTTCGGGAACTTCAGGGTCCCCTGGAAGCAGTTGGGTCCGCGTTAAAAGAAGCACAGCGGTTGCAAACAAGCAATGCAAACAACAATTTAGGCAACATCCCGCACCAGGGCACACCGGATCAGAATGCGAAAAACTGCCAGCGATTGAGGCCAGACGCCAATGATGGTGAATTGACTCGAAATTACTCACCAACTGACGTAACTGGTTTGAATCTAAGTGCTGAAAGCAATATTTTCGCTACTTATGCGGCGGCTGACATGCGAATTTCAATTTCGCAGTACAAGGCAGATATCGCGAAAGTGCGGGAATCTCTGGGGGGACAAAGCTCACAGTCAAGTTCAGATAGCAGCATTGCCTCAGATATAACGGACACCGAAATACGAGGAGCTCCACCCGCGCCAGCACTCACTGATTGTGCTGCCGCAAAACAACAGTGTCAGAAACCAGCTACGGGGATCGCAATGATAGCGCAGCCAAGGCGAACTGAAGTAAAGCTGTTGTCTTCTGTGCTTTCACTGGATGATAAAATGCGGAACCTAGAAAGCCGTGAGTGGCATCCATGGTCCTATGGTGAACCTGCTCCATCAAAAAAGCCAACGTCCAAGCAGCTTCCACACAGCCTTGACAAACACGGAGGTAGCAGTAATGTCAGGGTGAGAGCTCGGAAAGAAATGACATCGTCAAGGTATTGGAAAGTTGCCGCCGCTTTAAGTGCAAGTGCACAATCTAGGTCTACAACAAATTTGAGATCTCGAACTTCCTTCACCACGCAAACACCCGAAAACATTCTTGAGAACCATCCACACGTGGACCGGTTGCTGCGGAGTAGCCCGAGCAGCACTGAGCAGAGTAAAATATCGCCAGTGCAGGAGAAAACGAAAAATCAAGAAATCAACTTTTGTGGCATCAGCCCTCCCTACGAGAAGACGGGAGGCGCTCTCAAAGGAGGTAGTCGCCCGCTGACCACAGAAACGACTAGCCAATTTGAGACGAGAGAGCGGTTGGCGACGATGACAAAATCAAGATTGGTACCGCCACACAGCACCGAAGGAACAATGCGATGCCTGACAACCGCTGAAGGTGCTCGAAGCAGAAGCTCTGATTTTTCAACTGCACGTGTGGAACATAACGCCAAAGCATTGCTAGCAGACGCACAAAAACTGTCTCGGCAAAATGTGGAAACTTTATTGAGCCGTAGCATGGTGCCCTATTGGACCATGAATCGGTGGATGAATGAATACTACCCTAGACGGACACAGTTGTGTGGACAGCCTACTGAGGAGCATGTGGACCGCTCTGTTAGGACACGTGGGGCTCTTACATCCGAAAGCGGGGACAAACGGGACAGTCAAAAACCATACGCTATGGAAGCTGCAGGCATACCAGCACCTGTGATTGTCCCGCCTGAAGTGAGAGAGTCAATCAGACAAAATCCTGGAGAAATGGGTCCAAGGAACGAAGAAAGACTCGATGCTGCGCACGTGCCATACTCGCACTCAAAAGATCAAGCCACTGTAACGACCAAACTTGAAGTGAGTGATAGTCACCGGCTAATCGAAAGCAGCATCGAAGAAGCAAGAAAAGCCGCGGAAAAGCATAACACTGCCAGTATCGCACCACTCTCCGCGTTGAAGGAAGATGAAGCTGCTAAATCGGCGCCGACTGCCACCCGCGATGTCACTGTGGAAGAGAAAGCTTTTGGACATGCCTGTAAAAGTTTCCAGGAACCCGTGAACACACAAATGCAAAACGGAAGGCAACGCGGTCACAATGAAGACATGTGTACGTTGCGATGCAATGCGCGTGACCCCTCAGAAGAAACGTGATGCGGAAGCGGGAACTTCAGTGACACGTTAACGCAATCGCGAAGCCTGACGCCTTTGAATGCTGACATGCAAGGCCATCGCTGCTGTTATGTTTCCTGAACGAGCACCGGAAAGACACGAGAAACTATTCTATTAGCGGGTGGAACATCATTTCGAAACTTGCATCTTTTGTGAACACTTAGAGATGCTACAATATTTTACGCAAGTTTGTGGCTCTATTTTGATAGATGTCATTTTAACTTCTTCTTCTTCATAGCATGCATTTCAACAATAAATGGTCATCAAGACAATCCCCGTTTCTTTGCTTCTAGCATGTGTCCTAATTGGTTTTGGTATATGAAAGTCTTACGGACTATTTACCAAAATATTTTTGGGAGTTCCGCAAAGCTGGCCCGGCGGGCTCAAGGGCGTGCGATGCATGCGACATGACTGACGCCGAACATTTAAATCATTAAGAAGCAGGTCTTGTATGGTAGATGCCATTGGCTATTAGGCCTTCAGAGAGAAGATTACAAGTAGGTGTGTGTATATAATTAATCTTCGAACAAATTCAAATTAGAATCGAGTAGCTATGTCATCGAATATAACGCGAATGGAATATTATTCGAATGGTTTTGAAAAAGTTAAGCAGCCGCCTATAGAGCAATCGGAAAATATTGATGTAACCCATTTAAATATAGGGTCGCCATTCCATGTGATTTTGTCTGAAACAAATGTGCTGCAGTTTGAACAGGGCTGTGAAATTAAAAATAGGAATTTTAGCCTTGCCACTGAGCGCCGCTGTGATTGCGGGGGTAGTTGAAATTGCTTTTACATGGCTGTTGTGGATCCAGTTGATGAATATTCGGGGGGAAAAATGAACCATGCAGATCATTTGTTCACGTTCTCGAGTTATATTATTAGGCCAACTTGAAACGGGTGTCGTATATTGTTTGTGTATTCGAACGTTGGTCTAAGATATGTTAGATTTGTCGTTAGCTGGAAAGATTACGGTTCAAGCTTCAACAGAGCGCGCAGAAGCATTTCTTTTTAGTTTTTCTTGACAGAGCCTTTGATACGGGTGGTATGTGTTTTCTAGGGTTGGTTGACAGCGCTAGTTATTCCGAAGTACTTGAGTGTCGGAATGAAGCAGGCATTTGAGAGTGCACGAAGTATTTAGAGTGTACTTAATTCTTTGCTTTAACTGGTACCCTGAGGACACGTGCATTCATTGTTAGTTTGCCTTTTTTGTTTCACTTTGAACACCACGCTTCAATTCAAGCCAAAGAATCCTTTAGCGATTCTTGATCATTCACCTTGGTTTCGTTATTTTATGCCAACAATAAAACAGGACTTAAAACAAATACTGCATTACACCTTGTGCCCTCATGTACTTTTGCTCATTGTATAATGACATTCTTCACTTCTAGTAGTTGTGCAAAACGTTTAAAAAGATGTTTTCAACGACGAGTACTATCCTAACATTCTGAGTTCTTCAAAGAAACTTCCTTTACGGGAACAAAATTTGACATCGTATAGAATATATCACAGGTCGGTTTCAGTGCCACCATAATAAACTTTTGGGTTTTTCCTCTTCAAGAACTAAACAAATAGTGTAACAGTAGGTGCATACGAACGAAATCTGTTGGCATGGTGACTGCGATAATGAATGACCATTTTGTGTCACGTCGCAATACACAAATACAAAATAACACTGGCCTAACAGTTTTTTTTCATTGAAATAAAGTTTTTTCTAACATTCCATTGACTTAACAGCCAAAGGCCTCGGCGTTCACATGTCTTAGATAAAAAAGTCTGTAGCAGCGAATCTTTTTTTTCTGGGCTATTGATATACTTGATGTCCGATGGCTACTCTAAATGTGAACCATGAAAGCACTCACCTGTTGAAAATTTAGGGCCTCTGGTGAAGGGCCTCAGCTCGTCCACCGTTAATGTAGATTCCTCTATGGCAGCTGGCCTTAAAGGGTCACTAAAAAAAAAGATTTGTTCCTCATTTTAGTAAACGATCCTCATATTAGTCATTACATAGTACTGAACATTGACAAAATCACCACGCTTGCCGCAAAGATTTCCAAGGCAAGCGCGACTCTTTTGACTATGAATCTATTTGCTGTAACTTGTCTCATGTACGTTGTAGGATGTAATATTGGGAAGTTTATTTTGTGATGTATGTGATGTAGCATGTAAGTCGTAGAACGTAGTATAGTGATGTATTCCTTTTGTATCGGCTATGCATTTCTTTTTTACGCATGGCATGACGGTTGTTATGTCAGTTTTCTACCCCACCCCTGTAACGGCCCGATCGGCCAACAGTACCTGGAAATAAATAAAAAAATAAATAAATAAAAGGCCAAAAAAAGGGGGGAGTGAGTGGGGAGAGTAGAGCAGCATCGCCATTACCTTGATATCTTAGCGCCAAACCACGTGACGCCATAAGTTTTGACAATTTTAAGGGGGTCTTGCGTAATTTTAACCAGAGAAAATGAAGTGCATTGTCCTCTGTGGGATCCACGAATTTTCATACTAAGTTTGAGAAAATTTTATATCGCCAAAACACGGGAAACGAGCTTAGAAATGCGTGACGTTACATGGGACGTTTTCGGCGGAAAATTCAAAAGAAGAAACTTTGACCTACGGTTTCTTTTATATAAAAGAAACTATGGTGGGTGCATTTAACACATTGGAGTTTCCACACGAAGATATGTCAATCTACACCAATTATTCGTTTCAATTTAGTATGCTTTTAACATTAAATAGTGGCAATGGCCCAAAAGGTACTAGTATTACCCGCCCTGGTAGCTCAGCAAGCAGAGTGCAGCACTTCTAAGCCTGAGGGCGCGGGTTCACATCCCGGCCACAGTGGCTGCATTTGCATGGAAGCAATATGCATGAACACCCGCGCATGTAAATTTACCTGCCCGTTGAGTCAACTCACAAGGCCTACACTGATGCGGAATCTCTCACTATGGCATGTCTCGCATAAATAGTTTAATATTGGCATGTAAAGCACCTTGAATTAAAGGAGCAAGTTCGATTCAAGAGGCAAGTAAAGCCCCTTGAGTCCAAGAATTTGAATTTAATTATAACTTCCAATACTTTATAAAGCCTTGGAGCTAAAGTACTCAATGTCTTAATATACTTACCAAATGTGTTAACTACACTGTAAAATGTCGTATTGTGCAATCAAGCGCGTTTCTTCCAGAAACTTTCAACGGTTACCCGTTTGTGTAAATTTCAGCAGCTTCTCACAAGCTGACTGCAATATTCGGGAATTGCTTGATAAGATGCTTCACTGTGTACACGTGTTTGACAGTACACAACAACTTAGCCCTGTAAACATTACAACAAGCCACGTGACAATGACGTATTCACTGTGACACGTCCACTAATGCTTATTATCGTATCAAATGCCACAGGCCGTACATCTCTTACCAGAAATCGACCGCGCATGCCGATACCATATCATCACGGAGATCACCCTGAGTGGCACAATTTTAGACCACCAGGTGGGGCAAGCAAGACCCGAACGCTTTGTGCGAGTGCTGTCCCGCAAAAGGGCGATAGTAGTGGAAACATCGGTGTGCTCTGAGGATTCAGCAAGGCTCCGCACTTCACCAGCATTCCCTGGTAAGTATTTTTTTTTTTTTGTAATTGCGCAAAAAGAACGAACTCAATTTTCATGGTCATGTGTCGTAAACTACCAGGCTTTTAAGCGCTCACAGTATCATCAGCTATGAAAAACAACACACTGACCACGATTAAAAGCGAATAACGGCACAACGTTTCGGCCCCTGTGTTCTGCACCTGATGGTTTTTCATCATACATGGATTTCAGTCTTGTTGATCGGTGGCTGTGTTAGGCCTTCAAATGCCTAAAAACGACTACGTTTAACAAGTTAGAAAGGAAAATAATAGTATTGTTCACAGATATACTACCTATATATATGGGCTTTTACGTACCAAGCGACGATACAATTAAGAAAGGTGCAATTGTAGAAGGCTCTGGAAATTTTGACCATATGGTTATGTTACTTAGTGGGCATTGACATCCCGCACAACACGGGCCACTAGCGTTCCGCGGTGGCCGGGATTGATCACGTGACCATCGTGTCAGCAGCCGAGCACAATTTGAAGAAATGCATAATTAAAAAAAGTGTACGAGCAGACAAGAATCATGGAATGTGGACTAGTTTCGGTGTTTTGAAGCGTGGACAATTTGGCAAGTTGGTAGGACATAGCTGAAATGATAAACAGCGCAACCTAAAGGTAAAATACATTGCAACTACTTTTAAATTGCGCTTCTGGTATGTTCAGTTATATTTAGTTTGGGTGGTATGACTATCTCCCACTGTGTGGTACACATTTGCCTTGTTCATTGTGAATCTATTACAGGCGTGTATTTTTTAATATACACGAGAACTCGTATTACGTACGGAAGCCAACTCGGTCTACACCATTTCGGAAATTTGAGTATGCTGCAGAGGGAGGCCTGACAGCTTAGCTATATATTGCTTCAAGTGACAGAGATCTAAGCTGAGTATTTGACGTGTGACCGCTGCTGCGAGGGCATATATAGTGGCGGCAAAACACCAGTGCACTTGTGCCCCATAATATCGACCTAACCGTGAAAATGGTATAGTGGAAATAAACTGTAATTCTGAGCGAAGCTTTACTTCGTACAGCTCGTCAAAGTCGATACCTTCATTTAGCAATACTGCACAATATCCAAACAAAGTAATTTCAAGCTATCCAAATCACACCAATGCAGCGCTGATGAAGCAGTAGCGCAGAACTGAACCGCATGGGATCTTCGTCGAATCTATATCGTAGTGCTGTATTTTACGTAATATGGTAGCATTTTTAAGGTATTTCACACCCTTTTGAACAAGCTGATTGCGTCGCTGAATCTAATGTGTGACGCGTCTCTCATAACAATGATCTCGCTGCCCCTCCGCGGTGATCTAGTGGCTAAGGTAATCGGCTGCTGACCCGCAGGTCACGGGTTCCAATCCCGGCTTCGGCGGCTGCATTTCCGATGGAGGCGGTAATGTTGTAAGCTCGTGTGCTCAGATTTGGGTGCATGTTAAAGAACCCCAGGAAAATGTCGAGGCCCGTGTGCTCAGATTTGGGTGCACGTTAAAGAACCCCAGGTGGTCAAAATTTCCGGAGCCCTCCACTACGGCGTCTCTCATAATCATATGGTGGTTTTGGGACGTTAAACCCCACACATCATCATCATCATCAAGAACCCCAGGTGGATGAAATCTCCGGAGCCCTCCACTACGGCGTCTCTCCTAATCATATGATGGTTTTGGGACGTTAAGCCCCACATATAAATCAACTAATCAACAATGATCTCGCTCCATTCCAAAGATCCCGTGCACGCGTATTGGCCGTTCACCGGGAATAACTATGTCACGTTGAATTTCTTTGTTGCTCAGTATACTGAGCAACGAAGAAATCTATGAAGATCTGCTCTCGAGCTCGATTTATTATACTTTTCGAGGTTTTCTGTGATATAAGATGAATGTAGCTGTCATGTCCGCCTATTCTGCGTCACTCAGCCACGGCTGCGCTCTCTGGACAATCCGTGACTGCTGCCTCGTGCTCCCGCAGAAGCCACAATAACGTGGTTGCTTTTGGATGACGGAAAAAAAAAACAAAATGGGCGAAAGGAAGCGCCTACTTACTCGTACGAGCTTTCACTAAAAACTAAACAAGGGACACATTTGCCAGTGAACTCCATTTTTTCTTGCGTTTGAGCGGTGCCTGAGCAAAATTATCGGCACAAGCTGGGACACGACGGCTCGAGAATCGTTGGAGGTATTTGACATAAAAGCACGAGCTTCCTTATGTTTTTAGTTCGCAGGCTGTGATTAGGGTGGTTTGCACTTGATGTGTGCCTGGATTTATGCACGCGTCTGTACCTTTACATTTTTATGCAGAATATCATCAATAAGTAGCGGAAAGCTTTCGCTCCCCTAAAACACTACGGTTATTTTTTCCTAGCGCAAGAACAGCCATATTTCAGTGGCCTGTGCAGCAACATAGACTAGCCTCGCAAATGAATACTTCTATGGCACCTCGTGGTAGCTGCGAGGTTTTGTTTTATTTGCACTGCAGCATTTGATCAGGTGATGCACTGCCATATACGATAAGCACAGAAGAAAACGAAACACAACACAATACACATAAACACATACTAAACACGTTAAACACACAATACACATACTTTTTGGCACAAAAAGACTCGTGCACAGGCTCGGCGAAGATTCGAAAAAAAAAGCCAACAATCGAGAATGGTAGGAAAACGATGAATAGTTGGTGGTGATTTATGCTTTCTTGTTGCACAGTGGAGGACCAGATGAAACACCAATTGTCTTGTAGTTTTGTCAAGTCCTCGTCTCGTTCTCTGCACTGCAAAAAGAAAGCATGAACAAATGTGATAGATGATAGTCGGAGACGTCAACCTCCGAGTCAAAAAATTAGCTCCGTATCTGCATGTTTCTCGGCAACGGTCATCGAAATACGATAGTGTTGCGTCTGGAAAGAGTAACAAAAAACGTTTATTTGATGTTCTGCGTGAGAAAATCGGTGAATTGTATTCTGGAGGCGCTGCGTTAGTCTCGATTCGTGCAGCAATGGTGAACGAGCGTGTCTAGGCCCGTTAGACACGAGTGCTATCTGGCAGTTATCTTCAAAAAACGGAGAAAGGCGTGCGCGCCTGTCTTGGAGGCGATAAGGCGTAAAACGCAAAGCGATTGGCAGATGCCAACATTGTATAGTCTTAGCGAAGCGTTGGAAATGCTTGTCTTTTTGAGGATCGCGTTGCAATGTCAGCGCCGTGCGATAAATGCTACAGTCCTTAGAATTGTTTATGTATGCCTGCTCTAGTATAAAGAGACTCATACAAAATATTCACATGTTATGGTGCCTCAAATATGCGCAATAATTGCTGTTGAACTGACAATCGCACAAGTGTGAACACTGAAACTTATATCGGGGGGGGGGGGGGTTGCGGATGGGGTTGGCCGTTTAGGGTATCATTTGGTGCCGTTTGGGGTATCGTTACGGCGTACAGACAGACAGAGTGACAGACGAAAATTTGTGCATTGAAGTACCCCAGGAAAGAGTATCGCCTTTAAAAGCGCCACTGGCACGTGTCCTGCTATGAATGCGGTAAAGTATTTTTGAAAGTTTGAATCTTGCGAAAAATTCTTCATTATTTTTTTTATATTTATTTATATGTTATGCTTTGGTCGTTTCATTTTTTATCTAGTCAGCACAGAGCGTTCTCAGCATGCTAGTAACACGCCTCTTTTAATTCTATCTGCGTCGTATTTTGTTTTATAGTACATAGCACAGCGAACACTCTTATAGTACAATCCCCGGGCCGCTACCCCAGCTCTTTTGATCGCGCCAACACCTGCCTCGTAAAATGATCTACAAAGATGACCCCGTTGCAGCTTATCTAGCACATACCACAGCACATAAAGCTAGATTTCCCGGTGTTCAAGCGTACTCGGGCGTTTTATTCCACCGATCCTGCGAAACACTGTAACCAATTCTGTTAATATGCCGTTCTATACAAGTGCGACTCACAAGGTGCTATAAAATAAAGAATCACAATTTAGTCAGAAAAACTACCTTTGAGAGTACAACCAAATTTTTTGGCTGGTAGTGTGCGGAACTGCTCAACGCCAGTATGAGATGACGCAGCGCAAGCAGAAAGAGAAAGCCATCACTGTCGAGTATTGCTTCCTTTAGAAAAAGAAAATAGCAAGTGCCTAATTCTGTAAGGTTGTTTGTAGCGTCTATTTTGAACGTGTGCCGACAATGCTATATGTTTGTAACAGAACTACGTGAAATGTTGCCGGGAATCTCGTAGAGTTATACGTCGTAATTTTTCACCCGTACGATTCCCCCAAAGGTCGCGGCATTGAATCCAGACTGCGGGCTGCAGAATCTTCATGAGAGCGAACTATTAATGACCATCGCTGTCAGACTATTGGGAGTGTGCAACGCAAAAATACGATAATTTATCGTGGTTTTGAGACACAGTGCCCAAGATAACGCACAGACAGATTGAAACAAACGTGGTTTATCTCTCTGTCAAAGAAATCACTATAACACGAAGACGAACATGTTTTCACAGAGGTAAATGAGCGTTTATTGTGGATTGTTACACCATATGGTCGAAGGAATGAACGCTATAGCAACAAATTCTCATATCACGGTAAGAATGCAAAGCGGATAGGAACTTGCTGCACATTATTTAAGCAGAAACGGCGCACAAGAAGAACATGCAGAGGACGAGCGGGAACTAGCAACTGTCACAGATCGGCCCTTAAAGCGCGTGCCCAAAGTATACACAAAAGTATACACAAGGCACAAATATACACAAGGCACAAGTGTACACAAGGCACAAGTGTACACAAGGCACAAGTGTACACAAGGCACAAGTGTACAAAGTATACACAAGGCACTATACGCAAGGCACTAGTATACGCAAGGCACTAGTATACGCAAGGCACTAGTATACGCAGGCACAGTATTACGATACGCAAGGCACTAGTATACGCAAGGCACTAGTATACGCAAGGCACTAGTATACGCAAGGCACTAGTATACGCAAGGCACTAGTATACGCAAGGCACTAGTATACGCAAGGCACTAGTATACGCAAGGCACTAGTATACGCAAGGCACTAGTATACACAAGGCACAAGTATACACAAGACGAGCTCGGACTGCAACCGTCACAATTGTTACTAAGGTGTGAGCAGCGCGCTCCGCTCTCCAGCATGGTCACTGCAGCATGCGAGGTGACTTTCGTGCTTTCTAACTTGAACACAAACTTACGGTGAAAGTCCAAGACGTACAAAGAGCCGATATCGCGAGGTGAGCGCAGGTGCACGAGTGACAACGCCCTCTTGACTTGAAGCACATGCGCATCGCACCGCGTGAAGCGAAGACCTTTAACGCGCTTCCTCCGGACCCTTCATATCATCTTGCTAGTGATAAAAAGAGCAAGCGAAAATTCCAATCTGTGATTACCACCAGTGGTTAATTATGTACATAAAAAGCTCGCTAGAGATCGTACGCTTGGTGGCCGGGTCGGTTCATGCCACGCTGTGAAGCAAGAAGCTGTAGGTAGGACTCCCGGGGACCAAACTTTTTCTTGAAACATTTTTCAACGTGGTATCATGACGGAAATACGTCAGTGGGACCTGTGAGGAACCTCAGCAGAAAGAAGTTCCAAGTTCAACTAATTCAGAGAATGTTTTCTGATGCACGCAATCAAACAGGTTAACTCTGGCTCCACAGACCGTGGCGTTTGACCACTCGGCCACGAATGCACGAGTAAGTCAGCATACCAGCCGCGCTATTTATATACACCATTTACCACTGGTGGTGCACCGACCTCGATCGCATTTCACACGTCCTCACCCGGTCATGCGCGCATGCTCATGTAGCTATGGGGGTGTTTTTTTTTTGTATGCCTTGTGCTTCCACCGGGAAGATTGCGTTGAAGTTACCGAGCACGAAAAGGTCGCATCACTCGCTGCAGAGGCCCTATTTTCCAAAACATGCTGTTCAAGCACAATAAAGAAATAACAGGTACTTTTGTTAGTTCGCGCTGTTCCTGTGTACACCTGTGTGCACTTTTGTGCGTTTCGTGCGTCTTCTACATTTGAGCAGCGTGGTGAGTTTCGATCTGTAAACGTTTTTGTTCAGGCTTGTCTTGTGTGTGCTCTTTTCATGCGTCATTTCTTATTCGATAGCACATCGGACATTTTCATCTGCTTGCCGTTCTTCACGTAACATTTCGATTTGTTGATACCACGTTCACTGCTTCGCCGCTGCTGCGAAACTGCTTCTTCCAAATTTATGATGTCGTTTTGAGAGTTGACATTCTGAAATTAGGCACTCACCAGTGAGCTTTCCTTTGTACCAAAGAAACACGTAATATGAAAACTGATACTCATATCCTCTGTTGGAATTATTTATTCATAGTGTGAATATAACAAAAGGAAATGACGTCGCAGAAAACGAATGCTACCGTATAGTGTATGAGCGTGTCCCCATTTTGTTAAGTGGAAACTTTTGGACTTATATCTAACGTGACCGAAGATGCACAACTGACACAACTGGATAAATCCAGTAGGCGATTCGGCTAACGAAAATATGGAGAACAATACTTGTTACTTGTTTACATTTCCGTAGTAAATATTGCACAATTTGAAATTTCAGTTTACATAATAATTATGATCCGGTTAAACTGCAACAGTTATTGTAGCCTATGCTTTTTTTTTACATCAATGTCTGTTCGACTGATTTGTGTGCTGAACAAAATCTGGAGTTTCTCAGTAACCTTTCCATGTTTCGTTCATTAGCAGCGAGAGTCTCGCTTCGGCAGACCTAATACTTTACGTAAGCATGTGAGGGTTGTTGGCTCAGATGCAGCCTCGGGCAAGATCACATGTCATGCGACACCCTCTGAAGAAGTTTCGCGGGCTCGCCGTCATGACTATAAGCGGCGCTGACAAACAATCCCAGGAACCACCCTTACCGACGTACAAAACGAACTTTATGGTGATGCGCCTCGCATGGTAACTGAATTGGCAGAGCATCGGACACGTAATTCGAAGGTCATGGTTTCGCATCTAACTTAAAGAAAGAGTGAATGTCTGCCACTTGAATTCAGTCTGCTTTACCTAATATTTGCAACAGTAAAGGGACAACTTTTTTGTTAAAGAATGTGATTTGATTTGTGGGATTTAACGTCCCAAAACCAGCATATGATTATGAGAGACGCCCTAGTGGAGGGCTCCGGAAATTCGACCACCTGGGGTTCTTTAACGTGCACCCAAATCTGAGCACATGGGCCTACAACATTTCCGCCTCCATCGGAAATTCAGCCGCCGCAGCCGGGATTTGAACCCGCGACCTGCGGGTCAGCAGCCCAGTACCTTAGCCACTAGACCACCGCGGCGGGGCTTAAAGAATGTGAGTTACACCCTGTTAAAGAACAATATCTTATGTCACTATATGCTTTCTTTGGCATAATTGTTTGTTGAATTGATTGGTTATCTTAGAAAGACAACGGGTACCTCGACGCGTTAGGTGTTTCTTGTTTTGTCATCAAAGTGTGCAGCCACGTAGATGCTTGAACTCCTTTACAAATGCATTATTGTTACGCACACAAGCATGAATCTCCACTTAGCACAGTGGATGTGTCCACCGAGGAGTGATGCAATGCAACATATTTATAAGGCGATGTGAACTGGCCCGCGAAATGCAATCCTGGTGCACTCTTAAGAGCTAACGTTAAGCTCTCCTAGTTCTTCATGGACAGATTGGAAACTGTGTGCTGCATTCATAAAATGTTGGACATACTGAAGGTATTATGCATTATTTTTTCAATGTTCTCAGCAAAATATATTACTTCATTTTTAACAATTTCATACCAAGTTTTTTTTTAGTTTTTTTACACGTATTGTCCAATCAAACTTAAGTGAAGCAACTTAACACTTTTTGGTACATTTACCATAACAAATGTTACGTCACTTTTAGGTGTCTACGCGGCTGAATGCGCTGTGGTTTCTGAAATCTTGTCTTTCCTTACATCTTGTTTTACGAGTTCACATCAGATTACTGAAAAATGTATCACAGAAATGACTCAATAACATTCTGATTTACCCAGGCAGACCCATATCATCGTTCACTTTGCCAAGAAAAGCTATGAAAACCAAGAGGAGCGGAAGGTTCTGAACGTCACTTGTTTGAAGCCGGTTTCCATACCAATGACGCAACAAAGAAGTGAAGATGAACAGGAATTGATGAAACGTGAACTGCAGTGTTCTCTTGCATCTGCACCTGCAGTGTTAGCAGATGAAGGGCTCATAACGCCATGCAACGCCAATGTGCTGAATTCCTCTAGTGAATTAGGAGCTAGCTTCAACCTGAAGGCGGCGATCGCGCCACCAGCAGCGCCTTTTTTCGATGAAGTAACAAACGCGCCACTACAGGGATCCACTGAAACACAAACTGCCGAAACTCTAGGCCAAAAAGAGGTGTCTGTTCCTTCATATTGTGGACTTGTTACTAGGGCGCAATTGCTTGCTGATGAGACTCAACCCAAAACGTTGCTTTATGGTGAAGACGAGCAAGTGCTGCCCTCTCTGACGGAGGCAACATCGAGTACTTTTCAATCAGAGCCAACCGGATCACGAATTAGAGGAGAGCTAGCCCTAGATCCGGTTCCTGCACTTTTAGGCTGGGGATTCATTGAGGATGTGCAAGCACCTGTTCTCTCTTCTACAGCCAAAATGTCGGATCACACAGAACCTCAGCAAACACTGCCCTTATTTACAGAAGCAACATCGAGCACTTTGCAACCAGACGTCACCGAATCACCAACTCGACGGGGGCTAGCCCAAGAACAGTTTTTTGCACCTTCAATTCGTGGATTAATCAAAAGTGTGCAAGCACATGTTCCCTTATCCACAGCCAAGACATCAGATCATTCGGAACTTGAGCAAGTGATTCCCTCGTTGACTGAGGCAACACGTAGTACGCTGCAACCAGAGCACATTAAACAGCATACCGCACCCCATCCAGGTAAACAGCAGGCTCTCGAACCTCCACACAGGACATTCCTGATGTGCGAGCTAACACGTGCTAAGGCCCTGTCTGGAACGGCATCACTGCAGGAATGGCCAGCGCAGCCTTCTCTTACAGCAGCGACACTACGTGTACCTGATGCAAAGCCCCTTGAACCAACATGTACACGAGAGCTGGCAGCTGGACTGGTTCCTAAGTCTGTTTTCTGGCTGTTTATAAACATTGTAGTCTTGCCTTACAAAGCTATAATAAGGAAACTTTACTGGAGAGAACTTCTGAAAGCATCAATTCCTGTGCGTTTGTTTATGAAAGAAACGCTTACAGTGCCACCAAGAATTTTCGAAGAACACGTTCAAAAGCCTGGTTGGGAATTAGGAACACGTAAGCAGTTAAATGATCTCAAGGGCCAACCCGGGACGTTGCTTCATGTCGCAGTTCGAACGAAGTCTCCAGCTGCGACTTTGTTTACAACAGCGAAACCAAGTACGCTGCAACACAAATATGTCTTGTCACCAACTGCAAAGAAATCGACTATAAAGCAAATTCATGTTCTTTCAAATTATGGATTCCAGATGTGTACTAGATCCAAGGCCCTGTCTGAGACGTTTAATGAGACGGCATCAGTGCTGGAATGGCCAGCACAGCAGTTAAATCATCCTAAGGGCCGACCCGGGACGTTGCTTCATGTTCTTCAGCCGAAGTCTCCAGCTGCGCCTTCGTCTACAACCTCGAAAACGAGTACATTGCAACATAAATATGCCTGGCCACCAACACCACAGGAGTTGCTTATAAAACAGATTCACGTTCCTCCAAGTTATGGATTCGAAATGTCTACCAGACAGTGTGGGATGAAACTTCAGCAAGCAACTGGAGTGGAGCTTTTCCTCACAATAGTCACTCACCTTCCCTTGCAACAAGCGTCCACCCAGCCCACTGCTTCTCAAAAAGAGGTTGTAGCTCCAGGTTGGGGATTTGTCACTTGCTTAGAGTCACATGATCTCAAGGGCATACTCAAAAACTTCAGTCACAGTAAACAACAGCAAGAATCGCATAGTCGTCTAAACGAGCAACAAATGTGCAAGACGAGGTCACCAGCCAGCCATAAAATGCTTCTCGTTGAAAAAATATATGAACGTATAAAATTGAAGCGCACATCGCGAATGCCCTTAAAGTGTTCACTAGTTACTCAGTTGCATAAACGTCCGACAGAAAAGTTGCTCAAAAGGTCTAGTGTATTAGTGAACAATAATGAACTTCGCCTGGATGAAGCGCAGTCTGGAGTTGATACCTTCAACAGCAGCAGTGGCTTGAAAAATCAAAAACCACTCCCACGAACTTCATTGCGACAAAAAGACGAAAGTGAAGCCTCCATGGAGCTAATATTTACCAAAGTCACCACGCAGTCAAAAGAAGTGAACTCGTCTAGCATCAATGCAGCGCTGAAACTGAACGATTCTTCATTTCAGGAATCTAACGCTAGAAACGATATGACGCTATCAGTGTCAGGAAGAGTTAGAGTAAAAACAGTAGCACCTTTGAAGCGAGATAAGGAGCAAAAGGAGGAGCCTCCAGCCAATCGAACACCACCTGAAGTAAAGGAAAAGTCAAAAAACGAAGCAAAATTGCCGGAACATAGGCCTGCTGCGCACTTGAAAGCACGACCACAATTTGAAGTAACGTCTTCTTCAGAAACGATAATATCAATAAACAAGGTTGAAGCCCCTAAAATTGAGGCTGCACCGAAGAAGCCTGCAAGAAAAACTGGCACAAAGTCCAACACAGCTCTCGCAGGTGGTTCGAAAGAAGTGGAAATCAGCTCGAAATCCGAAATACCATCGAGAAAATGTTCCTCAAACAACAAAGCAACACCTTCTAAGCAACACTGTGGCCAGAATCGGGAGTCAGTAAATGATGAAATTGAATGTGTTGGAAAACGTGTCTCAGAGCAAGTAAAGGGGCCGAAGAAAAAGCCTTTCCCCGTTGAGCACTCTTCAGCTCCAAAAAGTATGGCACTGTTTATACCGAAGATCGAGACGCTGAATGAAGAAGCCATCATTGAGAAGCAGTTTTCACCGAAAGAGAAATCATTACGAAGAAACATTCCACCATCTGTTACAGATGGGTCTCACAAAGGTCCACGAAATATCCACAAACCCAGCCCTAAACCACATACTTTTGCCACCGATTGTTCTACACAAGTAGCTATGGCATCGCCGAAAAAATCAATTCCGGAAAGAATGCCTCTAGAAAATCGGGCATCAGCTGCAAAACAAAAGCGTGGACAAAAGGTGGTGTCCCCACCTGAAAATTTCCTTTCTGTGGGAGAAACGCCATGCGAGAGGAAAGAAACAGCCCCCAAAGCGGCGAATTTGTCAACAAATCTACTCGCACTTGGCTCCAAAGATGTCGAGAACAATTCGAGTCCACAACCACTGCCGTCGCAGGATCATAGACGTGACCTCGTCATTAACGCAGAAGCAACAGCACCCACTTGGCGTAGCCCTACGACAAAAACCGACAGAAAAAGCTCCTTGTTCGGCGGGGAATACACCTCACCTATGGCGCACAAAAAACTGCCTACAAAATTATGGAAACCTAATGCGATGGCTGAACTGCGTTCTCAGCTTTGTGTGCCGTTCCCTGCAGTAGCTGACAAAGCTGATTCTTCTGAGATGTCTCAGCCGCCAGGTATTCCTATAATCAAGATTGACTCAGCACACGACGAACAAGAGCACAGATTGTTCGAAACGCTGAGCACTCCTAAAGAAAGAAAGCAGTGGCTGAGACAGGCAGCTGTTCTTGAGAAACCTCCTTGTATTAGAGACGCGAATGATGGTATGGATAATAAAGGGGGTTCCCAGAACTCTACGCCAAAGCAAGCGCGCCGCGAAAGTATACCATCGGCACAGCGACTGCAAACTCCGACAAGGTCCTGGACGGATGTGGTGGCAGGGGTCACAAGTATGGGACCAACGACGTCGCCGGCTGACACAAATGCTCGTGCCCTGTCGGTTCAAATTGGTGATTCGAAAGTGGAGGACTCATGGAAGGGTTCTCCATGGGCTCAGTTAAAACGAGATGGGTTTGCGCAAGAATACCTGGCATCGGACACAAGGTTCCCAACCAAGCAAACAAAGCAGGGGGATGATGACGACGCGAAAATCTTCACGCCTATTCAAACTGGACCTCGAGAACGGTTTGAATTGCTCAGGAATATCAAAGAACCTCAACAGCGCGAGGAGGAACGTCTGTTCATACCGCGGCTACAACAATCCAGTACGTCGCAAGATAAAGAGCGTGAACCAGATATAAGTGTACTCAGTCTTGCAACACCTCTGTTGGAGTTACCACACTACAAGAAAACGTACAGCGATGTTTGTAAAGGTACCACTGAAAGGAGACCATGGGTCGAAGAAATCGCTCCGATTGGGCATTCGCCGATTCAAACTGCTGGCGTCGAAGCTGTCATCCACAACCGTTCAGCCGCACTAACGAAGAGCCCGGGAAATGAACACGACACAAGTGATGCAACTTGGCAGTACGAAGGTTTACAGCATTTTCAAGACCTGGGAGAAAGCAGCGACGACGAGGCTGAAGCCAGCAAATGGGAGTGGAATACAGGTGGAACGACATGGAAACCTAGAAAGGTACCCATGTTATTACCATATTCACAGAGCGGTGATATACAGTGGACACCTCACAATGCGGACGCTTCCGATTATCTGGTTTCCACCAACAGTTTAAGGTGGGACGTTGAACAATCACAAAATCACCCTTCCGGCAATCGAAGCCAGGGACCCCACTCAGATACACCGCTGCTCGATGTTCTTCCCTTAAGCAGGCCCACGTTCGCCACTGCCCTACATGGCATCTTCAAGGATGAAACTGCCCAGCGAGATGCTTCTAGGTGTCCACGCACATTCTCCCCTTCAGACAGGACGTGAAAGGTCGCAGCAATCTCTCTGTGCACATCAAAGTGCCCCTCTTTGCAATGAAGAAGACGCGTCGGCTGCAGCGACTTGGTGTATCTTTAAAAAAACTGCATAAATATACGAGTTCACTGAGCGCCAGAATTTCGGAAAAATTCATATCATTGAAGTTCCCAAAGGAAGTGACGTTATGCTTCCGCCACGTAGCTGAGTGTGCTCACCTCGAAGAAGTCTATGAATTCCGACTCCGCACAGCTTACCTTTCTCGAAGCCCGGCGATTGAAAATATTCAAAATGGAGATGCATGTTGGACGAATTGCACGTACGAGAAAAGAGTTATAGACCGTGACACCTTTCGCTACAAACCCCTGTCTGCAGTAAGAGTGGCGTAGCTGCGTCTTTTGGATGCCAAGAGAGAAGATATTACGAAGACCCACATTTTGAAATATTCATGCCACATACACATCTTTCGAATGTTTTTAGGCTTTGTGCTCCAATTTTAACCTAGGTAGCCCAGTCGCATCACTTGTCGACCCGACAGCTAACCCCGTGCTGGCAGATTCTTGGACGTATCAGTGTGCTGTGCGTGTCATTCGACGTCCTTATCAGCATCTTCAGATTACTTGGAGCACAAAGCGATCACTCGAGCGCTCACCTAAACACTTTCCAGGCACAGTGCACTTAGAATTAGTTTGCAGGACAGTTGTATGTAACTACGCTCAAAGAGATCAAGACTTGAACTTCAAAGTGTCCCTGAAGGCGCCGACCACATTTTCACTTTATTCATTCATAAAACTCTCGCTTATTTTACATCGTAGCACCGATAAGTAGAAGCACTGACTCACATTCAAGTAACAAGACAAGATGCACCGCTTGTGTCACTGATAACGAAGAGCCATCTGTTATCAAGGACTTGGCTAGTGAATAATTATGATCAAGCATGACCTTTTAAACAATCTATTGACAAATAAAGTATTTTCATTCCACCGCTTGTTTCTACCACTTTATTTCTCAATCTTTTTGGAGGTACAAAGAGTAAATACTCACCTCGGAGCTACCTTTATAGCTCGAACCCCCCTGGTACGCTCGGTTGAATCTTGGTAGCGAATAGCCCGTTGCTTGCCCGGTCAGTCTAGTTGGTAAAAATACATCTACGGTATGATGCGACCATGTGGAATGTTTGTAATCTTCGTTCAAGAAGTTGTTTGTGTTTTCGGTGTTGAAAATTGCAGCCAAGCTATATTGCAAAAGCAATAGATCAACGGCGGGTTAAGATGACATTATATCATTCATTATTTGAGGTACTCATTCCGTACTCTTTAATAATTAATTAATTATTTCATTTTTACTGTAGCCCGCCATGGGCTACGGCAGGAGTGACGATAACATCACATGTCAAGTGCAAGCAAAACAAATGGTCATTGGAAAAGCACGAATAAACCCAGGCAAAGCATTACAACTGTCAATCGTTGCAGAAAAATAGCTACACTTGTACAAATCTGTTCAATGGCAAAAGATAAAGACTATGCGAGGCACGAGTGCAGGAAGGTTGAGCAAACTGAAAGTACTCGTTTAGGTGGGCAGAATGTGGGTACTCAATCAAGGTATGCATGAACTTTAACTTTTTTCGCGCTGACGTGTTGCCAATGTAGTCATACATAAATTAAAAAGTTCCCAAGAGGCTGAAAAGCGCCTATCGTAGTTTTTTTTTCTGAATGCTTTGCTGAAATATCTTTTTCTAAATGGACTCAATCCTGTAAATATCGTTTTCACGAAATGGATTCCAAACAGTAGATGCATATTCTAGGACTGAACGGATTAGTGTTTTGTACGTGAGCAGTTTGGTTTCTTCAGGTAACTTTGCTGCAAATACGTTCAAAAACGCTGGAAACTGCTGCTGAAGTGATACTTCACGCAATAGAATCCCTCATCTTATCAAATTTTGCATCTTAGTTCAATTTTTATTTAAGGTATGGAGTGCTAGATTCAAGGAATAGACTGTGCTGGATGACACCAGCACTCAGTAAAAATTCTATACAAGGCAGGAGTAGTGGCTGGTACTTCACTTCTGCTGCTTTCGTTTTTCTGTATAGTCATTCGCTAAGTAGTGGCTCCATTGTAAAGTAGCTGAACGCTCTGTCAAATATCTGTGCGCATGTGCTCTACAGAGCCCAAGCTATACGAGGAACGTTGTGTCGCGGTGTTCTAGCCGAACAGATTATGATTTAGTTCCGTATAAGCAGGGGTTACGCTTAATGCGTATCAGTGGGCGCGAGCTTAGTTTACACTTTTGGAAAGTGTCTGGTTGTACTAAGCGCGTAGTGTAATCTATACGAAACCTCCTTGCACAATTTTGCTGAGGCCCGACCAAGAGTACAATGATTTACTCGACGCTCCTTGCCAAACACAACTAGTCACCTATAGGAAAGGTACAGACCTCCAGGCAAACGTGTGTTTCCAGGTAAGCACATTATTAATTATACATTAGGAGAGAAAACCTGAGTAAAGTAATCGCCCGCCGTTAACAAGTAGTAAGCGTCTGTACGTATACATATCAATATTTAAATGTATTGAGTTGTGACGCATTACGATATATTACCGGTCTTCAGTAATCGTAGTGATAGCTGTTGTGGTTATTCTGTTATCAAGGGTGACGAATCATAAAGCATGTAATTTTGAACGTACTTTTGAAAAGTGTTACTAAAAACAAATTCCTTACTATAGCGCGTGTGCCTCTTTCCGTGGACCACCAATGCCAGTATGCTGCTTAAAGATTTAGCTTACTTCCGACTCCGGCTTCACGTATTGTTGCAAACGAAGAACTATATTTTTGTTACTTGGTGTTACCACCATGGCTCCTTCCGAAATTATCACCCACATGTCATATTTCTTTTAACCGTACCAGCAATCCTACAGCATGAAAAGTGAAAGATGGAAGCATGCACGTGTATCAGAAGCATGCAAGTGCAAGGTGATTGGGTGGTAACTTTTTATTTAGCTAAATGTCACGAATTCGCGCTAAAATTATGCACAAATGCACGCACAAACATGAAACGACATTAAACAGCCGCGTATGTTTAATATCACTGGTGGTTTACAGATGCGTAACGGTGGCAACAGCAACATGAATATCAGCAACACCAGAAGCGGTAAGCTGATATGAAGTGCTGGTGCTCGCGTAGATCGTCCGCCTAGACCCTGCTACATAAATAACGTTAAGCGGATAACACCCACGTCTGACGCTGCTCAATTTATGCATTTGATAATGCATCTCATAATAGTAACCATATCTGGAGTTTTGCGTTCGAAAACCCCCACATCACTATGAGAGACGCCGTAGTGGAGCGCTGCCAAAAGTTTTAACCATCTGATGTTCTTTAACGTGTACTGATATGGAACAGTACAAGGGTTTCTACCATTGCACCTCTAACAAAATAGGACCGCCACTGCCGGTACAGAACCCACATTTTCTGGTCAGCTGCTGAACACTCTAGACAGTGTTCAATGAGGCATCCAAAACTTTCTCCTTCAAACAAAATGGTAGCGTTGAGCGCTGAACATGGGCAACATAAAAATGCCATTACTGTACCTGTGTCACTGTTCAAATGCACACAAAATGACTCATTTACTCCTTTGTTTATCATTCCTCACCATTGCCGCACACCTATACTGGATTCACTTTCGTGTGCAGGCCTATTTACTGGTCTGTTTGTGAATGCAAGCAACGCGAGAAAAAAAAAACACGACAACGACGATCTTTGAGGTATCTGTCTTTCTCGGTATCACGAAAAACAATCTACGGTATTGAATGAATAGCTAGCTGGAATCTGCGCCGACAAAGTACTGTAGTGTTTGCGTTGATAAAGCAATATTATTTTATCAATCTAGTCGCGACGTTAAACCACACTGATTACACGCCTCAGAAATGCAACGAGATGCTCACCATTGGAATGCCGTCATCACACACACGTACTTTAGGCAGATGCGATCACAAGGCATATCTAAGCCGTTGTGGCGCTGCAATAGCAGCCATTGCGCTTGAGCTTTCGTGCTTCCGCTTTGGTGGCTGTCACAGACCGGGCCACGCTGCGTTTCAACGCGGTTCCTGAAGCACTGCGGCCCACGATCATCGGCCAATAGGGTCTGGTAAGACGCACAATTTTATATAGTAACCACTCTCTGTGTCAACTTCTTGATGCGGCCTGTTCATATACAAGGTTATTATTGTGGTGTAGTTTGTCATTATCACGAAGTGGTGATTACGCCTTGGAATCCGCCTTGATTCGAGAACTCGCATGGGTGGGTTAATTCATTTAGCTTCTAGATTTTAAAGGTCTACCTTGAGGTACTGACACGACATGAACAGTCGTATGATTTAGAAATAGTGCAGATAGACAAGGGCACAGTGGGCAAGACTAGGTAGAGTAAAGGCGTACCAAGCTATGGCGATCTCCTTTGCCCTTTACTACAGCCGTCGTATTGCCTCTGGAGCTGTAGCTGTTTTGAGCAGAATGAATCGCAGTCTTCGTGGCTTGATATAGCGACGTCGCAGGCAATAGAGCACCCGCTCAGCGTGCTGGTTAAGCTTTGTTTTTTTTTCACTCCGCTGTTCTTGTCTGGCACTCGGAGACATTCTCTGTTAAGACTCGAATGTCGTGTGTTTCGTCCGTGGCAGTCGCATTCCAATGTAGGCGAAAGGCCAGAGACCCATGTGTTGTGCGTTGTCAAGGCCCGTTAAAGAACACTTGGCGCTCGAAAGTTCCGGAGCCCTTCCCTACGGTGTCTCTTATAATCATATCGTTGTTTGTGGGCGTAAAACCCGATATCTTATCGTTGCATACTCTATTAAGGGCTCCAGAAGATGGTGCGTAACTTGTTTGTTAACGATTACCACTATACTGTCTTTTCGTCGACTGCGGTTACAAAAGCTGCGCTCTGCTTGATTGATATGTGGGGTTTAACGTCCCAAAACCACCCTCTTATTGTGAGGGACGCCGTAGTGGAGGACTCCGGAAATTTCGACCACCTGGGGCTCTCTAACGGGCACGACAGTCTGAGCACACGGGTCTACAACGTTTCCGCCTCCATCGGGAATGCAGCCGCCGCAGCCGGGACTCGATCCCGCGACCTAAGGGTCAGCAGCCGAGTACCTTAGCCACTAGACCACCGCGGCGGGGCAAGGCTGTGCTCTGATTTTGTTTAGGGATCAGCCGCGAAAGCATAAGCGTGGCATTTATGAGGTAGTGCCCTCCAGTTCATGTTGTAAAATGTGTTTCTCTTATACTTGAGCCAATCAGACACGCCCCTTGTTTACTCAAGACAATGACCTCTTGTGGTCTGGAAGTGGTGTCGCCAAGAACCAATTTGCTCGACGATCTGCGAAAAGGAAATGTTTTTCTTTGGACATGCGAGTTAATAGAGCTCAAATAATTTTGTTGCTTTTGTGTCGCAGAAAACCGAAAACAAGCGTTATCTTGTAGTGAACTGCACTCCTCTAGTAGCCTCGACTACTCTTTGGTTCGTTACGGCAACGTTACGGCAACGTGTTTCGTTTAATTTCTTTAATAATGCTTACTCTGAAAATTCTATGACACTTGGTACATGTTCCAAAACATCGTAGCAAAATGGGTTTTTGTATAGCGACGCTATTCGTTCCAGACAATACCTTTTCTATCTGGGTACACCTTCACATTTCAATGCGGCACATTTCGAACGTCTCAAGTGAGCGTATTTCAGTTATATTCCGACTCAAGCCGATTTTATGGTTATAGGCGTTAACTGTAAGATCTCGTCATAGATGAAAACAGAGCAGTATAACTACTTATCATTCCCGAATTGACAGTGTTATTAAGAAAACCGGGTCACACTTAGTTCTGTCAAGCAGCAAAGTGCTAAAACACGCGCAAGAGTCGCGTTCGGTGACGTTAAGCCATTACCTAAAGACCAATCAGTGGTTGAATACAGTCAAGGTCTAATTTCGGGTGCGTATTCACTTTTACTAGACATGCCCTCACAGCAATACAATGAATTGTTACTCGTGTTCTCCAGAAACATTGTCAAATTTTACATACTTCAATGCGTTCCCGTGACTGTGAATTCCCAACTCAGCTGATCTGAATTATCGTGTACGCTGCAGATCCACAGTATCCTTAAAAGTATGGTATAGGTTTTCATCATGGTCCCCATCTTGACTACGCCTACTGCAAGGCAAGGACCTCTCTCATTCTCCGCCAATCAAACGGACCCTGCCGTGTGCTTACTGCGGCCAAATTTCCAGGCAAATCTTTATATCTCCTGTTCTTTCTTGCTTTCTCTTTTCGGTGCGTTTGCCTCCTCTTGGAATGCAGTCAGTGGCTCTCAATGACTTAAGAATATAAAGTCTACACGCTTCATGCCCTACCCAGGCCCATTTTTTTTTTTCCTTCTTGATTTCGACTGATATTTTCCCAACGTCAGTTTGTTCTTTGGTGAGCTTTCCGCTCAGGGGAGATATGAAAATGTCTCGCCCATATACTGTCGCACCCATCACGACACACGGACAAGTTAAGGACGCTCAGTTAGCACAAGTCCTGCGTATGATTTTTACCTTCTATTTCTTGGTACAGTTGTTTGCTAACCCAAGGCATTCGGTACCTCTGTTACTGTACGATCTGACACCAACTAAGTATAATTATTTGATATGAGAACTTGTGGAGTTTTTTTTAATTACCAGATATAGAATAAAAATGGATGCAAACGGATAACTAAAAAGTGTAAACAGCTCAGAATTCCATTGAGACTGAATGAGGAAAGTGTAGAACTTTTTATGCGTATTCTATGCATCAGAGGTACCTAGTTATTCGCTTATAGCGAGATTTATTTCCATTTCTGAACATTTTTGTTCGTTTACAATTTAGTGTTTCTAGGTATGTTTGAAGATCGTGTTAGTGAGTTTATGTCTTAAATTAGACACGATACGTCACGTTTCATTACTTTATATGGCTGAAGTGGTCTAGGAAAGTTATTAGAACTAAAAATAAAAAAAAAAAATCTCAGGCTTCCCATCACGCACTCACTTCGCTCTGCTTTACACACTTGAATAGAAGAATAATTTGTTACTTGTTCATTTGATTGATATATTATGTTTAACATCCCGAAACCTCTAGATGATCATATGATACGCCGTAGTAGTGGTGGGTTCCAGATATTTCGACCCCATTTAAGTTCTTTAACGTGTACCCAAGTCTGGGCACACGGGCCTTAAGAATTTTCACCTCCATCGAAAATGCAGCCGCCCCAGCGAAGATTCGATCCCACGACTTGAGGGCCAGCAGCCGAGTACCTTAGCCCCTACACCACTGCGGTGGGGCGTCACTGGTTTGATGACGCTTACTGAAGTAACCACAACACAAATGTGACACTGACTTTTTTCGGCACCATACATACAAATAATGCCAGATATCCTGCTTAAGCAAACAATTTGAATTTTTTGTTTAGGGACGCACTTTGAAAACGACCTCCTTCCTCGACCGCTCTTAGCCAACGATGTGAGAGGTGTCTCTCATGGAACTTGTTCCGTTTGACGCTTGCTCAAGACTGTTCAATCCGGCTGTATTACTGCTTATGGTTCTTGTGTTTCAATGCTAGTGGGAAATTTCGGCAAGTGTTGCCATGTTGACCAAATTATGTCGAATGTTGGCCAACATTGGCAAGTCTGCTCTTATGAATTCTCTTTTAACAGGAACACTGTATTCGTTCATTGTGCTTGTACTTATTTTACTGCATCAACTCGTGCCGTCCCACACGACAAACTAGAACTCCCTTCTTAGTTCTTTTCTGTATTTTGATGTTTAGTCGAAATGCAATTTTTTTCTAAATGCAGGTTAAAAAAGCCCCAAGCCAAGTGATACCAACATCCCGAGACGAACATTACGTTCTCCTGGACAGACATTACTACAACGTTATGGAAGGCAGAACTACATGCTACCGGGACGTATTGCAAAGACCTGCTCGACCATCGTCCCTCTCTGTCGGGAGTGGCGTTTACGTGATACCAAAGCGTGAGTTGCAGTCGTAAAGAGACAGGACCATGCCAGAAAACATTTCTACAGATAACTTCTTTTCAATGCAGGCTGCGCTCGAGGGCCAGAACGATACCGGCAGTACGTGTCATCACCAGTTTGCGACGCTACTCCAGCGCCTTCCCCACCAGTTCGTGGAGACAGCCTAAATGGTCCACTAGTAGTGCCACCCCCTGCGGAACAGATCTGTCCCCAACCACGAACGCCACACAAGGATCAGTATGAACGGTTGTACGGCACCTTCGAGATGAGGCAGAAGAGAGAACTCTTCCAACAGTCGCGCTATTCATCAAACAGCCTCCACGCAGAATCTTCTTACTTGGCCCAACATGTACCTCGAAAATGGCGGGAACAGAATTCGACCCGTCATGACCACAATCCTGGATGTAAAACCGAAAGAACATATGCTAGACAAAAACTACCGTCTAGAAGCGCCTCGTTTTCATCTTCGGAATGTCCTGGCGAAGCAAACGGGAAAGTAACTACTGTGAAGAATTCCCACCCACAGCAGTCACATGGACCAGCAGCAAGCTTTGATGGTGAGAAAACATGGCCTGGAAGGCCAATACGTAAGTCAGGGACAGAGAATTACCAAAGACCTTCGCCACGTGTGAGTGAAAATGGATGTACAGACACTCAGTCCCCTGCGAGCCAGGCAGACCCGGTACCCCTTATTCTGCTGCAGATAATGCCGAAATTTCGGGAGGAGCTTGCATCCTTTGACGAATCCTGGGTGTCTTTTCAGGGAGCATGGAGAGCCCTTCTGAGAGATCGATGTTTGGCTAATGACCGTACATCACCGACACTGCTGCAGGTCTTAGGAAAGATGGCGGAACAGGTAATGAACCCTGATTACAGCGACCATCAAGTCGATCTCCCAGGAGAGACACTGCATTCTCTTACGCCTGGGCAACGAGAGGACCAGTCTAATGATAGAGACGAAACACACAAGTCTGTGATGTCACTTTCTTCCATCATAGCTAGTGAGCGGAAGTCAGTGTGCTCCAACACAGATAGCTACTCATCCTGTGGACCTTGCGATTTCAATTCTTCCCTAGCACCTAAACCATCTTTGGACAATCATGTCGATGGTATGTTGAGAAAGTTGGAGAGTAGCGTAGTTGATTTGCCGAACCAGGCAGCCGAAACACAAGAAACGAGAGTTAAACCTTCGGATCGTGAAGACGTAGAGTGCACTGAATCGTGGCCCAATATGTCTCAGGCAAACTACAGTCGCCTTTCGCCGGGTCTTATGCACGAACAGTCAATGACGATGAAACACAACCGAGAAAGTTCAGAGCTAAAAGAACGCCGAACATCCTTCAGTGATTCCTCTGAGGAAGACAGCGCCATTGATGTGATGGAGTGGCCTTCCTCACATCGAGTAACACCGGTGGACATAGCGCACGAGAGCTGCGAGGAAGAGTTGTCTAGCTGTAGTAGCATGCTGACATCTGAGTATTCTCTCTGGGGGAAGCCGTCGGCGAGTGTATACCCCGAAAAATCTGCAAGTGAAGCCATCACTGCGACAACTTGCTTCCCTGCATTTGAGCGATTGCCATGGTGGCCGCTTCAACAAAAAGATAAGGTGGTCCAGCAGAAGCCCCTATCAAAGGAGGCAGTGTGTTCTTATATTACAAGAACATCTCTCGCTCCCCAAACATTCGACAACGGGATAACCCCATCATCTGTGTCGCCAGATTCGCCAACCAATTGGAAACCAGCGCAGAAAAAATTGTGCCCGCCACAACTAAAACTGAACGAAAGGCTTGATTCGATGGCTACGACGTTCAAGGGCCCTAAGAATTTCAACAACGTGGAGTCGCAAGAAACAAGGGTTCACTGTACTAGACATGATGGCTGACAAAGTGACACTGCCATAACGAAGAGAAAACGTGCAATTCCTATGTGGACAAAAATTGCAATGTAACCGGAAGGACGAAACTTGTGGGAACACAAAGCAACTTACGTTTATTTGGTCGACGGTAAATTGCAATTCGTATCGCGGAATGCATGTCGGGTACCACGAAGCATGGGAAGTAATAATGGGAAACTGGTGATGACGTCAACCAGTTTGGAGGTTGGAGCGAAATTAATTAGCACGCTATTAATCACAAGGGTATTCAAAGAAGAGGGAAGGATTATTAGTGTTTGAGAACCGCTTTATATCCACACTGAGACAACGCAATTAAATGGCAGACAAGAACTTTTTTATTCAGCCATCACATCTTTATCTAGGCCACCCAGAAACTATTGAGCATTCGCGCAGATTCACACGATCCTAACGCGTGCGCAGGAGAGGACTAGTATTTCATTTTCCCATTTCCAAAGGAAAGGTACAGGGCAGATATGTGGCGACAGGCCAGAATTTTGATGTGGCTTGCCACAACCGAACGTATTCATATAGTCCCCACGCACCGACACCCGAGTGAAAAAAAGGGACTGGGTTGTCATTACAACTAAGTGAAAGCTTGAGACGGGTACACGAAGATCTAGTTGAACCTAACAGGGAGCGATAAAAAATTCGCGATTGTCAGAGTATTCCAATGTGTACTGCCACAATGTGGAGCAAAGAGCGCCAATAGTTAGCCATTTCAGCACTGTCTAAAATGCAATGTCTTGAAAGAAACAACAAAACGCTCAATCAACTGCCGAATGTCTGCGCCTGCGTCCTGAAAATGAAACCTGGGAGAGTTCGGTCTCGATCCACTATTCTGAAAAGTACCTTCCTTTTAACCGAACCACACGAATCGCGACTTTGTATCCCTGTGAGAAGACCAGTGATTCTCAAGTCCAACTGCACTCGTGTGTGATTATATTTCAGATGACGTCACGTTCCAGTACCTCAACCAAAAATCGTATTCCGTCAAGTGTGCCAGTAACGACAAGCAAGTTTCTTGCACTTCCAGATCACCGACTTTTTCGCAGATTAACGACAAGGACACCTGTTGAAGCTTTTTACGAAGTCACTCGTCTAGCGCCACAGTTTGACAAGATGCATGTCATCACACATGTCTAAAAAGCTACCTGTAGCCGGTCAATCACGTTACAATCTCCCAACAGTAAATAAAGAAATGTGATTAAATCAGCTATTCGACTCAAATTAATTCGCAATTATCATTTGTGTGGCTGAGCACCATCTATTTGTTTGCGAAGGGAGCACGCCTTTCGTCTATGTACTATCGTGAGCAATATGAGTTCGAGCGCACGGCAAATAGGCTCGCAACCAAGATAGCATGGTACGTGTATGGCGCTGCCGAAACGAAAGGAGAAAATAGGATGGTCTTCTGCTTACGGATGGCAATGCCGCTGTGCTAGCAATACTGCAAAGCTGCTGCTGATTGTGTTTCAACGGCCGCGAGCAATGATAGTGCAAAAAAAATTCACAAAAACAAAATAAAGAAGCCGTATCAGAATCATCGGCAAGCGCCAAACATGACCTGTGCATGACGGCCGGCTACGTCACCGGCGATATTTTGGCTGCTGCATAGCCTGATGGGTCACTGTGTCTGGCTGGGTGCATTGAAGCAAATTCATATCGCTGCTTGCGGCCACTGGCAATACCCTACTTTGCAGCAGCGATGCCGGTGTAGGCTTGGAGGGTAGACGTCCATCAGAGATTGGCCTGAATCCGCACTCATGCTGTATGGCGCTAGAGTGCGCTGCTTGAATGCACTATAGTCAGCGTGACTCGCGCTCGCGTGTTCGAGCTCGTATTGCTCACCATAGTATACATACGCTGAACAAGCCTGCTAGCTTTACGCCTGAGCGATACGTTAACGTAAGGCATTCGTAAGCCAGGTAAGAAATGATTACAAGATACTGCTTTAATCACCAGGGGGCCCTTGAAGTATACTTTTTGGAGGAAACCAAGGAAGAATTACCAGTGGCGCAAAATAAAGCTCGTCCAATTTTTACGGCTCGTTTTATATGCTTAAACAGTGGTATGTAAACATATCTCTCTTTTTTTGTCAGTTTTGCGCGAGTGCTGAGCATGTGACGTAGTAGCGTCTAGTATTTGCGTAAGATAACGAGTGCGCAAGCGCTCGAAAGATGCACGCATGCCAATAACTACGCTCGATAATAGATGCAAATGAGAAACGAAGTGAGTCTAGCTGGCGATTACACTTGTAACGTAAGTGTATCTGCATGACGGGCTCACAAAACATGTGTGTATAGTTTTTGGTGCGACAGCTGTTCACCACCCCTCAATTTGTTTTCGTAAATAGAAAAGTTCCTAATCAGTATCCGAAATAGACAAACATGGGTGTTCCTGATGTACGGATGTATCAAAACGTCAATGTCCCTATTTAGTTGTTTCTGGCAACAAAAACAATCGTAAAACGCAATAAGATGAGAGCTAGAGTGCTTCTCTAGACATGTCAATAAAAAAACGTACCTTTACAATGGAAAACCGGAAATTTTGACCACCTGGGGTTCTTTAACGTGCACCCAAATCTGAGCACACGGGCCTACAACATTTCCGCCTCCATCGGAAATGCAGCCGCCGCAGTCGCGATTTGAACCCGCGACCTGCGGGTCAGCAGCCGAGTACCTTAGACACTGGAGTAGTACTGAGATTGATTGTGGTTGTGATACTCATATATTTTTTGTTCAAAGAGATAGTGCTGAGACCGATTGTGATATAGCGGTGATTCTTCTTTATAGCTGATATGAGGTTCCGAGCTCCGGGTTACGTTTTGACTTCATAATCACATTTTCATTCGTTATCGTCTCTGGTGTAGAATTTTCTTGTCGGTATTGCCGCCTTGCATCCGCTCCAAGTTGTGTCTGCTGCGCGTCAGCTTGGCGTTTTTCCCGCTTAGCTTTTGCTTCCTTAGCCCTAGTTTGTGGTGTAGAACTTTGTTGTCACCATCGCTGCTTTGCATCCGCTGCCTTCTCTTCTGTCTTCGTGGTAGCTTTCCGTCAACTGCGACGCTGATACTCAGCACGTCACGCTTTCCTGCGTTCGTCTTCGTCGATATGAGACAAGAGAATGTGTGGTATGGAACGTGGTTATATATATATATATATATATATATATTATATATATATATATATATATATATATATATATATATAATATATATATATATATATATATATATATATTTGTGTCTGTCTGCAAACGAGTTACGGACAGACGGGAGACGGCGGACATCGGGAGGTCTTAAGGAGCTTCACCCCTAAAAACGCACATTTACATGGCACCAGAAGCAATGGTCATAGCAAATAATAAATGTGCAAATAAAATTTTGCTGCCACCACTACGCGAGGGCAGGGGCCGGCCTCCGCCGCGGCTGCGGTCACTGTTGCCGATCGGCGGCGTCAGCTGCGCTGCCGCTGGGAGGCGGCACTCACAAGCGACGAGCTGGCCGACCAGCTTTGGGCCATCCGGCAAGCTGAAGATGCCGCCGGGTGCAAGGACTTCGAGCGGTCACCTGAGGCACCGCCATCATAATCAATGGAGAGTGGGAAGGAACAGGGGTTAATCTGCTCTTCCCCCACCTCGCCCGGTAAAACTGCCGGACTTTAAATAAAGTCCATTCATTCATTCATTCATTCATTCATTCATTCGGCTCTTCCATAAGTAAATGATAACAGTGAGACGTACGATCAATTGTGAAATTAAAATGTAATTGGGTTGACGTTGAACGAAGTTCAAAAAGCTTTAAATCATGAAAAAAGGCACACACAGAAAAAATGACTGCCGAGTTCGCCGTATTTCCCATAAAAAAAGTTTCAATGATCACAGATGAGCCTTCCGATGACCGAGCTCAAGTGTGCCACCTTGAGGCCAACCCTCGCAGTCCCAGGTGTGACTACGCGTGTTTGCCGAGGTAATAATCAACGTTCCAGCAGAAGCTTCCTCTCAAGTAGTACTGTCATATAATGCCTAGGACTTATTTCAGATGCCATTTTTCCACCCAGGTATAGTCACGCTAGCAGAATAGCCGATAGCGATCCTTGTTTACTTGTTTACTAATAGACAATACCAATCCAGAACCAGTTGCGCAATTCTAGGCAACAATGTGCAGCATTTCCGAAGATCAGCCAATATCTGCAGAACATCTGATGAACTGACAGAACGAACGCACAATATGCCAGGGGACCTCCTGCATCTGCGATTGTGTTTTCGTAGTTGGCTAGCTACGTCACTACTTCGACATCAGGCTGGCTGGGCCAAAATGAGGCGAGGACGATGAATGGTAATATATAGCATGAATCTCGCATTCCAGGAGCATGAAGGAAACTTATCAGCAGCAAGTTTCCTGAATCTCAAGATATACAGCTGGCGCTGTGCGCCTCCATCTGCAGTATACGAAATTTCTGTTCACGTATAGTAGGTAGATAAATGAAAAAATCGTAGATATATACACGTGCAAACTGAGACGGGCAGGGTCACTAAAGGTGGCGAAAGGGAAATGATATCTTCGCTAAATCTGCCGTATTATCCGAATGAAAAGCGAAGGTGGACGTCCATCAGAGGTTGTCCTGAATCCGTACTCATGCTTCATGTCGCTAGAGCGCGCTGCTTGAATACAGTATAGTCAGCGTAGCAGCCTGCCAGTATGCACCGCACACAGTAATAACAACCTACCGAAAGGCACCCGCCTTGCTGTTGGGAAGGTGCTGAGAATGAAGTAGGGAGTTGGACGGAAAACCTTTGTGTTCAGGTACAGACATGATACCACTAAAACTAGGCACCGACCACGATAAAACCAAATAAAATGAAGACGGGAGCTGAAACGTCTTGGGGAGTTAATGCCCCCTCCCCTTTTCCCCTTATCGCATTAGCGTTTTTGCACGCTTATACGTACGCGCTGCCATATAAACACACGTACGGACATATATTAAGGGTGCACCAGATGCCGCTTTCCCCCGCCTTCTAAAAAAAATTCTGAATATGCCACTGCACTGCTCACGGCCCAAAAAAACCACACGCACAGATGACGCGCAGGAAACATGTAAACATCACAGGATGCACGAGCGAATGCCTCACGTTTGAAATCTTTGATCTGTTAGATTTGTATACTGACATGTGCGCATGTCGCCTACTCAAATTTCAGAGGTCAACCATATCTCAGTCATGGCTCCAGTAAAGTGGTACGCCCACCTACGCAGTCCGATAACGACCAAAGGATACTTGTGAGGCCAATGACAAACGCTTTCCTTCTGTGAGCTTGCAGTTTTTGTATTCCGTCTCCAACCACGTTATTTCGAAGGAACAGTCTGAGGGTTGAAAATTGTGAAAACAGGCAGCTGCACTTGCCTTTTCTAATACACAGCTGCGTTGTGTGCTGCCACACCTTGTTCCAGCTCGGCAGTCGCATCGAAGAACTCTAGGATCAGCCGTGTCCGGAAAGACGTCCCCGTGCCATGGATTGCGCGACGTGATCTCACGGTGAGTCTGCTCCTACATTGGGTTTTGTATCTTTCAGATTTATGGCTGGGATTTCACGGTTGCTGTGACTAAAGCGCGGTTTTCGCGTTAAGCTGGGCCAACTGTGGTGCCCTAATGGAAAAATGTAAATAGGTTTCATGAGGCGGTCACCTCGGCCAGTATTCCAGCTGACGCTTCGCATTTAACAAGATTCTAAAGACAGAAGATGTGCCGCGCATCTAGACAACTTTCGCAAGACGCTGTTCTCGTAACCGCCTTTTTGCTACAGCTATCGTATCACCTGATGCATGTGGCCATCACCAACACTCGCAAATTTGGTTCATGTATAACTGTCTGAGTAAGCGGGAGGACTACCGTCACCGTAACTAAATTTTCTAAAGCATCAGACGCACTTTTCAGATGTTGCAAATTCGGCCCTGCTGACACCAAGTTGTCTTTTTGTCCACTTTTTTCACATGCGTATCAGAATTGCTACAAGCAACATATCCTTTACTTCCATTGGGTTGATCGTCACTTAGTTTTCAATAAGGATGTGTCCAGCAAAGAAAAGACGAGCTATTATATTTCCTCCTGTCACTCCACCCTCCATTGTGGCACCTGGCCTACAACCTTCGATTAGACACCGTGTTTTAAATCGTGCTTTGTAGGTTCCACCATAATAACCAAACTTCTTTGTCGTTGAACTGCTTAATTGATCATCGAGTTTATATACCTAGGCATTACCAGACTTCAGTCTCGTCCAAGTTCGCCTGTAGCCGAGCATTTGTGTTTTGTTCCTTAAAGTACCGTACGTTCCGTTATATCTTGAATTTCATTATTGAATGACGCTTTCTGCGATAAAAAAAACAGCATTTATCACGAAAAAATAACTCGGCAGCATTTATCTTGACGTTTGTCTAATCCACGTGTTTGTGCCTTGTAGTGCCACATACGCACGCACTTATCTAATATGTTTTAGGGCTTAATTGAGAAGTCCTCTAAAGCATCCAAACGCATTTCTGCTTAAACTTCGTTTTTAGATGTATGTTGAAATTATACATTGTTTGTCGCAACGTATCTTATATGCGATTAAGTTACACGGGACTGACTGGATCCTTCTTAAACGCCCCCTCCTCCTCACGAACTTGCAAAAAAAACGGCATCAGTGGCATAACTCTGTGGTACGTGCGCTAAGGCCACAAAAAGAAGAGAAAGCACCTCGTCACCTTACGTCTAGGCTACAGCCTACCGCATGTCACGTATATAATCATGGTCCTATAAATACAGTAAACCTGTTGATGCGATGGGCCTCCTGAGTCTAGTGAGTTCCAATAAAGAAACCTTGTTATTGTTTAGTATAGCGAACCAATCAAGGAACAAGTGTGCGGTAAACATTATTCCTCGAATCTGGGTGTATGCAGCTTGTGTCGGAATGCAGCTTTGGTTTGAGACCGTTTGTTCAATGCTGAAAACATTTACGAGTAGCTCAGATAACCTGGACACTGAATGCAGAGGAAGACATTTTTTTTTTGTGCCTCGACTTTCATCGCTCATTGCGCTACCCGTCGATTTTTTTTTTGCTTTGTTGGACTATTACACTTTGATATGACGTTACGTGTCATCACGGGCACGCTTTCATCATATTACCTTTCATAAGGCGAGAAATCTCACGTGCCAATCCCACACGCGTTGTTACCATAAAATTCGTAATTGTGGGGGGTTCTTGCGTTGACACTGAACTCTAATATCCACATTTTTATGTAAATTTGTGAAATAATCACCCCATGCGCATAGCAGTGGCCTAGGTTTCCAGAGAAAGTGTTCCTGATGATTTGTGGGGTTTAACGTCCCAAAACCACCATATGATTATGAGAGACGCCGTAGTGGAGGGCTCCGGAAATTTTGACCACCTGGGGTTTTTTAACGTAGAAAGTGTTCCTAACAGCTATTTAAAGATATTTGTGGAAGCCACCACCCTTCTTTTCTTCCTTTGTCTTTCAGCGTATTCTATACCCTTTGCAAATATACCTATATTTTAAAAGATATTTGTTTACCTGCGGCTTTTTGTCTTTTTTAGGCCGCAAGTCTTTGCACAAGGCGCCGCACCTTGCATCTCACGAATGCTAGCAGCGATGCACTGTTAACCCGAAACGTCCCTGTGTCAAATGGGAGACAGCTTGCCTCCAAAGAAACTTTGGCTGGCACGTAATCCCGTCACATCGACACAGCGCCCCCCACAGAGTTCTAGTAACCCTGACGTGCGAGACCGTGAAAGTATCCACGGTCCTGAGGCAGCCACTTCAAAGCCCAGTGACGCACCATCCACACAGCAGATACGTGACCTTAGGGCGACAGACAGTGACGTAACGCTTCCTCCTTCATCCAGTGAACAGAGCCTCGATTCATTGCAGACAGGTTGTTTCGAAGCCATGCGCAACGCTCTTCGCTGCAGCGTAATCAATCTTGTTGCTCCGAGACGCAGAAGACGGAGAGCGTCACGCAAACCAAGCTCAAAACCCAAAAACGAATCAGTGACGGGTCTTGGACAGGAGTCGACACGACGCGGTAGTGACGACAAACCCAATCGAGGTACTCGCAGAAGACCGTTCGACCCTGAGGCTTCGGGAGATTCTGAGAGCGGCTGTAGCCCAAGAAAGCGTGCTTTGTCAGCCGCACCAGAAGCGCAACGCGACAAGGGGAAAAGGGCGCTGCAGTGGGCTGATTTGGAAGAGCCTACGATGTCAGGCTTTGCTGACGTTTCTGGAGAGAAGGCCCCGGACACGTGGATGGCCTCAGAACGTGATGTGCCATCAGAAGATACGGTCGGATACCCGGGTAACGTTTTCAAAAAAGCTGGGGAATCTTCGTTCTCAGGTTTATTGCCAGAAGCATTGAAGCGGCCGGAATCATATAAACCGCCGGAACCAGTGAAAGCGTCTTTGGCGTTCACGAGTCCTCCCGTCTTCGACGTAGACAAGATGTTGATGCCACCTCCGCCCGTGCCATGGCTAAAAATCGCGCGTCAAAAAATTCGCCAACTCACTTCCGATTCAACATCGCATATGCCTTCGTCGTCGTTTTTCAGCGCATATCACTTCCACAGCACTTTCAAGAAACCAAGCCAAAGTGTCACATCCTCACAGTCATCTCCTTCCGAAGACGCAACTCCCAAAGTCACACGGCCAAGGACACTTAGCTTGTGTGATCCGCAACAGGAACAAGGCATGCCAGTCCAAGCACGCCGTCGGTCATATAGTTGGTGTAGCGAAGGTCAATATCTGCGCCCAAACATGTTGGGTGAAACACGCAAAGAATTTGATCCTTCAAGTGCGGAGAGTGGTGTATGCAGGGAACAGCATCCAAGATCCTTTGGCGCCCACCGTACGCAACAGTTCGGTCCCACTTCGCATGCGCCGACAAGTCTATCTGCCGGCGACGTTACCCGTAGCGAGTACCGGGAACGTAGGCACGACTTTCCGGACATCAGCAAACTTTCGCTAGAAGCACAGCGAGAGACCGGCTGCTTTCCGGAACGTCAGTATCACGACCGCGTTCCTGTCCATGTGCGTAAAGATGGCGTCAGCTTTCCAATGCGTCTTAGGCACCAATCTCTTCCGAATATCGTAAGTTCTCCAAACGTAGTGGTCAGTCAAGATGGCGTTCATAGCGAGTTCACTAGAAGTGTTGCTCCTCGAGAGCTTACTTCGGAAGTTCGGCAAGGGTCAGGTTGGAAGAGTGTCGCTCTTCTAGAGCAGGATGGCTCGAGTCGAGAGAGTGCAATCAATCTAGATGATATCAACGTTCCGGCAGCTTTTGAGACTCAAGATAGGCGGCTTCCAAGACCCCCTGTAGGAATACATCCCCCGGAGACGTGGTCGCTACATCACGATACTGCGGCAAACCTCGCAGAGCTAGTGATGCTACCAGCTGCGTCCGTGGCACCCATGTGGGTTCCTACTAGAACGGCGTCTTCGGTGACTGCTACAGACTATCCCTTGACCCCACAGACTCCAGCTGATGCAAACGCCATGGACATATCGGCGACCATCGAGACGCAAGAGCATGGTCCCGCTGCTCCCTTTACAGGCACAGCGATGCCAACAGCTGAGCCAGGGGAAACAGCAACAGTTCCCACGAAAACTGCTTCACCGACAAAGACCACCGACTTCGCAACCACGACGCACACTTTCTTATCTTGGTGATGGGAACGAGAAGACATGAGAGATTCCGCTGCTAGATATTCTGAAGCTGGGCGCTGCATGTTCGATCGGGAAACACGCTTTGAAAGAGTCTGCATCGCATATTCAAACAGACAACAGACCAAGCTGTCCTGGTTCTGTCATGTTCACCTGCTCTGAAGTCATCCCCGAAATGTATGCGCCCGTAGTGAAACACTGCCTCGGGAAAGACGAATGACGAAGAAAGGGGTAAGAGATGGCAAGACTTCCGGGTCCTCTAAATAGCAGATGGAATGTTCGCTTTTATTTTTGAGACGCGTGACTAGACGTCATAAGGTGACTGAGTATGTAATAAACTTGCTTCAAAAAGGTTCTGTTCCAACACTCGGTGATTTGACACACCTGCATGCTCTCTTCTGTAGGCGATATGTCCATATTGGAATGGGTCTTACTGCTTTTAGAACGTCCGCCTTTCCAGTTTAGTAGAAAATGTGCACTAGACTAACAAAACACACAGTCGACCAAAGTAGAAATAGACTCGTACTCGTAAAACCCGTTCCGGCTTTCCCTCGCGAGTCTTGCTCAAAAAAGCGTCTTTTCGAAAATGACCCCCAAAAAAGCTTTGACGCATATTTTTTTGCCAATGTAATTTTTTTTATTTTGGTTCGCGCTGTCTTTTCCATCGGCGATTCTTGATTCCATCATACCATTGTCTTATGAACGTGTGCATTCAGGGTTTCAACATGGGAAAGACACAGACTTCCGAAACTTGGGCAATACGACGAGAGAATCTCTACTCACGTTGGTAGCTCAGTAGTATAGAAGGGTATCGTGCGACTAAAGTTAAGATCGCAGGCGATATTGCAGACCATACCACCGGTATAGTGAAAGGAGACCAATTTTATCAGATTTTGATGCACGTGAAAAGGCGAAGGCGGTCCCTGTCTAATACAGAGTCCTTAAATACTGCACACCTCAAGTCCCTGCTAGTTTTCGGCACGTTAACTTCTAGAAGTTATTTTCAGAGAATTCCGAGTCTACAAGCTACACATTCAGATGTTGTAATCAAAGACTGATGTGCACAGTGTTGTTATCTAAAGCAAAATAATATGAGGTGCATTCATCGTCTCCAGCAATCTACTTCCGCGATGCGTGTTTCGGAACTAATCGATAGCTCGGGATAGAACTCTTTAGAACAAAACTGAAGGGATGTGCGCTGAGAGAGGAGATGTGTGTTTGTAAAGCGAAGAACATAGCTTCGTGCAAGAATTAAAAAAGCCTAGTCTGTAGCTGCATGCAAAAAAAGAAAAAACAAAAGCAAAGAATAATCAGTCCTTGAGAACAAACAGGACAAGAATTATTTCTTTTGTTTTATGTTATAGCGATATGCTATTGCACCGTCAAAATGCGCTGTGTTATCTGGACGTGCGGTAGCTGTGTATTTGGTTGATCCAGACAACAAATCCAAACTACGTGCGAAAGGTCTTATAAAAACTTGGTTATTGGTTGTTTAAAAAAATACAGTGTGAAAAAGCTGGTTTAACACCTCTTTATTTTTACAAGCACTCTAGGGAAAAAGGAGAAGCGTTCG